>OX104063.1:91351942-91382864 GCA_944474145.2 Dicrocoelium dendriticum
CGCTCCTTGAATTCATGGATATGGCAATTTTGTATAATCATGTTCATCGACCAACCAGACACCGCGATTCAAACAAGCCATCACTCCTGAACCTAATCCTGACTAATGAAGAATTGCTGATTGAGTCAGTAGCATACGATCCTGCATTGGGCGGTAGCGACCATTCAACCCTAACATTTGGTTATGTGTTATGCCAGTATTGTTGATAAAGTAAGAACGACTCACCGAATTATTACGGACTATTTTAAGCTGCACAAAGCAGCAACCATTGGCTGGGACCTACAGACGCACAGTTCAGCGAATGACGTGTGGAATGAACTGAAAGATACAATTAACTGGGTTATACAGTCAGCAACGAAGGTTGTACCTTTACGAGTATTGCACCGGTCCACTATGTGGATCTGAAGCAGAACACGTGAATGGATAAACAGAGGAGATGAAATCTGGAGGCAACGTTCACTGAGTCCGTGATACCATATGGCAGAAAAACAAAGTTATTAGGAACTACTGCTCGTCGCTCACTAGTGTCAAGTACGAATCGCAGGAGAACACGGTGCTGAAATTTACCAGTAACACCAAAATAACACACAGATTTGTGAATGGCAAAAGAAAGGTTAAACCCAGAATACCACTACTCGAGACGGCCAGGGGCCTAACAACTACTGCTGTGGATGCCGCGAACGCTCTACTCCTGCAGTTTGGCTCGGTAGCTACAAATACCATAGAACCATCACCATAACAAGTCCGAACAAATCTCGTTGGCTTATCCAGCGTCACCTTCACCCCAGCAGCTGTTGCACGCAAATCATAGTCTCTTCGGGAGTACAGTGCCCCTGGAATCGACATGATCTGCCCAAAAGTACTGAAAACCCTTGCTCTCACCTTAGAAGTGCTACTTAGAACTTTTTCCAGGTTCTGCTTAACTCCCATACACTCCCATCTGAATGGAAAAATGGAATTATCACTCTAATATACAAGGGACGTAAGTGATCGAATCCTACGAACTACCGACCTATTACCATCCCTGTTTTATCATAAGTGATGGAATCGGTAATCGCTGTTGAACTGACACGATACTTTGAAATTCTACAAATATTTTCTAATGCCTAATATGGTTTCAGACGCAGACGGTCTTGTCTCTCCATTTTGCCGCTTATCCTGGACTCATGGACCAGGGCGGTTGGTGAAGAAGTCCCCCTATATGTGATTTAATTGGATTTTTCTCAAGCATTCGACAGGGTCAATCACTTCTTTCTCCTTCAAAAGCTTGCGGCCTATGGTACAACAATTCCCTGCTCAGCTGGTTAGAAAACTACTTACACGACAGAACAATCAATGTAAGAGTAGCCGACACTCACTCCGAAAGCCTATGCGTCTCCAATGGTGTACCGCCAAGACCCGTCTACGGTCCGCTATTGTTTCGAATCTACATCAATGCTCTTCCAGTAAACATTCTATCCCCGTTGCAAATATTTGCAATGTTAAAATATGGAGAACAATTGGCTCATCATTCCACCGTGTCTATCTTCAGGAGTACCTGGCTCGGATTAACGAATGTGCAGAAGGGACCAGCTCCCACTGAATCCTGCAACGTGCCACCCGCTGACGATGCGCAGTAGCTCCCTCAACAATACCTTTTGGGGCAACGCGTCCTACAACACGTGACTAGTGAACGCGACTTAGGTACAATGTGCACGTGAGTCTTGGCAATTCGCACCTATGTTAGCAACTGACAAGTGTGGCGAACTTGAACTTGAGACTTTTGAAGCGAACTCTCGGAACCCTTAAGCGACGGCTAGTGCCAATACTGATTAACTATTATATTCGCCGTCACGTTGCAAATGCCATTCAGGCTTAGTGCCCATGGTTAAAACGAGAGATTCCCCTATTGGAACAACCCCAAAGAAGAGCCACAAAGGCAATGCGTGGACTATCCAGTCAAATGTACGAAGTGCGTCTTGATGTACTCGGTGTGTTCTCATTAGACTAATGAGGGCTTCGCGGAGATTTTACTATTACATGCCCGATACCAACTGAAAGCGAGCCTCCATGTACGTCACAGTTTACCCTAGCCCCTTACAAACAATGCCGAGGCAACCGCCTGAACCTAATAACGCAAAACTCCCGTCTGAATTGTAGAAAACATTTTTACTCACTTAGAATCTGTTCTCACTGGAATGCATTACCAAGATATGTGGTGAACGCACCAGACATGACGACATTCGAAAGACTCTTAAACTTTCATCTTGGTGATAAACGCTACACAAGCGTTTGATAAAGTGCAATAGTTTAACCACTGGTACTTCAGGTTCTAGATTGGGACAAGTTGATTTTAATTTTCTTTTGTATATCCCTTCTGTGGGTTTTGCTATGCTTTTCATCCAGTCACGTACGATTGAAGTTTTGAAATAACCTGACTTACAGTGAATGTATACTTTCGAATTACGCCGCAATTTCACCGGTGTGAACCATAATATGCTCACAGTTTTTTCTATACTTTGAATTTCCACTACGATCACCCTGTGGGATTTGTTATGCCATAGACATAGCTACACATATTTGCTTGGGATAAACGGAATACGGACTAGCTCCCAGGAACTTGACCATCGTGTGCTCGTACAGAGCAATCTCAACTGTTCAAAACAGGCTGAGATAGCTGCGAGAAGAGACAACCAGCACGTCGACATGCTGCCAATGACATTCGGGAGATTCAACCATCAATCTTTTCGACGATGCGCAATTCAAACGTGCGCGCGCATGTTAACTACGCTATCCAAGCTTCGCAACATTGGTTGAAGTGCGACCTAGCTAGGTTGGAGGCACCACAACGAAGAGCAACAGATAATGTAAAGGGCCTGCACTATCACTCTTACCACCGAAGGCTGAAGTTGCTGGGAATTTTCAGCGGACACTATCGAAGGCTGCGCGGTGCTCTCATATTAGCGTATCAGATATTGAGTGACGCCAACCACGTATGCCGCCATTTGTTGAAACTTAGCCACAACACGCAGCTCAGGGGTAACTGATTAAAATTGAAGGAACAATATAGCCGTCTTTTCCCTTCGGGTTTGTCAACCCTGGAACGCACCCCCAGACCCAGTTGTATCCTCCCCTACCTCGGACGTCTTCAAAAAATGATTGCATGTTGCTCCTAGCTCTCAACATTTCGTTACCTAAACTCCTTCAATGTGGATTACACCAAGCATGCTCTTCAACAGAATTTATGTATCAAATGGACCCAGGTGAGCGACCATATTTTACATATCTCACGCCTTATGTCAACGATAACTGCACCCCGGTGTATTTTGGAACGTTCATGCTCGATATCTTTTAAAATTTTACACTGATGCCATTTATCAAATTATTCATGTTGGTGGACGTTGCAATGAGGCTGGACCTTACCGCGGTGCGTTGGTTTGTGTGCCTCAGCGATCCATTGAGCTATGCTGGGTGGTGCTTTTGCACCTTCAGAGTCACTCATACCAGATTGGTCAATGGTTAGAGGCCAGACAAACTCAGCCTCCTGGTCCTCCAGGTTGAGGGTTGGAATGAGCGTGGCACCTTATTCCTTAAAACGGACTCCTTGTAACCCAACGCCAAACCCGCTGCCTTGCGGTCAGGTTTTTGAACCAAAGGCTTTGGTTGAGAACCCTAATCGTTCTCCTGTCTAGGCCTGGGCAACCTGACAGTATGCTGCCCACGCAATACAGTGAATCTTTCTGCAAACAATTTCTTGATGCTCTGGCCACGGCAGAGGATAATCAACGGTGCCCTATATGCCGCATCGAGCAGGGTGGGTAGGGGTTTGGATGCTACTGCTCGAGCCTTCCCGTCTTCTTATTCCCCCTCACGCTTTTTCACTCTTACCGTCCCCTTCCAACTTCACTTATATCCCCCCAGTTTTCAACCCCCAATTCTTGGCCCTCCCCCAAAATGCTTTGCTAGGCATTTATCTTCTAATTTCAGATCACATGCTAACGCGGAGCGTCACTCATTTCCTGTCGACAAGTCCATGTCCAACCAAGCGGTCCGTTCCAATTCCTCGGCATCTATTTGGAGCCCTCGATCCTCCTTCAGATTGGCATGTCTCAATGTACGCACATTACTACAGATCGGTCAACAGGCAGCGCTTGCCCGAACATTAGAGACCCTCTCGATCGATATCTGCTGCTTATCGGAGACCCGCCTGCAAGACTTGAGCTCTGTACTCACTCTGCAATCCCCTTCAGGAGACACTAGCAGCAATATCTAATTGCGCCTATCCGGTGACGATACAGCTTCGAGCACTGACCAAGCAGGTGTTGGTATTGCCCTGAGTCCACGGGCTGAAGCTGCTCTGGTTGACTGGATTCCAATCAGTAGCCGGATGTGTGCGGTTCGATTGGCTGGCTCGTTCAAAGCTTCGAAGTCGCGTGGGACTAACAGTAGTCTATTCGTTATCGCTTCCTACGCACCGACAAACTGTAGCGATGCTTCGGCAAAGAAAGACTTTTACCGCCAACTGAACGAGCTCCTTCGCCACAGAAGAAGCTCGGACACTGTTGTGCTGGCTGGGGATCTGAACGCACAAGTTGGAAAGTTGTCCACTGATGAAATGCATCTGAGCAGTCAGCACGGTATAGGTTCCTGTAATGATAACAGTGAGCGGTTACTTCATTTGTGTGAACACTAACTTCCGACACAGCACTCGCCGGAGGGTAACTTGGCGCCCAGCAGCCTTGGACGAAGATTGATCACATTGCTATCAGTTAACGCTGGAGAAGCTGCATCCAGAAATGTCGCTCGATTTGGAGCACATGTGTGGACACCGACCGTGCACTTGTATGTGCTGACCTGCGGATGCGTTTTGGCGGAAGCCCACGACGACGTTGTGAGCGCATTGACACAAGCCAGCTAACGAAGCCAGCTGTTCTGAATGCATATCGAAGTACGCTGACATGCGAGTTGAGTAAGCGCGTACTGGAGGCAATTGAAGGTCACTGGTCGCATGTTCACCAGACCTTACTAGCATCAGGCAAATCCTCATGTGGTATGTCTAATAGCCAACATGGATATTGGGTCTCTTCTCGGTCTCTGGAACTTATCAACGCTCGCCGGCATATCCCGGCTGGAAGCGAACACAGTGAAACTCGCAAAGCACTCTGGGCAAAACTCCGTGCTGGCCTGAAGAGAGACCGCGAATCTTGGTGGTCTGTTCGTGCGTCAGAGATGGAGGTGGCCGCTACCCTTGGCAACCATCGTAAGTTATTCCGTTTGATACGGGAAACGGGCAACAGGAGACCTGGTGTTAGTGAAACTATACGTGACGAGAGTGTACAGTCTATCCATAATTTGCCAAAACCTTTGAAGTGTTGGGTTGAGCATTTTGAAAAGCAATTTAATCGGCTAGAATTGTTCGATTCCTTGCCGGCCATTGATCGCCCTGCTCCGTGGGCTGTCCCTTTGGATCCACCCTCTCGCTCAGAAGTCGAACGTGAGATCGGACTGTTGAAGTTGAACAAGGCCGCGGGACCAGATGATCTTCTTTCAGCCCTCTTCAAATTTGGAGGCTTTGCTCTTGTTGATGATTTACATGAATTACTAGTGAAACTGTGGGAGCAGGAGACCGTCCCAACCGACTGGAGCCGCTCCGTTATTGTTCCCATCTTCAAAGGCGGCTCGCGCTCGGAATGCGGCAACCATAGAGGAATCAGTCTGATCTCCATCGCCTCCAAATTACTCGCCTCCATACTTCTTCACAGACTGACTGGCGCTTGTGAAAGCCAGATTCGTGAGGAGCAAGCCGGGTTTCGTCGTGGTCGTGGCTGCATCGACCACATATTCACCTTGCGTCAGTTGTTAGAGCAACGCCACACATATTGGCGGCCCACCGTAGTCGTGTTCCTTGACATCAAAGGTGCCTTCGAATTGTTTGATCGACGTGCCGTTTGGAACTGTCTACTCAGGAAAAGTGTGCTCGAGAAATATGTAAATCTTATCTGAGCATTGTACGTGCTTAGCACAGGGCTTACGGCAAGTTGTCGTCGCCCTTTAATATCTCCAGCGGTGTGATACAAGGATGCCCGCGGTCACCTTTCCTTTTCAACTTCGATATTGACGAAGCCATGGAGTTTGCATTTACAGGACATGACTTGGAAGGTGTGGAGCTACTCCCAGGAGAACGACTTCCTGACTCAGAGTATGCAGACGACATTGCCTTCATCTGTGACAGCTCCCAGACGTACCAAGCGGCACTGGACAGATTAGCACTGGCTGTCAGCCGCTTCGGGCTTTGCTTCTCACCATCGAAGTGCAAAGCCTTTCTCCAAGATTAGCCTGGATCGCCTCCTGCGCTGACCCTTGGTGGGGATCAGCTAGAAGTCGTTCGGAAATTCAACTACCTAGGAAGTTGTAGCAGCGCCCTTGGGATCGAAGACGAGATCATGAATCGTATAGCAAAAGCTCGGGGCGCTTTGCTAACCTTCGCCACCTATGGCGCCGGCGCGACATCACTCTTGCCCTGAAGTTTAGAGTGTACAATGCAGCGGCACGTTCGACCTTACTGTACGGTTACGATACCTGGCACCTAAGATCGGCCGACATGAAGAGGCTAGTTACATTCGACCATCGGGGCCTTTGCATTTTGGCTTACATCTGGTGGGAACACCGCGTGAGTAACGAGCAATGTTCGACGCCTTGTTTACGGCACAGGTGAAGGAACTGAACTGCTCAGCGCAGTCATTTCATGCATCAGACTCCGATGGCTCGGCCACATGTTGCGCATGCCAGCCCACCGACTCCCTCGACGTGCGTTGTTTGCTCACTGCGGATGTGGATGAAAGAGGAGGAGGGGTGGCCAAGCGATGACTTGGTCCAGAGGAATGAAGGCCCTCACTTCGGAGCTGGCCTCGGTTGGAGGGTCATGGCTCCCTGGTTGGGGTCCGAAAGATGATGAACACGTTTGGCTGGATACACTTGCTGACATGGCAAGGAGCCGACCTCAGTGGGGCTCCTGCTGTGAGGTTTTTGTCCCTCCCCATCCCTTTAATCCTCCCCCTCCACCTACGATCTCATTTCGTAGCGCACAACATACAAATTTTTCTTTTTGCCTAGTAGCTGGCTGGTAGCTTACCGGAACGATGCCTATCCGTTGCTGGTAGCTCAGCTAGCATGCAACTTTTGTATTTATTTTTCTTTTCTCCTTTATGTATTGCGGCGCAGTAGCTGAGGTGTTTCCCACCTCTAACTGACGTGTATAATAATGATGATGGGACGTTCGGTAGATGACCCACATACATTTTGATTTCCTCAGATTCACCCCAACCATCCTACGGAACGTGTCAAGCACTTGCTTTTATCGCTTGATAAATCATTTTTCATTGTTCATTAAATTACACCTCTTACCCCTATAAAACCATTGTTCCATTGATTGCTGACAGGGATTTGCAAAGCGTTTCAACAATACTACGAAAATCAGGTTTCCAGTGGTTTCCAGTGCGCTATTCAAACTCAAAAATTTATGGTAATTATGAATGGCTTCCCCAAGAATGTATTTATCAAGCTACCATACAAAGTCGACCAAACTGAAAGGCCATTAAAATATCCTGCGAGTCAGTCCATAAGATAGCCTCTTATGCTGTCGAGCAATTCTGTTGTACTAAGTTAAAAGCCTTCCTTTGCAAGTCTAATTTGGACAGGCCTGACTCTAAACTTATCGCCATTTGCATCCACCTTTCCTTGTACTTACGGTAACAAGCAGGTAGGCCGAACTGAGAGAAGGCTGTCCATGGTGATTTCAGAATATGTTTCATATAACCTGGTGACAAATTGCCTTAAGATGCTCGCTAGCTCTATCGCCCGGCACACATTTGTTTGCCATACATTTTAACATCCGTGGGAATCATTCGGGATAAATAAATAAACGGTATATATCTCGACATGCAAGCCGCAGGCAAAATATCAGCCTGATCATTGATACAACAAAGTTGGATAGTGGAAGGACTTTTCAAGTTCTGTTATGTTCTCATTAAAGTGTTTGTGGTGCTCACTCATTTAAAAGCAATAAAATATGGAGAAGTTGTAAGTAGGAATAAAAGTTGTTTTAGCCGACAGTTCAACTAAAGTAATAAGACCCTCCATGGAACTTTCTCCATGCTTCCACACTGCTTCCACACTTCACTTACACTTCTCATCTGGCTATGTGCTGTTGTGGCTTAATACAGGTATCCAATGTATGTTTGACTCGTTTTTTTCTTGTTGGCTGTTACCACTTGCAATTTTGTCATCATCATGCTGACACAGTATACATAAATATGTATAAATTTGTGTGCGGACCTGTGAAATATGTTAAGCTTTCCCCATCTCTTGACCTGCCTCAGCATATAGTAGAAGCGAACACCGTGTCTAAATTTAAGATGCTACTAGACCAACAATTTGCAGAGGCAAAGTACAGAGAGCGAAACGTTAATAAAAAGTTCATGTCCGAAAACGACGAATGATGCAGCTACACAGAGCAACCTCTACTCGCTGCTTCGCACCAGTTCTCAGTTCTCAGTTCTCACACAGCCATCATTTAGCTAATTCGAGTCTAGCACTTTTAATATTCACCAGTTAGTTCGTAACAACTCGCATTTCATGAGGGTACTGCATTTTTGGAAGTATTTATCCATCACCTCAGAAGATCGGCTCAGTAGTGGCCAGCATTGTTAGGAGAGAAATAATCAAAAACGGATGAAGGAACAGTAATGAGAAGATGATGGGCTTTTGTCCGAAGTTGTTCGGTACAGATTGTACAAATTGTAACTGGAGACATAAACTCTCAGATACGTACATGTATTTGTAAAGGAATTTCCAAAAGAACTAATTGAGTTGACTTCAACCGTTGTAGGAGATCAAATTTGGGAGACTGGTGATGTGAAATCAATTTTTATGGCCCCGATAAATGCCGTAGGTGCACAAAGCATTTTATATTAGTATTAGTAATTGACAAAGGGCTGCTCGTCTGCTTCTGTCTGCAAAGGCTTCAGCAATTCGTCGGCTGAAACTCAATTTGTGTAAGCAGATCACTTTCGCCTTGTCATGCTAAGGAAATCGAGTAACTCCATCTAGTTTTACCACTGCGTTCAACGTTAATTAGTGAAATATTCTATAAACTGCTAATGAGACAACGCAAAATATCTGAGTCCAGATTATTCAGTTGATAGGTTTCGATATTTGTGAAGGTTAAGCCCTGTATGAAATCCAAGTGCGTTAGTTTATGCCTTGATTTATCAAGACCTAAGCGACCTTCCCATTGCCTAGTAAACTTTAGTTGATGAGCTAGGGAGGGAGTCCAGTGGCCACTCCCCTTTTCGCTTGTCATTGTCAAGCAAATTGCGGCTCACCTCATTGTGGTAACCCCCGATCTGGGGTCGGGCGATGAGTGTCACCCATAACAGCCCTACCAAAATCGCTGGTGGCCACATACCTCAGACTGACTGTCAGCCGCCAACACCGCGGATCATACTGTCAGTGCCGAGGAGTCATCTCATGAGATGTTGAACTCCAGCCAACGCGTCGACGTTTTGGAGGAGCTGGCCAATTATTACATTCTCCTTATACATCGTTCGTGCATATTTTGCTCAACATACTAAGTGCTAGCAACCACATGCAATAACTTGCTAGAAAGCCTGGTCTACAAGACCGATTACAGTATTTGGGGTGGGTGTAATGATGGCATTCTGTCTGAATGAGCAAATGAATCCAAGTATTGCGCGTGACAGCATTGGAAGATGAACTTGACTGATAATTTCATTGGGCGCAGCAGAGTGTGTATAAGGTTCATTTTAAACAGAAGTGGTGCAAAGCTGTTAAACTTAGTGTACTGGACAGTCTACGTGTACTTTCTAAGTAAACTTTTATGCTCGACAATGTGAGACACAACTTTACAAGCAGAATCATGTTAAGCTAACATAGCGTGATAAAAATGTACAAAATAGATGTTTGGCGTGACAGTGAATGTGCGTATGGGTTTACATAGAGGCGCAGTCCCTCAAGCAAACCTCCAAACCACCCACTGCCTTGTGGGTCAGGATGTTGAGCCAAAGGCTCCGGGTGGAGTCCCTCAAGCAAACCTCCGAGGCACAACGACCACCTCGCGTGCGATTGCCCACCAATGCAATCGTATGCCTGCGCGCAAAGCACTCAGCATCAGGTGCTGGAACGTGCGCACACTACTGGACCGGAACTCGAGCGAGCGCCCGGAGCGACGCACTGCACTGGTCGCGATGGAGCTGGCGCGCTACCACATCGATATTGCGGCGCTCATTGAAACTCGGCTCGCTGAGCAAGGAAAGTTGCATGAAGCAGGTGCTGGCTACACATACTACTGGGTGGGCGACGCCGCCTCAAGACAACATGAACATGGGGTCGGATTTGCAATATCCGATCGCCTTCATGGCCAGCTGGTGGGTGAACCAACGGGCATCAGCGCGCGACTGATGACTGTTCGCCTACGAAGTGGGAGAGTTAAGTTTGCGACCTTTATAAGCATGTACGGTCCGACCATGTGTTATCCTGATGACACGCTTGATCATTTCTACACTCAGCTATCTTCCGTGATACGATCTGTGCCGAGGAGCGACCGACTATTTCTGCCGGGTGATTTCAAAACGCGCGCTGGGCGTGAAGCATCAGCGTGGACAGGTGTTATCGGTGCGCATGGCATTGGTTCAGCGAATGCGAACGGTGACAGGCTGTTCTCACTGTCTACTACGCATGGCCTGACGATCACGAACACTCGGTTTACACTGAGTGCGAGTTATAGAGCAACTTAGACGCACCCACGGAGTGGTCACGCTCATCTGTTCGACTATGTCATCGTACGTCAGCGTGATATGCGTGAAGTGCGCATGACACGTGTACTGCGTGGAGCTGAATGTGGCACTGATCACAAGTTGGTTCGGATCAAACGTTATATATATTTTTATAAATCTGTGTATTGCACTCCCGCTGTGAATCGGCGTAAATTTAACATTCTCTCGCTCAGTACTGCGACGAAACGTACTAAGCTGGAGAAGGCGATGGCTGCACGCCTGTGTGATGTGAAAGGCATAGACAAAATGGGCGACCTGTGGCACCACATTTGCGACCAGGTGACAGCTGCTGCCGAGGAGACCATCAGGCGCGCAAACTGTAAGCGGCCTGATTGGTTTGATGAGAACAATGCGACGATCGGTGCAATGGTGTCGGAGAAGAATGCAGCATTTGCTGCACATGTTTCAGATCCCAGTGACTTGGGGAAGAATAGTCAGTTTATTAAACTACGACGGCAATTGACCCGAGAGCTCCATCGCACTAAAAATGCATGGTGGACGGAGAAGGTGAAGCAGATGTAATCCTACGCCGAAAGTCGCCAACACAAGGAGTTCTTTGACTCCTTGAAGGCGGTGTATGGACCAAGATTGGAGCCGCTGAGGACACTGCTCGATGGTAGTTCAGGCGCTGCCTGCACACAGACTGCAGACATAATGCAGATCTGGCGAAAACACTTTGACTGTATCTTGAACAACCGTTCAGAGATCGACTGGCCAACATAGAACTGCCTGAGGCAGCACGATGTGAAGACGAATCTGGCGGACACGCTGAGACTGGATGGGATGCAAAGAGCACTTGCTCAGCTGCGAAACGGCAAATGTGCCGGAGCCGACGGGATCCCGCCGGAAGTATTGAAACACGGCGGACTCGCGATGTTGGCTGCGCTGCACCACCTGGAGCAACGTGTATGGATTGAGAAGGAGGTGCCTCCTGAGCTGAAGGATGCCCTTGTGCTACCACTGTCCAAGGGCAAATTGAGCAAGCAATGTTGCACGGATTATCGTGGCATCAACTTGCTGAGTTGTGTGGGCAAGGTTTTTGCCTGAATCCTGCTCAACCGCCTCGTTAGTCAGGTTGTGGAACCTAACGTGGCGGAAGAGCAATGTGGATTCCGTTCGGGTCACAGCACCATAGATATGGTGCTTGTTGCTCGTCAGTTGCAGGAGCAGTGCAGAGAACGACACCAGCCATTATACTCGCTTTTTGTTGATTTCACCAATTCATTTGATACGGTGAACCGCGAGGCATTGTAGCTGGTGTTGGGTAAGTTTGGTTTCCCGTGTTAAATTTTTAAGTTTAATTGAATATCTGCACATTGGTATGCGAGCGAGTGTGCAGCTGAGTGGAGAGACCTCGGATGACTTCGCAGTTGTCTCTGGTGTGAAGCAAAGTTGTGTCTTACCTCCTGCCTCTGTTTACTAGTTAGCTTCATGCAATGCTGTTTCGTGCTTTTGATGCCGCTTGTGCTTACGGTGTTCGTGTGGAGCACCGCATTGATGGTGGGTTGCTGAACATCCGTCGTTTCGGTGCGAGAGCTCTAGTCTGTGAGACAACTATCCGTATGCTGCTGTTTACTGACGACCGTGCGTTGTAGCCACACAGCGCGGATGAGTTGCAGAACATGACTAGTGCTCTGGTTTCGACAGCGGCCAAATTCGCGCTCACCATCAACACAAGCAAAACTGTCTGTCTCTTTCAGCCTTCACCGGAGGTGCAATCTTCAATATTGCCGCGAATCAGCATTGGTGCTAAAGTATTGGAAACCACATCCCGCTACTGCTACCTTGGGAGTGGGATATCGACTGCTTAGCAGAAGCACAGTGAGCTGCGTATCCGCATGTCGAAGGCAGCGGCAGCATTCGGGAAGCTTGAGTACCGAGTGTGGAACAACCATCAGCTTAGCATTGGCACAAAGCTGATGGAGTACCAATCCATGGTACTGTCCGTTCTTCTATACGGCAGTGAAACGTGGACGATGTACCGTCAAGATGTGTGATATCTCGAGCTGTTCCATCAGCAGTGTCTGCGACAGATTTTGCGTATCGGTTGGGGCGCCAGAGTCGCAGACACGGAAGTGTTGCGCCGAAGTGGGATGTATGCAGTGGACTGCATACTTTTACTGAGACACCTGAGATGGCTTGGTCGTGTGTGGCGCATGGATTCGACTTGGATACCGAAACAACTCTTATACGGTCAGCAGAGTATTGGGAAGCGGCACGTGGGGAAACCAAAGTTACGTTACCAGGACATGATCAAAGTGAGCCTCACACGTTCTAACCTTGATTGCAGGTCATGGGAATCGAAAGCGGTTGATCGTCGCGTATGGCGCCATCTCATCACGAAGAAAGTTGCTGAACTGCGAGAGAAAGACCTCATGCATGCAGAGAAGAAGCGGCAAGTTCGGGAAGCGGCAAGCACCGATGGATTGTAGTTCATCGACAACGAGTGCATGGTGCTGTAGCAAATGTGGTCGCGAGTGCCTGAGTCAGGCAGGCCTAATAAGCCATGAGCGAGGCCACTCGAGACTACTACCGAAGCGACGACGGGTTCTGCAGAGAACGTAGGCAGAACCGGCGCAGCGTTTGTAGGTACGCTGCATTCGATTTACTAACCGCGTGCGTGCATCCTAAGTCTATTTATTTCAGGTAGTGGGTTTTCAATTTCGCTCTAATGCTTTTCTTTCCCATATAAATGCCCAATTATACTCTCTTCTATACACTTGCACATGTCGCTTAAGCCACTTGTAGTTATTTCGATACCATTTTCGTGTTTGTAGCATTTCCGTAAAATAAAGCTCCTGACCTCGGGAACTTACCTCGTATTCCCATCCATCCATCCTGAAAGACAGAAGCAAATTTTCGTTTCAGGGTACGTGTCATGTTGTAGACGGACTTTGATGATGGGTCTGGACGTGCTCGAACTCGGTTGCAGATCTGATTCAAGGTAACATCGAGGAGATTCAACTATTCGATCCAGTCGAGGCCAAGAAGATTCAAATTGGGCCTGTCTGAAATGTAACATGTTCCCGCCTTGAGCACACCTTGAAAAGCAATCTTGCAATTGAGTTCGCCCCCTAAGTTTAACACACCGCCGGATGCATTATGTGCAACTTTCTGAGACTCGACCATCTTCGGCCTCTTTATGTGGTTCCATGTGCTCTTGGAAATAATCGTGATGTCCGACGCCGTGTCAAATTGCAGCTTCGTTGGGATCCCATTGATTAACACAGGGATGGATCGTCGCCTCGGTTTACACTGGCTTTGGAATGCGGCAACTATGGACAGAGACTCCGAGCCATCCTTTCTAGAATTCCCCTTTCAATAAGACTTCTGCACCTTCTTCGACCGGACCTGACTGCAGAATTTCTCTTTATGCCCACGCATATGGCACGTTTGACAAATATGATATTTGAAGGAACAAAAGCGGGCGAAATGCCATTCGCCGCATGACCAGCATGCTGTGGGCAGTTTGTTCGTAGGCCTCTTGAAGGGTTTGCTTGCGTTGGCGGTCCTGGCCTTTTTCACGAGTTGCACGGTATCTGGCGGTGCGAGACCATTTCGTTCGACCATGGCAGTGTCGTGTTTTAGAGTGAGCAGTCGTTTGCATTCGCTTACGAGGGCCTTCAGTGTCAGGTCAGGATCCTGCTCCAGCTTAGCTAAAAGCCGCGTTCGGATCTCAGCATCACTGGGCGATTGTAGAGCGCTGACGAAAATGAGACACTTAAACTGATCGTCCGTTAAAGAGCGTAGTTTGAAACGTTCACACTCACGGTTAATCATGTCTGCTAAGGCCCCAAAGTCGTCAGATTCCTGTTTGACAATTTTCAGGCATTGATAGCGAATACTAAACAAGGATACTGACTCACCAAAAATTTCCTTCAGCTGCGACACTACTTCATCAAACGTCAGATCCTTCGGCTGTTTGGGCAAAATGTGGTCAATGAACCTTGAATGTTCACTTATTCCGAGCTTGCGGAGTAGCAATCGCACCTTCCAGGAGTCGTCCTGACGAATGAAGTCCGTCTGGAACATGTCTTCCCAACGCTTGAACCACGCTTCAAAGGTGCATCCAGAATCCGCATCATAATTGAATTCAGTGATGGCGTTCGTGAGAAGATCAACAGAACTCGCCTGCGTGTCCCGCGCCGCTGCTCCTGTTGTCTGCAAACTCAAACATTGTGTCAGATTTTCAATCATTTTCATTTGTGCCTCCATTTGAGCTTGCTGTTGAAAAAGCAGCTTTTGAAATTGTTCAGCAGAAAAATTCATCACATTTCCAATTTTCTCCGTCGCCATTTGTTATAATCTTCTCACTAGACGCAACTCCAAAAATAACAATTCACTGCTCCACAAAACTTCTAGCCCAACCGAAGGAAAAAAGCAAAACGCCAATGACCTTGCCAAAATAACGTATTAATCGCCGTCAACGAACACTGTACAACGACTGCGGACCTTGGCTGTATTTATAGGTCTCTACTGACCTTCGACTTCTAGAATTGGAAGGTCAGCTACCAAGGTTAGTGGTTCCCCATATCTTTTGCCGAGGTGTCAGGTGGTTTTTAATCACGTGCAGAAGAAGAACATTCCGGAACGTTCGAAATCGATGCGATAATCGTTAATAATCGATTAATCGCTAAAATAGTGAATTTCCAAGGCAATTCTTACTTTCTCCCCGACAGCTTCAACCAAGATTTCGTAGCTAGAATGGTATATTCATCGTGAGGGCGCACGTAGTAATTATGCGTAATTTGGGAGCATGATGAGTCAAATCTATCGAATGCCCTTCGCAGCATGTCGACGTGCTGGTTGCGTATTTTTGCAGCTTCCTCAGCATGTTTTGAACAGTTGATGTCACTCTGTACGAGCACACCAAATTCACGTTCCTGGGAACTAGTCTGTAATCCGCTTGCCCCAAGCAAATATGTGTAGTTATGTCTATGGCGTAATAGCACAATGTGATACTTGTTTAGGTTGAACGATAGGACGTTCTGAAATGACCAGTTCGAAATCGCGCTAAAATCGCACTGGAGCCTCTCGTGGTCGTGCAGTCCTCTGATTGTTTGCCATATATTAATACCACCAGCGAAAAATAGGAAACCGGAAGCAATTAATCTCGCTAGGTCCTTTATGAATACCAAGCATACGCGAGGTCCTAAAACGGATGCTTGTGTTACACCGCACTCGAAAGTAATTACATCGCACAGTGATTACAACCAACGTTTGTGCGGGAAAATATTTATCCAACCCAGGATATGGTTGCTAATGTAGTAGTTCCGAAGTTTGTGAAGGAGAATTCGATTGCGTAAGCCAGGGATTATCAAACCTCTTTCACAGTGGGTCGGATAATTGGAAAAGATGGCCAGCGCGTGCCGCACGACTGAACCAAATGACCCGCGCATACCGAATAACTTACCAAATGGCTAGTGTGGGCTGCACACCCATTGTATACCATACTTTCAAGCCTGCACAAAAGCTAAGCAAAAACACAAAGGAAGCCTAACGTAGGTGTGAACTTTCTAAAACCCTTAACTGCCAACTTTTTTTGAAAATTGGTGGGTAGAGCAGGAAACTGAGCTCCTGTGCCCAGTGCAGAGCACGAATGTGATCACTTAACTGGATTAAGCGTACACTCGAGGGAGTTTGTGCACTAGGAAGACCTAAACCAACCTGATCGAATGAATGTGCACAGGCGGATGTGCCAAAAAATTTGGATCCAAAAACTTGGAAATTCAGGAGCAGTGATAAAATTCCGACCTGTAAAGGTCAAGTCTGATACCAATAGCGTCGCAGATGGAATTCCACTGGTTGCGGTCTTCTAGCAGCTTATCATTTATTTTGCTCTATCTGAACTGGTGAACGATAGTGCACACGAGATTTAACACATCGTGGTTCTGTCTAGCGAAGTTAGCTTTGGGAGTTATTGCTGGTAATTTAGACTGGCTAAGAAGCGTAGCTGTATTTGACAGTGAAAGCTGCTTCACGCAGCATGTGCTCGGTACAAAAGATGGTCCTAGGTGTGTCGCTTCCGGTGCTTTTCTCGAGGCGACCGATGCTTACGTTACACTTTTTTCTCTGTAACCGATCGCCCCCATCTCTGAGCTGCCGGTGTCATGATTGAATCTTAGATGTAGCTTCCATGAATGGGGTGATAGCAACCAGGTCATATGGGGCTTGCGCGATTAAGAGGTCAGGATGTGTCCGAGTAAGTAGCACAGATAATGTGGGGCGGTTAACAATCCTGATTTTACTCTTTGGTCTAGGAACCAGGCTTGAAGGAAAATGTTGGGGGACAGGATCGAATTGCTTCGATTCCAATGGCAAAGCACCGAGGCTCGCCATTTCAAATATTTCAGTTAATCGCTAACCTTTTTCATGTGCACAATTGCACAATTGACACCTGGATTAGCCCTGCATACCTTGCAAAACCAGATCGCATCGGACACATTGTTAAGCCTCTTTAATTCTGCCAGACTTGCGCCACCACCGCTGTTCTTTAACATGAGCTTTCGTTTAATGCTCATCGCATGCTTTAGTTTCAGAAACGCAGTAAACAGTTTAGGTCCTCGTTAAAACCTCCTTTCGGTGGCCATCTAAACTGGCTGGCTAGCCAAACAACCTGAACGTGGTGCCAGCTGGATGGTTCTGGTTAATCTCATTCCAGCAAATGGTTCGGCGGCAGTGTTCCAGGACGTGGTGGGTTTTCGCCTGGCAATCATCCTCCCTACAAAAAACCACGAAGATCCGTTTAACAACACTGCGACTTAGCGGGTGACTTGACATTAAATAAAATCACTGTCTCTTCCCCTTATGGAAGATCCCCACTTGACGAACGTCATCCAGTTTGAAGAGTACTTTTGATCCCTTCATAAGATGGGGAACACAGTGAATAGTCTCACGCGTTCAATCCCACTACACCAGTTCACTCACTATGCCCAATAACACGTACACTTAGATACAGACGCATATCCAGTGTATTCTGGTTAAGTAGCTATATTTTTATACAATTACCAACCTCCACAAACTCACGTGGCAGAAAGCATATGTTGAAACCTATCAATTGCACTTTCGGGATAATACCATATATGAACTGCGAGATAGTGAATTTATATTCTCTTTACCCAAAGTTAAGACCAGCCTAAGGAGAAATTCCTACGTTCTTAGGTATGGCTTCATATGGAATAAGCTGCCAAAAGAGATTAGATGTATTGAACAATTTTGCATGTTCAAGAAAAGGAGAAACTTTATCTGTCAAGTAACAAAGGGAAATGGATCATAAAAATTCAACTTGCTGATGAAAATCTGTATGGAGAAGGGCCGGATCATGTATGATACCGGAGAACATCGACTCGAAACATATCCAACAATGCACCTGAGCAAACATGATCATCTAGGATGAGCTGTTACAACCGCCTTTTATGCTATTCTTTAATGCTACCTCCTATGCGGTTTTACTCCTTCCAAACTTATTGCATACCAACCGTCTTCGGGCTAAAACCGAGAGCAAAATAAGTTACTGGTGTGGGGCCGTGAACTATTTTCGTACTTCTCCCCACAAATTGACTAATTCGTAATACTGTTCTACGATTCCCTTCGCTACATTTGTTCTACAATGTTAAGCATTTCCCTTTCTTTTCTGGAGTTAACAGCCCAGAAAAGTTTACTGGAATTCAGTGATGGAAATAATGGATTCCCTATTTGACTTTTTGTTTTTGAACATTTATAAAAAACAAAAATTTATTCTCGACTATGCGGGGCACGCCCATGGAGACATGATCACGTAGATGCAACTGTACAGACATTTTACGGCAATTGTAACAGCGACAATAGAAAATTGTTCATACGTCCGTGACTGGAACTGTTCAATGGTGGAAAGGTAAAACAATAATTGAGCTGACCTGAGATCGGGACCTCAGCTAATAATAGCTTAGAATCCTGCATGTTCAAGTAGAAGATAATTGAAGAGCAAGTTCGAGAGGTGTGAAAATATACTGAGTTTGTGCGTACGTAACGCAAAGATCAACGGTGAGATAGTAAAGAGATGGGAGTATATGCGTGCAATCGTAGAAGAGACGACAGTATATGCAGATGTAAAAGTTCCAGTGTAACGAACGTATCTAGAGTGGTGACGCTAGTTAACCTGCCAGTGTGAGGTTATGGGCTGTGACTTTATCCGGTGGCGAGTCACCGCCACGTTGCAGTGTTGTTAAGCGGATATTTGTGGCTTTCTAATGGGAGAACGCTTGCCAGGCGAAAACCCATCACGTCCTGAAACACTGCCGCCGATCCATTGAATTGCAAGTTGTAACTGGCTATGCTTCTTGTTGAGCGTTTATTTGCTTGGTTATTCGCAGTCAAGTTGCGTCCTATTTTTCCTTTGGTTGATACGTTAGGTGAGAGCCTATTTTATTCCTGGGTACTGTTCTGTCCTGACTGAATGACTTGGACCGATTGGTAGGTCATGAATTGAATATATTTTTCTATGTGATGTTTTGCTCGTCTGTAGAACCGCAGAAAGTCTCCAGAGGATATCCAAAGCAATAGGTTGAAGCTCTGAATGATGGGATATTGTCCCGGAAAACAAATCGGAGGTCCTACTGGGGTAGTTTGTAAAATGGGTTGAAAGTGTAGATATCCAGGGCCAAATGAACGGGCAAAGCGGAGTAAAGAGCTTCGGATGAAGGTGTCCAGTAGCGAAAAATGGCCGAACCCAATTGTTCTGGCCTTGCATCGGCAAGAGAATGTGCCTTCCGAAGTCAACAGGAGAGCTCCAGGTAAGAAGTATGTAAAAGTGATATTGTTTGGCGAATTGAACCCAATTATTCAGGCCTCAAGCAAATTTTATCCTTGCGAGATAACAAATCATTTGCTCGGTCGGCAAGTTGTAAAAGCGGCGGATAATTTTTACTCGTTGCCTCGTATTGTAGCACTGTCGCAGCTATGGACGATTTCTTGTGTGCTCAACACCGGAGCTGCGGCTGTCACGCCACACAATTTGATCGTATGATCGGCTCGATCCATTTTTATGCTCATGTAAAAAAGCATACCTGCTTACTTCGGCATTACTGATATAGTACCTCTTTCACACGTTTTTTCTATATTCTTCCTCATTTCACTCTTGTCCACGGCTGGGCTAATCTTCTGTGGGGACGGATTATAGCTTCCAGATTGGAAAAGACTTTACCTATGCAATGCACTACTACCACCAACTGACTGGCGTATAAAAAGTGTCATAATTTAATGAGTCGCATGCCAGACTGGGCTGAGGCTTCATCGCCCATAATACATGTATAAAAGCAGCGCTAAAAAGAACAGAACATATGATTAACAAGTGATGGCTCATATGCTACTATGCCACGCCGGCACGCGGTCAGGTCTAGCATGGAAGTGCGGGCGAAACCTTTCGAGGAAATACCTTGCATGGCAGCACGTCCCCTGGGGACGATTCCACGAGTGGCCGTATTACTTTACCTGGACGTTTGTTTAAGTCTGCAGTTTTATTGTTCTTGGCTGCCCTTTATCTGCCAGTTACCTTAATACCTGTTTTGGATCCATTGTATAAAGTGTGAACTAAGAGATTATTTTTTGCGATCCTACTTTGCACATTTGTCAGACTACATAATTTCACTGCTCCTCGCATCGCCGAGGAATATAGCATTGTTTATTTTTTATTTGTATCTGTTTGTATTACCATGATCCTGCTTTCGCAGGCGTGCCTGCACGGCTGGGAATGAAACCTTTATTTATTTAAGTAAGGCTCGCCCCATCGAATGTCTGGAAAGACACGAATAGAATGATGTTCATGTTTGAGTGGACCTGTCCACAGCAGGACTGATTCTACTTCGGTGATGGACTTCAACATGACACGCAGAATTCTTGGCTCCCCGTAGTGGTTTGATCTGGGGTGTCGCGTTAGTCGCCTTAGATGTACATATTTCAGTACAGCTCAGAGTAGGTTACTATTGCCGTCCCACTGGTAGAGGTCCTCCAACTACCGACCTCTAATTGAGGTTGACTTTGCTTCTGCGACACTGGTGCACAGTACGATGAGTACAGCTTCTTGTTGCTCAGCGATTTTCGACATGTCATGGGTATTCAACGAAACACTCGGTGATATATCGCAGGAAACCGGTGATGCTTGCACCAAGTGAACGTTTTCGACGAATTTGGGGGTGCTACCGTCCTTAAATGTCGGCACTACTTGGAGGCAATCGTAACCAAACTTTCGCTACTACCAGCTTGCGCTTTTTATGCATTCGGTCGGGAGCTTGGACAAAGTTTTTTGTGGAGTTACTTCCATGGAAGTGAGAACCGCATTAGTAGAATTACAGCTATTTGTGTTGTTAGGAAAGCAAATGGTTTTCTGGGATATTGGTGTCATTTTGATTACGGTTGTACCAAACGTTCTTCTTAGCTTTGGTGCAACCCTTATTGGGAGGCCTGGGTTACACAGTCTGCCATGTTTGTCCGAAATGTGTGCTTTGATGATCAGCACTTCAGGTCCATGACAATCTAATGGATTGCCTCAGTCGTTTCTGAGCGCAGAGCGCGGGATAGTGCAACCTTATCAATAGCACCTCGCCAACTGCCAACAACGTCGGGTTCCTGTTACTCAATGGCACTTTGAATGACTGTGCTATCCAATGGGTATCCGGAGCAATTCATTCAGACTCATAGCAGACCTCCCAAGGAGAAGCTGCCAGTAAAAACAGTGGAGAAGATGGGTGTTTCTTTGTTCTTATCGTTGAAGGGGATCATTTAGCAAATGTTGTTGGTCACAAGCTCAAGTCTGCTCTAATGCGGGGCTACCTTACCGCCCAACTACGACTTATCCACACTACACGAATGATTCTGCTCCACAGCCGTCCGAGTAGCTCGCTAATCAGTGCGGCCTCTAACATCATCTATCAATTTAATGGCAGTTGCAGTGGCATTTACCTCGGCAGGACGGGTCACCGGCTGACTCAAAGGGTAAGTGAACACTTACCATTGTGGCTAAAGCAGTTGCTATTTCACCAAGGCGAAGTGGATCAAAGAATAAACCGGAACCCTGCCTCGTCTGTCACTAAACACCTATTGCTGATTTGTCACCAGGTGAACCCATTCCATGCATTCGTGTTGCTTTTGTGCAACAGTAATGCGAAGTTGTTGGCAATTTGCGAGGCGCTAGTAGTAAACTTGAACTGTCCCGCGCTCTGCGCCCAGAAACAACCGAGGCAATCAACTACATTGCCATGGACCTTGATTACGTCATTCACATCAATCTTGTGCACTCATCTATGTTACAAAGTGGGGATTAGCACTTCCTGAAACATCGCTAGTACTTGGTCGCACTTTTGAGATGATTGGACATGCTTTTAACCAATGGGATAGACGTACCTGAGGGCATCTGGTTTATTAAATAATTTGGCCTGGCAAAGGTTCACTCGGACGCATGTTGCGTGGAAAATCTTAAAACAGTTGGAGCACGAAATACAAAATTTGACGACTTTGTCACCTGATTCACATGTATTTGGCCTGGAGTCTGCTGAGCGTCACGCTCGTTGAGCGAAAGTTACCAACTATTCGAATGAATCACCCTTGATGGTTAGCGGTTGTTTTTGCGTTGCTAACACTGATGGCAAACTCACACACAGGGTTCACTTCGCACTTACGAGACTACAAACTGCCCTGTCTAGCGTGCCGGTCGAATGCGTCAGCGGACACGAGAAGTAGATCACACGACCGTTTAATAGAACAGTTTTGTGTTTGGGCCCATGAAAATTCCCACTGTGAACTTGTCCACAAAATGAGAATGGTTCGCTGCGTAGAAGCATAAATCGCGCTATAGCTGCTCCAGATAATGTTGCACTTGGGCGAATGAGATTTTGTTCGAGGCCGTTGAGATGTTCTATCAAGTGAGACCAAACAATATCTAGGAAGGTTAGAATGGCACAAATGCTTCGCTTGGATATCGATGAAACCCTGCCCGGAATTTACAATTTAGGTAAACGGAGGATTCACTGGTAGTGTTCCAGAGAAAATGGTATCACGAGGTAAATATTCTGAAAGCAAGAAGAAAAGGCATAATTCCAGTGATGTGCGACAAACTGCGGCTGAGATACAACAAAAGTAGCAAAAGTGAACGAATGCGCGACTAGCACCTCCGGTGTTTCAGACTTGTCATCTGTGACGGAGCTGTCATTCTTGAAAAACGCTTTTGATGATTTACCCGATGATGGAACACTGGCTGGCACAACGTAGAATTAGCAGCAACAACACAACCAACTCCTCGATAGCCGCAAGTCTAGCTGACACGAACATATCACTTACTTCGAGGATGCTGTCTAAATTCGCTACCCGTACTTCACCAATCGCTTGAATAAATTCCACTAGCGGAAATTAGAAGCCACTGAGGCGATTATGATCCGGTTGTATGAGTTTGAGCTTTGTGTTCCGAAGAGATCTAAGACAAACGTGTCCCATGTGCTGATAACTCTTGCCAGCAAAGTCCTGTGCGGTTGATTGTTGTAAAATACCTGACCGCGACTGTCAGCATCTCAGCAGTACATCCGCTGCGCAATTACTTTTATTGTCCATCCACACATTGTGAGTTGCACATAACTGATTGAACTTGAAGCTTAATTATCGAAAAGCTTCATCTGCCATTGGCGTACATTCCAATTCGTCAAACTGTTTTCGGCACCCATCCGGCTGTCAGTCAGTCTGCAAAAGCAGCAATGCCTGTCATTTCGTAGCTATGTTTTACCATGGACGAAGGGTCAGACTGATGGTTAGGGATTTTTGAATTGTTTGCATCTTACTACACACTTTTCGGTCTGTATTTTCCCTAGTGAAAGCCAGGAAATTTTATTCAAGCTTTCTATTAGTATGTCATTACTTAGCGCACTTCTCTGCTTGTACTAGTCTCCAAAGCTACCCATTATAAACTGGACAAGTTAACACGCTTGTGTGCTGAAGCTGTGGCTCAAGTGGACTTGTCAAATAAATGATGGTGGCAGTTTACTCTAGGTTCGTTCTTCTTTTTTGGAATACCCTAAGGTCAGTTACTTGGGTTACTGAAGCAGAAACATGAAACTGAGTGACATTTTAGTGCCCGTATCCAACAATTTTAAAAGGTGTAGTCTATAGGGCTCGCAAAACTTTCGTAAAAATGTGAACGGAAAAGTTAATGGACAACGAACCGGACTTCCTTCCACCGGCGACATGAGAGTGGCCTTTGCGGGTTGCACGTGCAAGTACTTGTGGTGTACTTCAGTATGAGTGAATTAGGACTTGGCCTTCGAATGAACATGTGACATTCCTCCCCCCATGAATATCGCAATAGTCCCAACTGAAAATGATCTACCGGTTTAGGGATGCAGCTCGATCGCCTCGACAACGTCAAGTTGGCTTGTCCGTACGGTTCATCCTCTGTGGCCCGTACTGCGTACAAGTCGTTCCGTCCCTCGTTTGGCATATTTTAAATACCTGGACGAACGTGGCCTGAATGCTGATGAATAAGACGGTCTCCTGGTATTTGGACCACGTTTTGGCTTCCCGAGGAACGAATTACGGAGGCAGACTGCTAGTGTACTTCTTGCTACCGTTTGGTGTAGACCAAGCTATTTCCTTCAAATAACATCCTTCTTCAGTCTATATGAACACATTGACCTCTTTTTTCACGAATTTATTCAAACGCGTGGGTTTGGGATCAACGAATTCAGTCTTGTTCTGAGGTTCCCGCCAGACAGTAATTCTGCAGGAGAACTACTCGAACTCGCAGAATGTGTGAAATGATGGGAAATTAAGAACCGTTGCAGCTTTTTGTAGGGTCATTTGCTGCTGTTTCAACAATCTTCACTTCACTATCTGCACTGCCCACTCCGCTAATCCGTTTGACTTGGGCTGATAAGGCATTGATTTTATACGATGTATACCGTAGTTATTGACGGATCAGTTGAACTCAGCGCTAACAAAATCTGAGCTATCCTCCTTGCAAATAGTCTCCGGAATACTGAAGGTGAAGGATGTTGAACGCATTTTAACCATGGTGGTTTCGGATGTTGCATGCGTAACGCGATACGCTTCCATGCACATGGAATAAAACAAGGGATATACTCGATTTTAAACGAAGCACACCAGATAGGGCATGAGCACTTATGCATCAAAGAGCAAAAGAAACATAGTTCCATTACTCAGGCTGAAGTAGTCAGAGGTTATCCGTTGCCACGGATTGTCGGGCTAGCTCCAAAAATGTACAGGACCGAGTATGTTACTGTGCTGGTACACCCGAGGAGTATGAAACTTCTTAAGCGTGTTTTTGATACATACATCTGTCTTTGGCCAACACCAGTATACGCTTGCTAAAATTTTTATTCTCTAGAATCCTGGATGAATAACATGGAGTTCAGGAAGCATCGGTGCGCCAACCTTGTTAGGAGGGGCCAACCCAAAGCACACAACCATCAACTAAGCTATGAATGGCTACAAGTCAACGATTTCTTCTAAAATCATCCGTCTGCTAAGAAAGGTTAGATTGTGGAAAAAGCTGTTTGTGGAGATTCTTAGAGGCGTTGTATCTAGATGTTGAATCGAGTGAACAAATTTTAGGGTGGACCAGCTTCATGTGATGTCCATACAAAAGCTGGATGGCTCAGCGAATCAGCTGTGTGACGGTTGGTTCCACAAATGTAAGTTATTTTGTTATTTGAAACCCTCAAGTTCTGAACCCACCTCTGCATTCTTGGCGAAGACATTTGTTTTATACATTTGATCACAGCGTGGAGTTAAAATCATTGCTTCAGTGGTACTGATGGGACTTTTTCACACCGAAGCTAAAGGACATGGCTTGCTTCTCTAGCTATCCATAGTTTTTCCAGGTTACGAAGTGCGTGATGCAAACACTGTGTGGCGCAACCTTTGGTCATTTACGAGGCGGCACAGGAAAGCACCCACACCTCAAGGGCTGCGTCACACTGGAGATGGAGGGGCTTCATTGGATCACAATGAACTAACACTGGTGGAGAAGCGAGAGTCTGTTTGGCTTTGGCTAAGGCATCACCCTGTCAAAGGCCACAACACCAAGCTACGCATTTATGGACTAACTCAGTATCTTCTGTTAACATAGTTGATGCATCCGGTAAGAAATAGCTGCTATGTGATAACATTCCTAAAAACGAACGGCGCTCATCAATGTTTCTCGGTTCAGGGTTTTCTAAAATATGTTACATCTTGCTATAGAAAACATGTGAACCGACCTTATAAAGCTCATTTGCAATATGACACACATATGAGGAAACGTACTCACACTTAAGCCTCCTGAATTTAAACCTGTTTCGTGCTAATCGTTCAAGCACAAAGTGTGTTTTCAGAAGCTTTCTGCATCGAGCTTCTGGAGATAACAATCTTATCTAAATGCACACTCGAGGAAGATATCCCCCGCCAAAACATCAAAATTTTGATAGGTACCGGGGGAAGAGTTGAGGCAAAAATGTAAACGGGTGCAATAGTGAAGATCAATGTGTGTGGTAATTGTAGTAAGCTCTCGGGAAAGCTCATAAATATTTGTGAACGTGGGTGACTGGGGTCCTGTTTGATGATTTTGTCACTCTCTGAAAATGTAGCATACAGTGTGGGGTAACAGAAATCTGACTATCATGCAAAACTAGTCAACAGTCATCTTATAATCGTCGCAAATTTGCACAAAGCCATCCAGATTGGCAACCGATAAGATTAGCGTCCCTTTTAAGAAAATTGCACAAGCATTAAATGCTGAATTTTTAAGCGATTTAATACTTCTTCAACCATGGCCCATAAGGTATAAGATAGTGCTTTGTTAAAAATTAGGTTGAACTCCCCAGTTTTACGGTGTCCTGGAACGCTTTCATTTTTCCCAACTGCTCTCAGCGTTGTTTCAAAAGTACTTTAAGTTTAAAGAATTTAGTAACTGTTGTACTTACATCCAAAGTACTAGGAAACGAGTTTATCCAATTCCTCCCGAGTGGGTTTGGTCGATTTTCCGAATTGATATACAGAGAAAGTTAGTGTGTATCAGCGCTGTATTGTGCCCAGACAAAGCAGTTTACGTAGAATGCGAATCAGAAGATTGGAAGTAAATAACGACTAGGGCGGTAAGTGCTTCACAACGTTCGCTCTAATCACATTGTGCAATAAAAATTTATTCTCTATAGCAGAAATGCCAATGCCCTAGCTTATAGAATACACTACACTGATCGTAGAAATGTATTCAGATGTTACCTGACATGTCAGGTTACATTGTTAAAATCAAATGATTACTTTCGGTAATGTCAAGGCTACGTCGTAAGAATTGTATATAAATTTACTGGACCCAACACATGCACCATATGCATCCATGTAGCAAATACTTTCAAACAGCCCTGCAACACTCGCCGCTAACTACTGACTGCAGCTTGGCACTGGGAAATGATGACTTCGCCGACATCGTCGCTTGTATGATGAAGCGCTCTCATACTGCAGAAACCAGCAAAAAGTCACCCATCATAGAAGATGTGTAGTTGCCACTGTAGCGCTGCTCCATGACTGAAATGTCTTGGTGAAACAGCTCACTATGCTCATCACTAATGGATCCCAAGTTCACAGGGAAAAGTCAAGGCAATTATACCAAACATGCCTCTTGAGTGACATTGTGGCACCAAGAGCCCGATAGTCTGCAATGAGCTTTTATGGAATGTATTTGTATTTCCCTGCCTTTGTTCTGTCCAAAAAATTATGTCCACATTGCCTTGTATGATCGCCACGCTTCTGCCTCAAATAAAGTCAACTGGGATTCGAAAGCACGGTCTGTTATTATCCGGCGAATATCAGGCTCAATAAGTATCCCTTCTCTAAGCTTCGCATCCTTGATCTTCGGAAACATTTGTTTCAGATACTGGAATGTAAAATCATCTCACTTGAAGGCTTTGCTGAAGTTTGTACTCAAACCAAGCTTGATATGCAGGGGTGGTAGATCGATGTGATCAGGTTGTATAAAAGGTGTATGGTTTAAACTCCTTTTCCCTGCAGCATACTCCGTCGATTTTAGCCACTTTTCTGTTGTGCAGTGCTGTTGAGGTACAATATTTTGTAAAGCCACCTTGCATACCCATTAGGAGTCCAATAACTTTGAAGTCAGCACAGATGTTCCAACAGTACTTATCGTAGTTCAGTGCAGCGAGTATCTGTTGCATACTTTCGTGAGTCTCTTTCAGCTTGGTGACTTGCAATAGAAGCACAGTTGGGTACACATATTTCCACTGTGGAACAGTATAACCTTAAGACTAGTCTTGGACGAGTCAATGCACAAACGCCATTCATTACTGATATGTCTCACTCCAGACGCCTTCAGCAGTACTTCCGCGTCGGAACAGTGACAAAAGGTGACTCGCGTGTCACAGAAACCGGACAATTTAACACTTTGCTTTATGTATATAGTAATCTTGGTGATTGCAGCAAGTAAATGTCACTGCTGCAGCCGAGATGCCAGCAACTCGGCCTTGTCTTTAAGCAAGCTAAGGTCACGTACCAAGTCTTCTAACTCTAAGTGTTAAATAAGATGTGGGCTGAGAACATCAGCTTCAAAGTTCTCAGATGTCAGGATCAGTGGAAGTTGACGATTCTGAATCACTACTCAACAACAATGACATGTTCACTGGAGGCACTGAAATGGCTAAGTTGCAATCATGAGGAACAGGTCGAATAACTAATGAAAGATTCACGTAAAGCATTTTGTCCTTTTGTTCGTTTGAAGATTACAATGACACTGTTTACGCAGAACTAGCAGTCTGTCGTGTGATCCTTCGGCTGTCTCAATATCATGGGGATTTCAAAGGGCATCCTGCCTTTGTCCTTGAGCCACTGAATCAGATGAAGATTGCATGACACACAAAAAATATACGGCACACACTTCATATCCGGATCACCGTGTCCTCCTGAAATATGCGTGGTAGGCAGACTTCAGTAGGGAAGAAATGGGTCCACACAGTGAATTTGTAGTACAATGAATAATGATTTATCACGGGATAAAAGTAAGTGCTTGACACCTCCCGTAGAATGGTTGGGGTGAATATGATGGAATCAAAATATATCGGGGTCATCTACCGAACGTCTACCGAGATGAATAATTTGCCAATTAACATCAGTGTAAAATTTAAAAAGAATGATCGAGCGTAAACGTTCAGAAAGACACTGGGGTGCAGTGATCGTTGATATAAGACGTGAGAAAAGTAAAATATGGTCACTCACTTGGGTTCATTCGACCCAGAAATCCTGTAGAAAAGCATGCTTGGCAAAATCCACAATAGAGGAGCTTAGGTAACAAAATGATGGGAGCTAAGAGCAACATCTAGTCGTTTTTTTGCAAACATTCAAAGTAGGAGAGGATACAACTGAATCTGGGAGTGCGTTCCATGGTTGACAAACCCGAAGGGAAAAGTAATTCCGTCGGCACTCTAGACGACTATATTGTTCCTTCAATTTTAAGCAGTTACTCCTGAGCTGCGTGTTGTAGCTAAGGTTCAGCAAATGGCGGCATACGTGGTTGGCGTCACTCAATATCTGATATGCCAAAATGAGATCGCCGCGCAGCCTTCGATAGCGTCCGCTGAAAATTCCCAGCAACTTCAGTCTTCGGTGGTAAGAGTGATAAAGCAGGGCTTTTACATTATCTGTTGCTCTTCGTTGTGGTGCCCCTAACGCCTCTAGGTCGCGCTTCAACCAAGGTACCAAACCTTGGATAACGTATTCAACGTGCGGGCGCACGTAGGAATTCTGCATCTTTGGGAAGATTGATGGGTCAAATCTCCCAAATGCTCTTCGCAGTATGTCAAAGTGCTGGTTGTCTCTTTTCGCAGCTAACTCAGCCAGTTTTGAACAGTTGAGGTCGCCCTGTACGAGCACACCAAGGTCACGTTCTTACGAGCAGGTCTGCAATCCGTTTGTCCCAAGCAAATATGTGTATTTATGTCTACGGCGTAATGGTATAACGCGGCATTTGTCTATGTTTAATGGTACGGCGTTTTGAACTGATCAGTTCGACACTGCGTTAAGATCGCACTGGAGTTGTTCGTTGTCGTCCGGTCCTCTTATCCTTTGATATACCTTGATATCATCAGCGAAAAATAGGAAATCGGAAGCAACTGATCGCACCAAATCTTTAATGAACACCAAGAATAGACGAGGTCCAAGCACCAGGCCTTGTGGTACTCCACATGCCACATCGATTGCAGCAGACCATGATTCTCGGACTCTCACCTCTAGGCGACGTTCTTGTACAAAACTGTTAATCCAATTCAGGATTGGGTCACCAATGTCTTAATTCCGAAGCTTCTGAAGAAGAATGTGATGGTATAAGCGATCAAACGCTTTTGAAAATTCAGGTACATGACATCGACTCCTGCTCCATCACCATCAGCTTCAGTACAGCTATTACATGCAAATAATAGGTTACTAGTACACGAATGCTTTTGACGAAAGCCATGTTGCTCTGGGGCTATTAAATTTTGGCTTTCCAGGTATTCCATCAGCGCATCTGCGATGGTTGATTCCATCACGTTGGATAGTACGGGAAGTAGTGTTATTGGACGGTGGTTGGCAGGATCAGCGTCGCTACCTCCTTTATGGATAGGAGTGATGACCTCTCGCTTCCATACTGGTGGAATACGATGCTCTTCTAGACATCGCTGATAGAAAACAGTCAGTGGTTCTGCTAGATCACTAGCTACCGCCTGCAGAGTATTCGGTCGGATGTTGTCGACTCCGGGAGAACTGTGAATACGCAAGGATAACAACTTCTTCAACACAGCTTTCGCGGTGAATTTAATGTTGTCTAAACCTGACGGTAGAGTAATAGAAACGAGGAGAATATTTGGGCTCGTTACCTGCTGGAACGTTTGGGAGTAATGAAGCCGCAGGAGATCAGCTGCTTCCATTGCTGATCACGTGCACCCGTCAGCCGTGACTAGTGTTGGAATCCCCCGCTTGACCTTGCGAAGGCCGTTAACGTTCCTGTACAGAAGTTTGCGATTCGTGCAGAATCGCTTCATTAACTCCTGCTGATGCGTGACCTTGTCTTCGCGGATCAGTTTCACACAGAA
>OX104063.1:91383363-91418574 GCA_944474145.2 Dicrocoelium dendriticum
GGTAGATGACATCGAGTCCTGCTTCATCATAAGCAGCTTCATTCCTGCTATTACGTGCAATTAATAGGTCAATACTACATAAACGCTTTTGACGCTATTCATGTTGCTCTGGTGCTATTACATTGTGGCTTTCAAGATACAGCATCAACGCATCTGCGATGATTGATTCCATCACATTGGATAGTACAGGAACTAGTGTTATTGGACGGTAGTTGGCAGGATCAGCGTTGCCACCTCCTTTATGGATAGGAGTGACGACCCCTCGTTTCTATACTGGTGGAACATGGTTCTCTTCTAGATATCGCTGATAGAAAACAGTCAGTGGTTCTGCTAGATTACTAGCTACAGCCTACGGAGCATTTGGTCGGACGTTGTCGACTCCGGGAGAACTGTGGATACGCAAGGATAACAACTACTTCAACGCAGCTTTCGCGATGAATGTAATGTTGTCTAAACCTGACGGTGGAATAATAGAAACGAGCAGAATATTTGGGCTCGTTACCTGCTAGAACGTTTGGGAGTAATGAAGCCGTAGGAGATCAGCTGCTTCCATTGTTGATCGCGTGCACCCATCAGCCGTGACTAGTGCCGGAATACCCCGCTTCACCTTTCGAAGGCCGTTAACGTGCCTGTACAGAAGTTTGCGATTCGTGCAGTATCGCTCCATTAACTCCTGCTGATGTATGAACTTGTCTTCGCGGATCAGTTTCACACAAAAGTGTCGATGTATCACGTATGTAGTTCAGGGTTCGGCATTCGAGCAATCCTGGTTATCTCGCCATGCCAAATCCCTCCGGGACATACATTTACGTGTCCTGCTCCTCAGAAATGACTTATGCTTGTTTCTGGGTTAGAAGGACTTGTGTTCCGATACGTGCGCTAAAAGTGTGCTAAAAGTCCTTATACAAGTTTCCCAGGCAACATCTGGTGGGGGGAGGCATTCGGTAAAGAAAGTCCAAGATGCATCCTTAACAAGCTTAGATATCACATTGTAGTGGGTGACAGTACGCACTTTATCATCCTCCTTTTCAGGATACTCCACATAGCATATAGAGTCAAAGAGTAGAGTCACCTGATCACTACGACTCAGTAGTGTGCTTGTAACTTTCTTGTTCTTCGTTAGTGAGCACAAGATCCGGTATCGATGGCTTGTTAACAGTTCGAAATCTGGTGGGAAAGGTTACGTGGCTGTACAGTGAGTGGCTAGCAATTAGCTCTTGCAAGCAGGCTTTAAACTGCGTACCGTCGGTTGCCGGCGTTTCTATGTCGTGCACGTTAGAGCCTCCAGTGATAAGAATGTGGGTGTAGGACTTGTTCAAAGCAAACTGAAAGATAAGGTTCAGTTTGGAGTCCATTTCCGAGGTTGAGTTTGGTGGGCGGTAAATCACGGCTGGTAGACATGTGTCCTTGTTTCGCAACCATAGACGGCACCAAAGCGGATCAGGAGCTCGGATTTACGAGTGATCGATAAGTTCACATCGGAGGTTTGTATTATAGTAAAGAATCACACCGCCACCCCTTCCGGTTCTATCGGTCCGAAGCAGCGACATACCGGGTAAATTGATCTCAGAATCGGTTCTCTCAAGTTTGAACAAGGTTTCTGTAATCATGACGAGGTTCCGCGGTTGTGAGGCATGGAGTTCTCTAAGTTCGGCCAACTTACTTATAAGGCCTTGGGCATTTGTGTACATGCAAGATAGGGCTTTTGTTGTTAGGAGTGCGTTGATGGATGTCAACTTTGTGTTAGTTTTTAAGCCGGCCGTTAGGTGGCTGGCCGTTAATTGTTCCTTGGTTTATTTATTTCAGTCAAGTTGCACGGCGTTATTGAGCATTCCTGAGCAGACTTTTCACTCGTGCTGTGCTCTGTCCTGTTGTGTGCCGTGGGCGCTGTTGTGTCGGTCCCTCCGCAGGACTGTGCAAATAAAGAATTTTTAGCGTTTGCAAGTTCCATCGAATTGCTTACGACTTTTGGCCGTTCGCCTGGTGCCTTTAGCCGGATCTCTGTTGGCAACCTATTCCGAAACTTTAACCAACTATCTTACAGAACTTGCATCATTCCTTCGGAGTGTAATATTATTTTCATTAGCTTTGGATCGTAGCCGTTGTAGTTAGGTGATGACGGAACTCTTGTCACGGATTTGGCAATAACATTGTCAACAGAAAGTGCTTCGCGGATGTAGCACCACTGCTCTCGGTCATGTGTTTGAGCATCGTGATCAGGAATGCAGAAGCTCGGAAACACCATGATCAAATACTGTTTTCTTGCTATCCCTATTAGCAATTCCGCGTTGGTCAACAGCTTATTTTGATCTATCTTTCCAAGGTAGATCAGGTAGTATGCGCACTCCGCTCAGTGAATTGCAAAGACGAACTGCTGAGAGCAGGACAGCCTCTGTCTCATCTGTTGAGTTTAGTGTTACTCGAAGAATTCGAGGTTCACCAGGGTGCCCTGAGGTCGGGTGACGCGCTACGCGCTGTGGCATTGCAGGCTCAGCCCGAATACCAATCGCCTCGCAGATGGAACTCCACTGGTTGCGATCGTCTTGCAACTTTCCTTTTATTGTGCCAGATTTGGATTCGGGAACATTGGTACACACGAGAGTTAACGCAGTGTGGTTTTGTCTAGCGAGTGTTGGCTTTATAGTAGTTGCCGGCAATTTGGGTTGTTTAGAATGCACTACTGGAGTTGACGGTGAAAACTGCGTTGCGCCACGCTTGCTCGGTACAGAAGATGGACCTATGTGTGTCGCTCCCGGTGTGTTTGTCGAGGCAATCGATGCGTACGTTACCTGCTTGTTATCTGCACCGGATTGTCTTCGGCTCTGAGCTGTCGGTGTCATGACTGAATCTCCAAGTGAAGCGTCTATGGTTGGAGAAGTGGAAGCAGGCATGTTTGAGGCTTGTCCACTTATGGGAGTGAGGTGACCCAGTGGATTTAGAGTCACAGACGCTGCAGTGCGGTTGGAGCGTCTAGCTCTCTTCTTCGGATTAGATTCGGAGCTTAATTTGGCTTGGTGAAGTGTTCTCTTGGCCATGTTTACCTCCGTGGGATCGATCTTAGTATTTTCAAAATGTGTGATTATCTCAGTCATCTTATCGCACTTTTTCATGAGCAAAGATAAACAGTTGACAATTGGAATGACTTGACATGTTGGGCAAAACCAAATTGTATCAGCAACTTTGTTTGTCTGGCTCACTTCTTGGACGGATTTGCCTACACATTGCGGACAGTGCGATCTAATGCAGCTAGAACAGGTTACACTGAACTTAAGGATTTTACTGCAATTGTCTGCGCAACATAGGCGACGTTGAACCATTGGAATGCTAATCGTCCTCTTATTGTTCACAGCAAGGCCTATCTGAGCGCTCACCTTGATGAGTATGCTTTGTGCCAAGCGTGACGCACAAACAGTTCAGAACACGCACACGAATTGAGAGTTGTTCAACCGCACCAATGTCAGGCGGTAGAGGCAGATGGAGGTCGTAACGCGCAGACTGTCGGGTTCAGTGATCAATCGACTCGCAGTTGAATACATACACCCTCACAAAGCAGCAGCGTGTGTTAATCGGCCTGCCCTAACGGAGGACGCAGGTGCAACGCTAATAAGCGTCCCTAGGACTGCTCAGTTGATGAGCGGCGCAAAAAGGCTGTAACTTTGTTATGCTGCAACTTGTAGGAATGGTTGCAGCGTAGTTTAGGAGCCATCAGCTTCTTCTTCCGAATGAGACGAAAATCTTTTCCGAAAAACTGGTTTGATGTAGTTACACAAGAGGAACTCGGCAAATACTATGCCGAAAACTTGGAAGTGGAGCAAGAGTATAATCCACACAGGTTAGATCCAAGGGTTGGGAAGCACTGAGTAGAGCTCGTCGAACTGGTTCGAACAAGCGCACACACAATATTATGTGGGGAGAATTAGAGTTGCCACAGAGAGCAAAGCGAGAGCCCAGTTAAAGTGTGGCCGCACGGGAACTTGACTATGAGAGTAAACTGTCAACAGGCGTAAGAAAAATGATTTCGGTCATTGATACCGCAGAGCTTTTCAGCCATGATCAAGATAACAATTAAGGAAACGCAACTCTCAATTGACTTTCATTAGCAGGTGGATACTGTGGCCAAGCTGATAATTTTCCACGATTTCATGGAGCCAATTGACCAATCAAAGACGAGCATTCGATGCGTGGAACGCACTGCTTAGCTGAAATTAAAAATTAAAATTAAAATCCCTACTTGATAGAAACATTTTGTTTGCATATCCGTTATCAGCTCACTCAGTACTACTAGAAACATCCTATCATCTTTCTGTTACAAAAATGATGTTGCCCAGTGTTATCGTTACGGATGCTCCTGTATATATTTCCGTCCGCACCTACTATTCTTGGATAAAGAGCTCCACAGTGTTAGGCGCAGCATATGTATTGGACACGGTATTCAACTACATGGCTGCTGTCATTATCTTCTTCATCGTCATAAGCGGCAACAACAGCAGCAGCAGTACATCAGCGCAGTGAGTCGACGAGGTACGAAAACCGTCACGCTGCGTTATGGTCCAGTCTCGTTGCGACAGATTAAACTATACCGAGCGTGACTGGTTTGCTATCATCTTAACAATCCACCTCTTTAATTGCTATTACTCGGGATCTATGCAATTCCGGAAGCAACTTGACTGACCTGCATACTAATACCAAATGACCCACCTTACCACAAATTTGGCATAATGTTTCCTGGTGTCGACAATTAGATGTGACAGTGTTAAGCACCACATCAGTAGCGCATAAACCCTTTTACTTCCACGGATATCCTTATGAACCGCAACGTCACTTTCACTAATTGCCCTGACCTGACCGAACTCTCGTCTAACTAATTAGCAAGGTCATGGCATGCTTGGTGTGCTCCGTCCCCCTAGTTTTATTACGGAAGTTTTGCGTGGGGACAGTATTTCAAGAATACTACAGAAAAAAGAAACCCAAAATCTCTGACTCAGTGCTTTTTGCTACTTCAGTTGGCAAGTCTCCATGTACCATTATTTGCTGACTTTTGTCTTATTCGCTTGACCATACCGATCTGTTCGGTTTCGCTAAATACGCCATTGCGGCCGCTAAACACTTGCTCGATTTACACTCGGAGTATAGGGCCTCGTTCCAAAGTTATCACTCGCTCAGTATGTCTGCACCGTATTCATGCTTTTTGTGACACTTCGCTCCACGCTACCGACATCGAATTCCGTCGTCCGCAACCACAAACGGCACTATGATACCTCTGCTTCGTTTGGCTTCTCACCATTGCGAATTCCGGTAGAGATATTCTTAGCTGCCGCTCCTTTACGATAAGCCTTATGCTGCGCTCATGTATCTCGCCCCCAACTAGCCCGTCCTCTGCACTGCTTAAGAACCAGTCGCATATGCGGTCGCTTCGGTCACTACTAGTTGTCGAACCACCTGAAAACACTGTACGCATAAATGTACGTTTGCTTAATATGGAAGAACAGCTGCTGAACCTACTGCTGAAAGTCGCTGGCCTAAATAAACGATGACAGCATACTCCCTGCCCACCCCAATCACGTACCGTCTTATCGTTACAGAATGCCGAGCTTTCCAGCACTCCTTGACGTCCATCGCTCGCAACGAGACCCATCTACTGTCGCTTCACGCTCGCATCCAAATAGACCGGCAACGACTAGCTCCACCGCTAAGCATGTTATATGCAAGAACGTTCAGAGTCTAGCGAAGTGCAAATTCTGAATCAACATTCTCTTGACTCCAACATATGAAGCTCTCTCTGTGGCACGTTAAACCTCCCAGAGATTAAATCCAAGACTGACTCACCACCCTTCATCTCCTAGCGTCGGTAAGTCAAGACTTCCACATGTCGACTTACAGTCAGGCACGACCATGGAAGATGTTTTGTTGTCAGCACACCTACTCAAAAACGACGCGTCCTTCGGCACATCTGTATCTATCCCGACATCCCGTGGACTAAGCGTAGGGTGCGCAGGCAACAGCTGGCGAACCCGCTGACCCTGCTCCATCATAGTGCATGGCGTTGCAGAAGTGTGTTCCCCCGAAGCAACCTTACAACAGCAACAGCAGCATGACTGCAATCAATGGCGGTTTCCTCAGCAGGCACTAAGCATTGTCAACGGAACCACAACGGATGTTCACTGCCTACACCGTCCTACAAGTTATACTGAAACAACCCACCATCTCCTGAAGGTATCATTCTTCACCTTTAGCGTGGCAACTGATGTCCTCACCACCCGGTATGGCAATAAAAGATGAGCGCCACCAGAGTTCTGCATGCGTCCTGAGAGCCACCTGCTGCTGAGGCGCACAGCCTGTCACACACTCCAGGCAGCAGCATCACCCTCGGTACCTACTCCACACCCTGACCTAACCACTTCTTGGTGGCCTACCACCGAACCAATCGCCCTACTGCACGAAGTCACCTGCCCTCCTACATACTCTAACCGACAGCCCTCCAACAAACCAAATATCGCTACCCATCTTTGCTCCGATGTCCCACACCCTGCATCCCCAAGTTTCAGCAACCTTAACGGCTCCGCCTCTCCAAACCAAACAACGGGATGCTGCCGGTCACCTGTTGGCCGGCGACACCATAACCGATTCCGCACTCATCATACCAATGGGTCTCGCCTACAGTAAATGGAACACACAGGGCCTCCTATCAAAAGTTTCGGAACTTCAGTCCCGACTTTCGTCAATGCTAGCGGACCTAATAGCCATAAGGGCAAAACGGCTGTCCGGAGACATCACCGATGGTGAAATTCAACTTGCTCACCTGTCGGTTCTCGGCCCCAACAGCTCAAATCTATGTGGCAATATCGCGTTGCGATACGACACCTCCCTCAATTGGGCTATCGTAGCAGACACTGCTTTGCAGTTCCTTGTCACCATGTAGTTGAAGTTCCTACTAACCGATCGACACTCCTGCTGTCTTGGTATCACTTATCGCCCCCCTGACAACTCATCCCAGAACGACGCACTACTCTTGCATGACGTCTGTCGTCGCTATCTCACAAACACCCACGCCTTATAACTGCAGCTTTCAAGCTACCCCGTCTATTTCACTCCGTTTCAACGACTGACTCTTTTCCGTCATTCCTCAGCAATCCTTTTCACACAGCACAGTTGTACAACCAAACCTATCAGTCGACCAGATGCAGAAACTACAACCAACCAACCCTGCTGAATCTAAACCACTTCAATGAAGAATTGATGGTTGGGCACATCAAGTATAGGGCTCCTCTGGGGCCCAGCAAGTACTGCTTCCTCATTGCGAAGTTACCGACAAACCCGTCAACAGGCTATAACAAAACGTAGGACTGATTAAGAAACCTTGAACAGCTTCAGTTTCGTGAACAAATGGTCACCTGGACCTCACTTTGGGGCCGACAGTGCGTGGTCAAACTGTTTCTTTCTTCTAGGTGGATTGTGCTCCCCAATCACGATCTACAAACAGCCATCCATATGGAAGCAACGCTTCACACCCATACCAACTCGGACTCAGCGCTGGATTACCCACAGGGATACGATATAAAAAACGTACTGTTGTCGTCCCGCAGCTACCCATTGAGAACCTACCGACTTCTCCGTTACCGGAGAGTCCATCTTATGTGCGAATATAAGAGTGAGCAGCGTCAACATGTGCGTAAATTACCATAGAATCCCAAATCCCTGTACAATCACATCAACTGCCTTCGATATGTCAAACAAGATGTCAGTGCGCTGAACACTCCCACAGGGCCCACAAAATCAACGAACAAGGCCGCATTACTCCTGTTCCAATAGTACGCAAGAGTATTATCTGTTCTATCAGTCCCTAAAACGATGGTGCCTCCTCCGATCTCACCCTCAACTTTCCTGACAACTGTTCATTTTGCACAGGAGAAAGTCCTGGCCATTCTCAGCTATCTGCGGTCATCCGCCTCCCCAGTCGCAAGCGGTTTCCACCAAAGTCTCCTGCGAACGTATGGTGCAGTTCTAGCCTTATTTTTAGTGGAACTGTTTACCCATTTCTTTTAGCATGATGAAGTTCCCAACGCTCGGAAATGTGGTAGCATGCGGCCAATCTATGAAAGCGGCAGGCATAAAGAGCCCACCAATAACTGACCAATAGCCACCCCTCTACGATCTCCAAAGTTATGGAATTGACCGTCACAGATGTCTTAATGTACCACATTCGGGTTCAGAAAATACTTTCTGATTGCCAGCACGGATTCCAACGGCAGGCGTCCTGCCTGAGTAATCTGCCACTCGCCCGCGAGAGCTAGGTGCCTACTGCTGACACAGGACTAGAAATGCACGTTATCTTCATGGATTTTGCCAGAGATTTGACAAAGTTGACCAAACCATCCTAAAACAAGCTACTGTCTCACGGTGTACCTGGAATGTTGATGGACTGAATTCGGAACTATATCCACCACCGTACCATGCGAAAGGACCAAATCAGAGCTTACGAAACTTTGCGGACCGTCCCTCACAATCTTACTGCTCATCCTCATGCTTACACTCACTCCACTCGGATCCATCAGCTATACAAAGTTGGTATCAAATTGTCGGATCATTTTTAATCTTTTAACATCGTATTAACTTTCGGTAATCTGGACAGAGTTGTTATAGAAATTTAGGTGCGAAATTACTTCGTTTTCTAGTTCCCGTTGGATTGTTGTCATCGATCAAAACAGCTTGTTCCAGGCCATGCAATTAGCTTGAGCACCTGCTCATCCAACACAGCGTTTAGTCGCTGCATCATACTTTGCAACCACTGGTTTATTGCTGTTTATCAATCGCTAACCATGCAACGCACTCAGTTTCACGATTTGTCGCATTCGCTATTGCTCGGAGACGGACGCATCGTTTATTCCTGTTTTGTGTGATAAGCGTGGGTCAAGCTTAGCATCAGCTCGCCAGCCGAATTCAGAAGACGAGTCTCTTAACTCCGTGTGCGCGTGCAGACATTTGTGCGTGAGTGTGTGTGTGTGTGTGTGTGTAGGTGTGCATTGACGGCTGCCCCACTCCATCTCCGGACCAAGAGAGCACAGCGAACGTGAGGAGAAACAAAGTCAAACTCATGCCGCACAGTAGCGAGACTCGGTCAAGTAGCAATTGTCCCTGCGGGAAAACATTTCCAGCTGGTAGTTTGTGTTATGGATGCAGCACATATTATCACGCAAAGTGGGCTTCTTACAATGCAAGGGAAACAAAGAACAATAAAACAAAGTCTTTTTGGTTTTGCACTGATTGTGTGGCTGTCCAACTTATTGAATACATAGCTATTTTGGCGCAGAAGTACAGTAACCAAGTGGCGAGAGTCGAGGAATCTAGGCGTATCAAATCCTACCCTTCAAATTTTACCGCAGCAGGGCTCTGTAGCGAAAGCTCTACAGTTGAACATAGCGGCCTAAGCAGAGCTAAGGGTAAAACCTGGAAGCTAGCTACACGAAAGACCTTAATGCGAAATCAGGAAAACAATCTAGTCCCATCGACTACGGCAATTCCCATCCTGGCCCAGTCGATAGTACACGAGAATAGCTAAGGGTAGTATTCTATAGCGGCACACGTGAACACGCCGACCACCACTGTATGCTTGACTACATACGCGCACGTTGTCTCTGCCCAAGCATCTGATGCCATCACATAATGTGCCAGAAGTGGCACACATGCGTCTATCACTCCACCAAACATACAAAGCCCACTCCCTGATAAACCGGTTTATTCCAAAAGAGCCCATAAGCTGCTAACGATCGAATACTCTAGTGTTATTAAATCTAAACCGAACTCTATAAGAAAGTAACTGTTGGACGAGTGAAAACAGTGAGATCCCATCGTTCCAGGCTAAACCAGTTGGCATGGTACTCATTGTACGGCTCTCAAACTCGACCCATTACGGAGAACAACGGTCATTACTTGTGATAGTACAACCAGCAAACAATGTCCGGGTAGTTCTTTTGTCAGTCACCTGTCTTCGAACCAACTCATGCGGAATTCAGCTTTTCCCCGACATCCCTTGTAGCGAGCGCCAAGAAATAAGATTAACCCTGATGACTAATCCCACCGGAACAACGAAAGATCTTTATTTACTCAGGATATACCGAAGCTTCAAGCTTCGGATGACCGTGAACACGAACCCATGTTTGGGAGGAAAGGCGCTACTTCCGCCATGCGCTCTCACTCGGCAAGATGTTCGCCAAATTGATTCTAAGATTACCCTCTTCATCCAAATGCAATGGGTGTCGCCCCAAGGTGAAGATAGTTGTGCTCCAGTCCAACCAAGTGGCAGCATTTGAACTTGAAAGGTGGCGTAAGTGGCTTAAGCAGCTTCCCCAAATATACGAATAAAAATGTTCAACACCAAACCCCAGATGGCTAACAAAGAGCAAAGTCACCGGAATCTGACATTGACCCCAGCAAGTGTTACTTCCGAAGTGGACCACTGCGGAGAAAAACCAACTGTTGAAGCTGAAGCGAATTCCCCAATACTTACTGAAACTGGAACTTCATCCTGCGATCAACATGAAGCAGCTCGAAATTTGATGTCATCATTTCACACAAAAAGCGCTAGTTGCCGACCTCGCAAAGGTCAGCGCAAACTTGAACTTGTCATTCTCACCCTCAGATAAGCTACTAACTTTCGAAGCACTCTCATGTATGTATACCAATGCTCAGGGCGTCTCCAACAAAGTATCCGAGATTCAATCACGCCAAGCCTTGATGCTTATGGACCTGATAAGGATAACTGAGACCTGGCTGAATGATGAAATCACGGGAGTGGAGATCGCTCTACCTGGTGTCCGTCCTACGTAAAGGTCTAACAAGTAGGTGAGTTGGCGTACTTTTGTGCTACCGAGGTGAGCTACACTTCCCAGGCGTTAGGCTGTGGACTCAAGTTAGTGTCGCCTGCAACTGTGACGTAAGGATGCAAGTTTGGGTGCTGTCGTATACCGTCCTTCTATATCTACTCTGGAAATGGACAACGGTCTATCTTCTGCACTGAAAGCTGTTCCGGCTCAGCCTAACTCACGTTCGCCTTACAGGGGGGTTCAACTTGCACTCACTAGATGTTCCGGGCTCACCTACCGATAAGCGTAAGGCCGAACTACAAGAATTGGTCGTTAGCCTCCCACTCCATAACCACGTCGCTTCTCCCACGAGATTCAAAATGGGGAAGCAAGCCGGCCATTTTGTACGTCAACTTCATCAACAAGAAACATGATCGGCACAGTGACAGTGCGTGGCTTCCTGAGGCGCAGTGATCGTGCAACACTGGTTTTCCGCTACGTTTGCTACGGTAAACCATCCAATAGGGACATCAAAGAGCTACGTATAATAACACACCACAATAATTTATCCGACCTCATAAAAATCGCTGGTTGGTTGTTCTTAGCGAAATAACCCCCAGATGTCGCTTGGGGAAAGTTCGTCACTCAGTTCAACACATTAGTAACAAACGCCACGGAGACTATACGCCTTAGCTCAGAAAATGTGAAATGTGCCTGAGGAGCAGGACTCGAAAATGATTGGCCATGATTCATTTTGGGTAGCATACTAATCCTACCTAAACGCCGGAAACTGGCATGCCTACATAACTGGGTTGGACCACTACACTAAACAGGTTTGCAAACGTAAGTCGAAGCGAAGAATTTCTGCAGCAATCCTAAGATATTTTGCAAGCATGTTAACCATTTTCGCAAAGTGCATCGTCGCATTCCTCTTCTAACCACCATCTGTGAGCAAACGAACTGCTCAAGAGGCAGCTAATGCCTTTAGACATCAGTTTGCCTGTACTTTCCATTAGTTCTTGCTATCTCAAATCATTCTCCCACGTATCAAATCACCACCAGAATTTAGCCACATCTCTTTCAGAGCCGCGGATATGCTGAACCAACTGATGTCACTACGTGAGTACAATTCATCTGGTCCGGATAGCATGCGCCCCAATTCACTGATGGTAGCTGTCACCACCTTGGCTGAACCATTAGCTGTATTTTCATAGCTATCTCGACGAGACGCAGGTCACGACTGTATCGAAGCGTGGAATAGTCACCATCATTTACAAGACAGGCATTCATGCAGTGCATGCCAACCACCGCCAGATCACTTTTCATCCTGTACTTCGTAAGGTAATGGAACCAGTCGTTGCAGATGCACTTATGGGATATATGGAAAGGTGATTTGGTAGGGCAACTACAGCATGGGTCCTGCCAAAACCGCTCATGTACCACACCGATTTTGTCCGCGCGCGCCAGCTGGACGGAATCCGTCGATGCTGGAGAAGCAGTCGAGGTCCATTATCTTGCTTTCGCGAGGGTATTCGATTGCCTTGTTCAAGTGATTCTTCGTTATAAGCTTTGGAGCTACGGGATCGGTGACTATGTCCTGGGCTTGATTCAATCATTACTACTCCAACGCCGTTTGAATATGCGGCTTCGTATCACCTTGTCCAGTCCGATAGATGTTCATAGTAACGTCCCTCAAGGCTCCGTATTAGGACCAAGTTTACTCATGTTCATAAACGACCATGTGGAATTTTTGACGTCGAACATTCTTCTGTTCCGTACCACTTCAATATTTGGCGCGCAATCAAACAGGTAGACGAGCAAATAGCACTGCAAGGCGATCCCGACAGGAATTACGAATGGTCGACCCAGAACATGCTTAATTTTATTGCTCTCAATTGCAAATAATAAACGTACGTCACAACAGCACTTGCAAGTATCAACTGAGAGTACGTGTTGGTCAGTGCGCTTCTCATGGAAGTGATCTCGGGGTGTTCGTGCCGAGCGAACTCGGATACTAAAAATAATCTGTGAATGCAGTGAAAAAAGTCAGCCAACAATTGGGCTTAGTGCGGAGGGCGTTTGGCCGGTTTGATCCTACCTGCGTTTCGCAAATGCTCAATGCTTATGTGAGACAACGCGTTGAATGAGCCATTCGGGTGTGCAGCCTTGGCAAATCCTGACCTTACTGCCCTTGAGGATCTACTACGGAGGGCGACAAAAAGTATGACTGGATTGCTCCACCTTCCTTACCATTTGAGAGAGACGTTAGAATTTTTAAGTGAACTATATCATATTCTATGAGGTGATCTCAAATATGTGCATTAGATTCTCAAAGACTCTAACCACCCATGCCGACTATACTTGAAACTCAGCCACAACACCTCACTGAGAGGCCACCAGTTGAACTTGGCTATGCACTATAGACGATTGGAATGCCGCCGAAAACTTTCCTCCCGTCATGTATCCCAGCTGGGGAACTTAGTTTCGCATTTTTAATATCCGCTTCTACATTGTCCGTATTCAAATCTCGACTTAATGATGTTTTACGCCACCTGCGTTAGGTGATTTAACCCAAGTAAAAGTGACATGCGGCAACATAAGCAAAAAATATGTACGCTTGGAATTTGCACTAAGTCCACCGCTACGCGCAATTTTGTTTCGACACAGTCACTTTTGATCTCACACTTTACCAACGGAAAACTGATGATCCTTTGTTTTTATATCCGCGATAAATCCCTTGTTTCATTGTTCCAAGCGCGTCGAAGTAGCGCTCTCCTTCCGTTTGCTTGCGACAAGCGAGTTCCATGGGGTTCTGTTCTCTGACCGGACTCAGTCTTATCCTTCATTGACGATGTTACAACACAAGTAGAGTCTCCATCGCTACTATATGCCGAAGAAGCTAAGTTGTTGCGCGTAATTAATGCTCTGGACGATACCCATGCAATTCGAACAAACCTTAACCCTCTGCACAATTGGTCCCTGGAACAAAACCTTCCTTTTAACCCTTTGAAATATCTTGTCCTCTACACTCGTTATTCCGCTCCTCTAATATACTTCCTGGGAGAGTCTGTTCTCTAGGTCTGTTCTGCCTAAAGAGATTTGGGTATCATCACCCAAACCAACCTTTCTGTCTGCTTCTTGCTGAAAAGCAACCTCCGATGCTAACTGCATGCTGGGATTGTTAGAACGTGTCATCGGCCAAATTGAACGGTAGAATTCCCGCCTCCTACTGAACGTCTTCCTCCGCCCTTACTTGGAGTTTGCTATCCAGACTAGGAGCCCCTGATTGCTCAAAGACTAACGTATACTGGAAGCCACACAACGTTTGTCTACGAAATCAGTACAAGTTCTTAGACACTTAAATCATCCGCAACGGCTTCATCGTACTGGTCACTTCTGACTAATATACCGACCTCTTCGTGGAGACTTAGTCCTTGTGTTTATAATCCTATCTAACCCTGGGCACCCCTTCTGCGATTTACTCAAATTACACTACCCATGCTCTCATATTTGTAACACCCACTCCGGCTCACACGTCAGCATAGCCGGTTAAATTTCAGGCGACATATTTTCTCTGCAAATCTGCAGACCGTGGAACCTCCTGCCACTTGACTTCGTCTCGGCATCTACCGCAGCCGATTTCAAGACTCCCTTGGACCGTCAGCTTTAATAAATAAATAAATAAATAAATGTTTTATTCCTCGAAGGAGCGAGGCACATTCCAACTGAGTGCTCTTGCTGAACTGCTTCGCGGTCCCTCCTGGGACAACTGTCGACTATCCTCTATCTTATACCACAGACAAGCCGCATGCAACTCCAGTCGTTTTTAACCTGACGCAGTAACCTGTTCTTCTTCTACACCAAATGCACCCGATTTACATTTTAATGGTGGTTTCTCTTTCTGCTGTATCTAATGCTTTTCGTAGCTGTATCAGAGGGCGTGGTGGATGTCACGCTTTCAGCCGGCGTGCATTCTGTTTGAATGCCACAGTGGCCTGATGAAGATACGGCGAACACGCAAGTCCAACCAACTATAAGCTCGCTTGAGCTTTTCATAAGACCTGATTCTAATTCTTTAAACCCTATCATCATCAACAGCAGTACATCAGCCATTTGAACTGATGCTTCGCTGCCATACAACCATGAGGACCTATGAAATAAAGAATAAGAGGGAGAGAAGGGGGTCTTACCTAAAAACCTTAATACCCTAAGCAAACATTCAGGGTCAAGGCGCCTACACCTTGTGTTAACAACATACCGCCACAAACAGCTGGCTATCGTGCAAAGATAAGGCGGCATCGGTGAGACAGCTTCCTTTCGGCTTTCACTGCCACGCGTCATAATCAGCCATTACCCCGCCGATGACTCAGCACCAAACACACTTTAAACAGACAATCCGATTAGGAGACGGCGGCAGACGCGCCACTGGTGTCGACTGCGAGCCATATCCTGTAAAGTCTCGAGCCAAGCACAAGGTGAGTCACGTGGACTCCAACCCGGAAGGCGAGACGGACCAACGGCACCCAGTTTGGTTGTCAGTGACTTCATTTCCCGCTGCCAAGTCAACTTCTGTCCACCTCGAGCCTTGCGCCATCCGACACCTGGTAGACTGAACAAGGCCCTCCTGGGTAAGCGGTGACCAGGCATGCGTAGCACGTGCCCGAGCCAACGTAACTTATTCAGTGCTATCTGTTGTTCTAGGGAGCTAGCATGATCATCACCCCCTAGTACTCGCCTACGCACATCATCGTTGCGGACACGCTGGTGCCATCCGACACCAGCAATGCTTCGCAAACAACGATGATCAAAGACTTGAAGGCGCCTCAGATCTTCAGACCGAAGGGGCCAAGTTTCACTACCATAGAGCAGAACGGCCCTCACTGTGGCCTTGTATACACGGCCTTTCAGATGGAGGGAAACTCCCTTCTGTCGCCAAAGATGACGCAGGTTCAAGAAGGCAGCTCTGGCCTTTGCAATGCGTGAGCTCACGTCAGTTTCTATGCGCCCATCATTGCTGATGCAGCTGCCAAGATAAGTGAATTGATCAACCACATCGAGTTCCTCGTTAGCAAGCGTCAAGGGGTCATCGAGTGGCTGGTGGTCCTGCAGCAACACTTTGCACTTTGAAGGTGCGAAGTGCACACCAAATAATGGGACCACTCTGGATAGGCTATTCAGGGTTGATTGTGCCGCCTCAGCATTGTCGAAAAGCAAGACGATATCGTCCGCATAATCTAGATCAACTAACCGTTCACCAGGCAGCACTTCAACACCTACATCGTGAGATTCCGCAAGGGAACACTCCATGATAGAATCCACGACGAAATTGAACAAAAATGTGGAAATCGGGCAACCCTGTCGAACTCCACTTGTAGTCGAAAAGCTATCCGATAGGGCACCATAGACCTTGACGCGGCCTCTATTGTTCGAGTATAGAGCACGAAGGATGTTCACATATTTCGTGGGAACACCTTTCCGCGCAAGTATTTCGAACAGAATCGATCGATCGACTGAATCGAACGCACTCTTGAAATCGAGGAACACAGCTATTGTCGGTCTGCGGTATGCGTGGCGCTGCTCTAGCACCTGCCGCAAAGTAAATATATGGTCTATACAGCCACGTCCTGGGCGAAAGCCGGTCTGCTCTTCCCTAATCCGAGATTCCCCCTTCTGCAGTGAGGCGACGAACGATAATCGAGGCCAGTAATTTTGTCACAACTGGCGTTAGGCTAATACCCCTGTGGTTCGCACAGTCTGTGCGACTGCCCTTCTTGTATATTGCCACTATAATCGATTCGCTCCAATTAATCGGCACACTCTCTTCGTTCCAGATACGTTCGAATAGGGAGGTCAGTGCTTTGCAGAGGACTTCACCACCATCCTTAAATAGTTCAGGTGGTAGGGAATCCGGGCCAGCGGCACGAAAACGATTAAGGGCTGTGATCGCGTTTCGGACTTCGGCCTCCGACGGAGGCTCTAAACTAACCGTCCATGGCTCGTCCTGCATCACCTGAGTAGGAAGAGGTCCGGGAGCAGGGGGCCAGCTGAACTGATGTTCAAAGTGCTCAGCGCAACGAGCCATACGGCACGCCTTATTGCTTATCAGCGCACCCGCGCTGTCCCTGATTGTCTCACTGACGCCTGGTTTTCTCGGACCAGTGGTGCGTATTAGCTGGAAGAGCTTCCGGTAATTGCCTACTGCTCCTGCCTCCTCCATTTCTTGAGCTCGACTGGTCCACCAGGCTTCCTTGTCAGCACGTAGGCTCCGCTTTAGTTCACGCCTAATAGCCCGTCTGGTCACATTGTGTTCAGAACCAGCCGGGAGGTGTCTTCTAGATTCCAACAGGTTCACGGAACTCTCGGATATCCAGTGACTGATGCGATGACGACTGATAGTGCCACAAACAGATGCTCCTGCGTCGTGCATAGTGGCCGAGATCCTATTCCACTGAAGTTCAGTGTCATTAGGACAAGACAGCGAGAGTTCGCTATGCAGTGCTTCTTGATAGGCTTGCCTGACAGAGGGCTGGGACAATTTCTCCGTTGCCAATCGGGGGAGACGCTTTGTGCGCCTTCCGGTAAAGTTCATGGAGAAACGACAGCGCACCAAGGCATGGTCAGAGTCGACACAGGTCATCATTATCATTATACACATCAGCTAGAGGTGGGAAAAACACCTCCGCTATTGTGCCGCAATACATGAAGGAAATACATACATACATACAATACATTACACAAAGGAGAAGTAGATACAACAGTTGCATGCCAGCTGAGCTACCAGCAACGGATAGGCATCGTTCCGGTAAGCTTCCAGCTAGCTACTACGCAAAAAGAAAAAAAATTATTATGTTTTACCCTAGGAAATGAGATCGTAGATGGATGGGGAGGCTAAAAGGGATAGGGAGGGACAAAGAAACTCACAGCATGAACGCCACTGAGGTCGGCTCCTTGCCATGTCAGCAAGTGTATCCAGCCAAACGTGTTCACCGTCTTTTGGACCCCAACCAGGCTAGCTCCGAGGTGAGGGACATCATTCCCCTGGACCAAGTCATCGCTTGGCCACCTCTCCTCTTCTTCCACCCACATCCGCGGTGAGCAAACAAAGCACGTCGAGGGAGTCGGTGGGCTGGCATGCGTAACACGTGGCCGAGCCATCGGAGCCTGGTGAGTGAAATAACGGTGCTGAGCGGTTCAGATCCTTTTCCTGGGCCGTAAACAATGCGTCGAACACGCTCGGTCCTCACGCGGTGTTCCCACCAGATGTGAGCCAAACTGCGAAGACACCGATGGTCGAACGTAACTAGCCTCTTCATGTTCGCCGATCTTATGCGCCAGGTTTCGCAACCGTACAGTAAGGTCGAACGTACCGCTGCATTGTACACTCTACCCTTCAGGGCGAGAGTGATGTCGCGCCGCCGCCATAGGTGGCGAAGGTTAGCAAAAGCACTCCGAGCTTTCGCTATCCGGTTCGTGATCTCGTCTTCGATCCCAAGGGCGCTGATACAACTTCCCAGGTAGTTGAATTTCTGAACGACTTCTAGCTGATCCCCACCAAGGGTCAGCGCAGGAGGCGATCCCTGCCAATCTTGGAGGAAAGCTTTGCACTTCAATGGTGCAAAGCAAAGCCCGAAGCGGCTGACAGCCAGTGCTAATCTGTCTAGCGCGGCTTGGCACGTCTGGGAGCTGTCACAGATGAGGGCAATGTCGTCAGCATACTCCAAGTCAAGAAGTCGTTCTCCTGGGAGTAGCTCCACACCTTCCAAGTCATGTCCTGTAAATGTAAACTCCATGACTTCGTCAATAGTGAATTTGAAGAGGAAAGGTGACAGCGGGCATCCTTGTCTCACACCGCTGGAGATATTAAAGGGTGGCGACAGCTTGCCGTAAGCCCTCACTCTGCCCGTGCTACGCAAATATAATGCTTGGATAATATTTACATATTTCTCGGGCACACCCTTCCTGAGTAGACAATTCCAAAGGGCACATCGATCAACCGAATCAAAGGCACCTTTGATGTCCAGGAACACGACAACGGTGGGCCGCCAATATGTGTGACGGTGCTCCAACAACTGACGCAAGGTGAAGATGTGGTCAATGCAGCCACGACCACGACGAAACCCGGCTTGCTCTTCACGAATCTGACTTTCACGAGCGCCAGTCAGTCTGTGAAGAATTATGGAGGCGAGTAATTTAGAGGCGATGAAGATCAGACTAATTCCTCTATGGTTGCCGCATTCCGAGCGCGAGACGCCTTTAAAGATGGGAACAATAACGGAGCGGTTCCAGTCTGTCAGGACAATCTCCTGCTCCCACAGTTTCACTAGTAATTCATGCAAAGCATCAACAAGAGCAGGGCCTCCGAATTTGAAGAGGGCTGGAGGAAAACCATCTGGTCCCGCGGCTTTGTTCAACTTCAACAGTCGGATCTCACGTTCGACTTCTGAGCGAGAGGGTGGATCCAAAGGGACAGCCCACGGAGCAGGGCGATCAGTGACCGGCGAATCGGACAATTCTAGCCGATTAAATTGCTTTTCAAAATGCTCAGCCCAACGCTCCAAACGTTTTGACAAATTGTGGATAGGCTGTCCACTCTCATCACAAATTGTTTCACTAACACCAGGTCTCCTGCTGCCCGTTTCCCATATCAGACGGAATAACTTACGATGGTTGCCAAGGGCAGCGGCCACTTCCATCTCTGACGCACGATGAGACCACCAAGATTCGCGGTCTCTCTTCAGGCTAGCACGGAGTTTTGCCCGGAGCTCTTTGCGAGTTTCATTGTGTTCGCTTCCAGCCGGGATATGCCGGCGAGCGTCGATAAGTTCCAGAGACCGCGAAGAGACCCAATGTCCATGTGGGCTTTTAGATATACCACATGAGGATTTGCCCGCTGCCAGTAAGGTCTGGCGAACATGTGACCAGTGACCATCAATTGTCTCCAGTGAGCGAGTACTCAACTCGCATGTCAGCGTACTTTGATACGCGTTCAGAACAGCTGGCTTTGTCAGTTGGCTGGTGTCAATGCGCTCACAGCGTCGTCGTGGGCGTCCTCCAAAGCGCATCCGCATGTCAGCACATACAAGTGCATGATCAGTGTCCACACATGTGCTCCAAATCGAGCGACAATTCTGGATGCAGCCTCTCCAGCGGTAACTAATAGCAATGTGATCGATCTGCGTCCAAGGCTGGTTCGAGGCTGGTGGGCGCCAAGTCACCCTCCGGCGAGTGCTGTGTCGGAAATTAGTGCTCGCAAGAAATAAGCGAGCATCTTCACACAAATGAAGTAACCGCTCACCGTTATCATTACGGGAGCCTACACCGTGCTGACCGCCCAGATGCATTTCATCGGTGGACAACTTTCCAACTTGTGCGTTCATATCCCCCGCCAGAACAACAGTGTCCGTGCTTCTTCTGTGGCGAAGGAGCTGAGTCAGTTGGCGTTAGAAGTCGTTCTTTACCGAATCATCGCTACAGTTTGTGGGCGCGTAGGCAGCGATGATGAATAGACATCTATTAGTCCCGCGCGACTTCGAAGCTTTAGAGGAGCCAGCCAATCGGACCGCACACATCCGGCTACTGATTGGAATCCAATCAACCAGAGCAGCTTCAGCCCGGGGACTCAGAGCAAGGCCAACACCAGCTTGGCCGGTGCTCGAAGCTGCATCGTCACCGGATAGGCGCAATGAGAAAATACTGTTTGCGTCACCTGAAGGGGATCGCAGAGTGAGCATAGAGCTCGAGTCTTGCAGGCGGGTCTCGGATAAGCAGCAGATATCGATCGAGAGGGTCTCCAATGTTCGGGCAAGTGCTGCCTGTTGACCGATCTGTAGTAGTGTGCGTACATTAAGGCATGCCAATCTGAAGGAAAATCGAGGGCTCCAAATGGAAGCCGATGAACTGGAATGGACCGCTTGGTTGGACATGGGCTTGTTGATAGGAGAGGAGTGAGGCTTCGCGTTCGCATGTGAGTTGAAACTATAAGATAAATGCCTAGCAAAGCATGTTGGGGGAGGGCCAAGAATCGGGGGTTGAAAACTGGGGGGATATAAGTGAAGTTGGAAGGGGACGGTAAGAGTGAAAAAGCGTAAGATGGGGAATAAGAAGACGGGAAGACTTGAGCAGTAGCATCCGAACCCCTATCCACCCTGCTCGATGCAGCAGATAGGGCACCGTTGATTATCCTCTGCGGTGGCCAGAGCATCAGCAATTTGTTTGAAGTGTGATTCATTGTATTGCGTGGGCAGGATACTGTCAGGTTGCCCAGGCCTAGACAGGAGAACGATTAGGGATCTCAACCAAAGCCTTTGGTTCAAAAACCTGACCGCAAGGCAGCGGGTTTGGCGTTGGACTACATGGAGTCCGTTTTAAGGAATAAGGTGCTACCCTCACTCCAACCCCTAACCTGGAGGACCAGGAGACTGAGTTTGTCTGACCTCTAACCATTGACCAATCTGGTATGAGTGACTCTGAAGGTGCAAAAGCACCACCCAGCATAGCTCAATGGATCGCTGAGGCACACAAACCATCGCACCACGGTAAGGTCCAGCCTCATTGCGATGGGTCGACACAGGTACTCCAGTACGAGCGGCAATCCAGAATGGAACCGCGCCACCTGTAATTTATGGCTATGTGGTCAATTTGGGTCCATGGCTGACCAGCTACAGGTGGACGCCAAGTGGCACTTCGGCGCCCACTGTGTCTAAAAGCAGTGCTAGTAAGAAACAACTGGTGCTCCGCACACAGTTGCAGCAGACGCTCGCCGTTGTCAGTCCGTTCGGAGTTAAGTCCATACTTACCACGCAGCTGAGCTTCTGAAGAGCTCAGACACCCTACTTGTGCGTTCATATCCCCTGCAAGTACTATAATATCTGAACTAGTAGCACTGCGTAGTAGCCCGTTCAGTTCGTGATAGAAAGTGTCCTTGACTGCATTAGAACTGCAGTCCGTGGGAGCATAAGCAGAAATCACAAACAAAACAGCGTTTTGTTTTACTTCGCGAGTTCACCTAAGCTGATGTCGTCAAACGGGCTGCACATAAACGGCTGTTCACCGGAATCCAATCAACCAACGATAACTCAGCCTTGGAGCTGAGAATGATATCTACACCAGCATGACCGGTGAGTGCCGCATCGCCGTCTCCGGATGCGTGCAACCAATAACGAGAGGATAAGCCGGGTGCAGTCAATTCAATAACCCCGTTAGGGTCATTAATCCTAGTTTCGGACATACAACACACATCAACACCCAGTGTGTCCAAGGTGCGTGCGAGTGCAGCCTGCTGACCTGTTTGTCTTAGAGTGCGGACGTTGAAGGTCGCCATGGAAACGGGACAGCGTGGTCTTATAAGGGACTTTTGCCGATAGGCGTCCGATAGGTGCTGTGGGATGGTGGCTGCAGATGGTACTACTCCAGTCGCACTTCGGTTGCTGTCAATTAGGCTGGGAAATATAGAAGGAAGGTTAGTAATGGGGGTCGGGATGGGAGTAAGAGAAAAAGGTGGAAAAGAAAGAAGGCAGGCGCTAGCAGTAGCATGCTTTCGCTTATCCGCCCTGCTGTATGCAGCAGATAAGGCGACCCTTGATAATCTGCGCGACGGCCGATGCAGGATGAAGTTTATGTTTGAAGAAAATGTCATGGTTGTATGTGGGCTGGGATACTGCCAGGGCGCCCGGACCTAGACAGGAGAACGATTAGGGTCCTCATCCAAAGCCTTTGGCTCAAAAGCCTGTCCGCAAGGCAGTGGGGTGGCAGTGATTTAGTTTTACAGAAATGGACGCCATCCCATTTCAAACCCCCAACCTGGAGGACCAGGCGACTGAGTTTGTCTGACCTCTCACCATTGACCAACCTGGTAGGAGCAGCTCTCAAGATGCTCGGAGGCATCACCCAGTATAGCTCAATGGGTCAATGAGGTACGCAAACCGTCGCACCACGTTAAGGTCCAGTCTCGTTGCGACGGCTTTAAACCCTATGCGTCAATAGAACAATGGTTTTATATGGATAAAAGTGCTACAGCTTAACAGGTCCCGTAGGATGATCATGGTCAAAATTCAAAATATAGAAAAATTTCCAGCAAAGTTAGTTTCACCCCAGTGGACTTACCACCATATATGTATTATAACATGTATATCTATTGTGAGTCCATTAGGAATGACGACAAATGCGGTGTTTGTGAACATTGTGCTCTCTTCTGGTAATCGCTTGCATGAGTTGAAAACGCTGGAACGTATTCTGTGAGTTGACAGGCAGTGAACTCTTCAACAGAGACTCGTGTTTAGTCATAGGCAGTGAGTCATGTGAGATCCTGAGGTGAACTGAGGACACTTTCACCTCGAGCTTTGAACTTTGCCAACGTGGGAGTACAGATGACAGATTCCGGTAGGACATTTCACGTTTGGCAAACGCGTACGAGAAGAAATTCCGGCGGCATTCCGAACGATTGTACTGCTCCGCCAGCTTGATATGGTGGCCTCTCGAATCACTGTTGTTGCTGATCTCTAGCAAATGGCGGCAGGTATGGTTAGGATCTCTCAAAATTAAGTAAAGCCAGTTCTTATTGCCATTAACTGCAATGTTCCACTGTTCTAACGTGCATTTCAGGTTAGGGTTTGTAGACTGAGTGCAGAGAGTTTTTGTTAGATTCTCTTTTTGACGGGCAATTGATGTGCGTTTCCCAAGTAAGTGCACTATCGTCCTGTGAAAGAAGTTTCTCTCGGGTATCCCGTCTGCTATGCAGATATCAGGCAGTGAAGCGGCATTGCTTTTCCGAATTTCGCCGGGGCCACTTAAGTGAATCTGCAACCTGGGGTAGACTTTGGTGTACAAACGATGCACTCGTGTATATTTTCTTTCGCTTTGTGGCTGAGTTTGGAAGGTCTGCCTGGATGTAAATAGATTTTGTAGAATACTAGAGGGATTACTCGATGTATTCAAGGCACCGGCTGAGACTACACGGACCCAGTTAAAATGGATGGCGCGCCGGCACGACAAGCGAGTTTCCGTCCTTACCCGGTCAGAACACAGTTTGTGCAGCTTCAAGTGGTGACCTCGGAGATTAAGCAGTTTGGCGGGACTAAATAGCCAGGACAAGTCTGGAACAATCTTACCCGTTAAGAGACGGTAAGTGAGGATCAAGTCTCTAATTCTGCGGTAGTGCATTGAGTATATGCCCAAGCTAAGCAAACGTACTGGATACGTTTGCCCCCATAGTCCTTGCACTAACTTTGTACCCACTTGCAAAACCCTCTCTAGTTCCCTTTTATCACTTACAAGACAAGGTGGACAAGCCTGGGTACAGTACTCTAAGTGGGGTCGCACAAAAGCTAAAAACAGCTTCACAAAAATATTGGCCGTTAGGACACCGAAGAAGGGGCGAATAAACCACGTCATACGGAACCCTCTACAAGCAGCCTTCCTCCAATTGTCCCCAGAGTGAAGCAATGAGGTGTCGGTGATACCTAGATCAACCTGCTGAGTGACAACAGGGAGTTCCCTTCCACCAACTACATAGCGCGTGGGGGGACTAGCACCTCCAATGCAAAGGACAGAACATTTCGCTTGATTTATAGGCATCAACTATAAGGTTGATCAATCCCAGAGCCTATCCAAGGCACTCTGAAGTGTCTCGGAGCCACCAGGGATATCCACAATATTCCAGAGCTTGAGGTCATCAGCAAACACTAGCGACGGTACTTCAAGCTCCTGGGGTAGGTCATTGACATAAATGGCGAAAAGCAACGGCCCTAGAACCGAGCCCTGTGGAAAGCCTCTAAGAACAGCTCGTCTAAGCGAAAGGCTACGCCCCACGCGTACACACTGTTCTCTCCCCTCTAGGAAGGCAGAGACCCATTTAAGGACGGCTCCGGATATCCAATACGATCTCAACTTCAATGAGAGTCGTTGATGTGGGACAGTATCAAAGGCATTCGAGAAGTCAACGAAAAGCACGTTGATTGCGTGACGGTTGTCTACTGTCTTAGCCCAGCTTCCACAAGCTATAAGTAAATTCGTCAGAGATGAAAATCCCTTACGGAATCCGTGCGGTGCCTCACTGAGAAGGTTAAAATTAATCAGTCGATCGTTCACCGAATTATTAACCAATTTTTCAAACAACTTAACTACTACACTTGTCAAGCAGACAGACCGGTAGTTCGCGAGCAGAGCTCTGTCACTGCCCTTAAAAATAGGACAGATGATTGCCTTCTACCATTCTGAAGGTAAGGCACAGCTGTCGAGCAAGATTGTAAACATGTATGCCAGGGGGCCACTTAGCTCAACGGCTAATTCAGGCATCAGCTTCGGATGAATTGAATCAGGGCCTGAAGCTTTAGAGGGATTATTGCTTTCCAATAGCCCGAAGATATGTGTCTCCGTTATGCTGATTTCAGTTAGACAAGAACCCTCCGGGACTTTTGTGGCCAGGTCTACGTGAGGTACAGAGGCCTCAAGAGAAACAATACCAGTATACCGTTCGCTAAGTATACAAACCTTATCATAGTCGGTATGCCAATTGGTCCCGTCCTCTCGCAGTAACGCCGGTATAGACGAGTTTGTTCCGCTGCGTCACTCTATGTAAGCAAAGAACTTCTTTGGATTCTTTATGGCCGCGTTAGTCAAATCCTCCTCGTACTGAAGACGAAGAGTTCTAAGAAGCTGCTTACATTTATTCTTAACCGCTCGATATCTTTCGTAGGTGATGGTTAATGAAGTCGCTTGATAAGTTCGACAGCACTTAGAGCGCTTCCTGTGCAGGTATTTACCTGTATGAGCTATCTAAGGAGGCTGGGCCCGTGTCACCCGTCCCTTAATGAGTGGGATGTGGGGAGCAGAGATCTCGGTGAGGTATGCCTTAAATTTCTCACAGCCTGTCTCAGCGGTGTTAGTCACGGTGTTCGCGCAACACAGAACTGAAGCTTTGTCTCACATTGCGTTGAAGTCTGCTCGTCAAATATTTGGGCATGCTTCAGCGGTAGCTTGTTGACACATAGTAAGAGCACATCGAAAAGATTTGCAGACATGGTCACTGGCTCCTAGAGAACAGCCGTAAGTAATATCACTTACGAAATCGTGTGACTTCGTAGAAATGTGATCTAAGGTAGACGGAATTTGGTTGCTCATATATCTAGTCGGAAGGTCCACGAACTAATGCAAAGGTATTTGCAATGTTAGCTCGAGGAGATTCGAACCAAAACTGACCAGCACCGAACTTCAAGAGAGATCAGCCCAGCAGACTTCAGGAAGGTTGAAGTCACCCAGCATTAGACACCTATTAGCAGCCTGAATACGAATAAATTCAACAACCTCCCTAGAGATACTTTCTGGACTCAAATATATCACTACAACTGGAAACTTAGCAAAAGAAGTGTACACCATAGTTGACAGGGCTTCAACAGTTTGATCCAGCGACTGGAACACACAGGTCCTTAACACATCAAGTTTTCTACTCACATAATAAGCGACGCAGCTGCTTGGGAATTCTCAAACAAAAGTCCCCTTGACAACCTTTGGGCAGAGTTCGTTAATAGATTCAGCGACATCATCAACAGAACATCAGAGACCAAGCCCCTTCGCCCTGCAAAAATGCCTTCAATTCTAAGGAGCAGGACTCGACAATGCCTGGCGATAAGGGATGTAGCATGGCTTAGTTACAAGATTAAGCCCGACTCAGAGACTTGGGGAAATTTCTTAACCCATCGCAACCATTGCACTGCACTTGCCCGTGAGGACAAAATAACTTATCAACTGTGCCTAGCCAAAAAATTGATGACAAACAACAAACAATTATATAGGCATGTCAATAAGCTTCGTAAAGTGAAGCGTGAAATCCCCCCACTTTTCACGACAGGCGGTAGAGTACAAAGCGCCGAAGAAGCAGCTAATGCCCTGCGGCTGCAATACGCACCAATTTTCGAACCCGGAACATCTACCTGTCCCATAACTTCATGCACATTACCGACACCATTGTTTACAAATGAAATTTTCAACCCATCAATTGTGCTAAGGAAGTTACTGCGTGAGCATAGTTCTCCGGGATCAGACAACATCCGCCCGAAGGCACTGAAGGCTACGGCCACCAAGCTAGCTGAACCACTGTCACAGTTCTTCCAAAGATGCTTTGATGAACAACAAGTCCCCACTATGTGGAAGTGTGGTATTATCACCCCTATTTTTAGAGGCGGTAGCCGTTAAGATCCCGCCAATTATCGTCCAGTGAATCTCATCCCTGTGCTCGCGAAGATGATGGAAGCAGTCATCGCTGAGGCTTTAATGGACTACCTGGAAAAATGCAACATCTTGGTACCGGAACAGCATGGCTTCCGTCAACACCGGTCATGCACCACCAACCTACTTATTGCACGAGGTAGTTGGACGGAAGTGGCCGATGATGGGGTCGGAGTCGACGTCATCTATCTGGACTTCTCCAAAGCTTTCGACCGCCTTGATCACCGCATCCTACTTCAAAGACCACAAAATTACGGAATCGGAGATCCTGTACTTGGTTGGATTGGCAACTTCCTTTACCAACGGAAGCTTCAAGTACGTGTTAGGGGATCACCCTCTAACTCAATTGAGGTGGAATGTGGTGTTCCACAAAGCTCAGTACTAGGACCGCGCTTATTCCTGGTGTTTATCAACGACCTGGCATCAGTTATCTCCTCAAATTTCCTACTTTTTGCCGATGACGTTAAGATATGGCGAGCGATTAGTAACAAGCCAGATCATGATCTGCTCATACATGACCTAGATTGCATTTACGAATGGTCAAAGAGGAACATGTTTCAATTGAACCTAGCTAGGTGCAAAGTGATGCATCTGCGTCAGCAGCTGGTGAGCGCTTACAAGCTTGGAGATCTTGTTGCTCTCGAGACTCCTCAACGACGGGCAACCAAGAACGTCAGGGGCCTCTTTCATCTGCCCCATCAGCTTAGACTGAAATCTCTGAGAATGTACAGCAGTCGAAATCGGCTTTTGCGGGAGGATCTCATTATGTTTTACTAAATTCTGAAGAAGCTAAGCCACATGTGCCGTCCGCTTCTGGAATTGGACTACAACACTAAACTAAGAGGTCACCCTCTGAAACTGACAATTCAGTATAGCCGTAAATATTTCCTTTCCCTCCGCGTGTGTCAGCCTTGGAACGCCCTCCTATTTATGGTGTCTCTGCTCTCAATTTGTTGATATTTAAAAAACGTGTTGACGATGCATTGTCTCACTAACATTTCATTTTATGACTTGTTAGCCAGGGGCTACAAAATGCAATCAAACGGTTTCTTGCCAAACATCTAACCAATGGATTTATGGATTTATACGTTTAATACGCGAACATCTCCGCTATTCCACATAAGTCTATGGTGAGTCCACCACAACGCTTTTCACTTCATCATGCTATTGATTTTCGAAATAATTTCCATCCTACAGGACTTGTTAAGCAATGCTTTTTTACCCGTAATAAACCGTTGTTCCATTGTTCCATGGGCGGCCAACGGAGCGATCACATCTAAGCAGTGCGTAGCCAGGTAAACATACATCACCTTCTGTGATATCCGGGGACAATCACGTTTCGGTGATAACAGGTATGTCGGGACGAGATTTGTCTACAAGTAGACCTACCTTGTGTACCTTGTGCCTTAGACTGCGCACATTACTAAGCACTACCCGAAGGAACTCGGCACGACCAGCCTTGGGTCGTACGCTACCAGGAGAGGTTCTAGTAGGGTAGAATTTGATTTCCACCTGACCACCTGAAAACCCACAAGGCGAAGGTCTTGTTCACCTGCCGCCCGCCTGCTCTTGAGGCTTTTGATGGCTTTCTTTAACTTCAGTCGATCTGTTAGTGGGAGGCCTGGCTGAAGGCAGATATTACTACTCTTGAGTATGAATGCAAAGCGCCTTAGCGCTTTGCGTTCCTCCGGGGTTGAGAGGACTAGACGAAGTAGTCGGGGTTGCTGATGTGGCGTATCTACAGGGAGAGTCCCCAATCTGGTTAGCTTCCTGATAGTGACACCGGGAAAACCAGGTGGAAGCATCTTGTTGAAGCAGAGCTTGAACCACTGGAGGTCATACAGCATGCGTTCCTTGGGAAGGGCTGCCGCGGATTCAGCAACATTACGGAAGATAACGCTGCTATTAGTAAAAGAATCTCCTCGACGAGGCGTATTCACTCCACGAGTCTTCAACTCGACCCCAGTTTCGACCGGTTTGAAAATTGACACGGCGCGTTTCTTCGCCAAGGGAGCTGGGGTAATTGAGGTTGAGGCTTTGTGTTCTTCCTCCAACTTCCTCACTGGTCTAGTCTTTTCAGACTTTGCGGGTGTGACCGAAGTCGACACAATGCGTTGCTTCGCCAATGGAACTAGGGTGATTGGAGTTGGAACTTTGTGCTCCACCTTCAATCCCTTAATGGTTTCAGTACCTTCAGGATTTGAGGGAAACTTACGAAGATACTTAGCCCTCTTCCTCTTGCTTTTATTGGGCACATGGGTTATAAGTTCGGTCACGCTTTGGACGGCTTCCAGTACGACATCAGAGACATCTTTAGAGGCATTCTGGACTGCTGGGGCACGTGACACGGTAGCATCACCTCAGTCGAAATTTCGTCTAAGGTAATTGAGGTTAGTTGCGTGTCTTCCTCCAATGAGCCGATATCAATAGAGACTCCCATTTTCCTCATCAGTAACTCCACTATGCGATCAAGAGATGTGAGGAAAGACCACAACTGCTGGTTATCCAGCCCGACGTTGCTCCATGTCTCCTCAGTGACCTCAAAACATGTAGATCGGCGGCGACGGCGTAGAAGACAATGGATCAGCATGCTATCGCTAGTCGAAAGCATTGCATACTGATCAGGGCCCAAATCGGTACTGGTCTCATGGTACCAGCAGTTGCACCTATAGCACTACATGCCACCAGACTCGTCCGTCACGGACTTTGAGCAGCTCAAGCTGCCGCATACAGCATTAGATTCACTGATCAACGCAGCCGAAGACAGGTTAGCGCCGGTATTCAGTGAATCCGACATGACACCTTCAAAGAGTATGAAGCAAGTATCAAAACATAATACCAACAAGCTGTTACCTGAGGGGCAATCAAAAGAAACAGTTCCAAGTTAAAACAAGATGCAATATGGATTACAAGGCACAAAAATCCTTAACAAATAGCCACAGGCTGAACCCGAAAATGATGGATGACGTTTGGTAAGCACCCGAAAAGGGGTACGACGTAATCCGGAGAAAACGATGATCCACGATTATTTGGATCAAGGGAAATTTAACATAAGTCAAATTTTTTGCACGACACTTGTAAACACTGTTTCGAAACTGTCCTTTGAAAGTAAAACCTCAAAAAGACAGTGCGCACAAAATTCCAATTTACTGTCAAGGAGGAGGGAACCGAAGTACTTGATCTTGTGTTGCTCGGTAAGATACACTATCGGATTGCAGCTTGGAAGTAAGCCGAGGGTAACATCGAGAGTATACATATTTTTATTTTATTCTTATTATTCGCCCTTAGTTCTAACTGGTCAGTGAGGGTTTTGCTGATAACCTTAACCGGGACTGCGTGAGTGCATTCACAACGGACGTTGGCATATTCGTCGCAGTGATAGGTTTTAGCGTCGCCAAGTAAACATTCGATAGGTTATAGCCTGTATGGCACGTGACCCTAATGTAGGTAAAATATGTGTGAACGAGACACGTTGCAAACAACAAATAAGCGGATATTCTTGGCCGCTTTCCACCTTCGGCACGAGGAATGTGTGCGCGTTCATGTATGTGTTGTGTGTCTTAGCATGGGTGGATTAGGGCTTGACTTATGTTCAGCGTGCGATAAGCGACGATGTTCCAGCTTGGGTTTTGCGCAGCATTATATCATTATGCTGCTTATCTGTATGTTATGAATCTGCCACTCAACCTTTGTCTTGTTAGTGTCAGAATTGCTGCAGCTTCCTGCTCTTTGTTATCATGAATCATCTGCATAATCTACGGGAACAGGATAGAATGAAAAGAAAATCCCTCTCTTGCCTCTGGCTGGTGGCGACAACAGTGAATGTCACTTTCACGAGCTTCCTATTTGTGTGCAGATCCTTACAAATCGAGTAGGGCTGATTTTCTTTTCTTGGTCTGCATTAATTTTCTGGCTTTAAGCCATATGTGAAACAGTACTGACCTCTATCGAATATGATGCAGTTCATGGTACCAATACGATGCAATTATACCTTGATTGACCACCAATTCATCAGTTGCAGTGTGGGTCTTTCGTTTTCCATTCACAAGGTAAGTTACTTTCCTGTCACCTTCCGTTGTTGATCAGTTGCATGATATTAGCCTGCATCGAATCGATAGGCGATCCAAGACCCTGGCCCCATTACTCCAATATCACCTACTTTTCCTCCGGCGGCATTTTGTAACAGAATCATTTTGTAAAACTGAGAGAATATAAAGAACTATTTGGACTATAGGCAACTGGAACTAGAATTAAAGCAATCCGCATATACATGATGGTATGAAAAATAACCAATAAGTCCGGACTTTTCATGGCAGTCTGCACTCACTCTTTCGCACTCGCTTTCCAAGTGGCACAGCAGCTCCATTTTGATTTCCATGAATGATCAAGATGTGGTTCACTACTACTGAGTAGTATGGTAAAACGAGCAGGCGCGATGATAGTGAATAATTGACAATCGCGGATGACGGGCGCGTAGTGCGCAATTCAACCAGTCATGAAAACAGATAACGCTGCAGCTTCGGGCCTATACTACACCGCGATGGCAAGCCGCGTCGATAGCATATAACGGCACCAATAGTATAGTGCGCAAATGAGTTCAACTGTTCTTTATCCGAAATCTTCTACCATGTATACGTTCGTTCTCTAATTCCTAGCTCCTTCTCCACTTTTGGTGCCGTGACCACCCGGAGGTTGGAGAGTAAGACCCATTGGCCGTATCCAATTTTGCGGAGATTCCTGGACGATTTCGAGGATGCCGTAGGAGCAATCGGGGGGTTCCGAGAGCGGACAGAACTGGTTGAGCTTCGGAGACTACTCAAGGGTCGGGCGAAGGCGATCCTGGAGGTGGCCAGGAGAGGCCCAGTCAAGTTGGAATGGGTTGCATCGAAGTGGTATGGCTCGCGGAGTTTGACGGTCAGGCTGACCGCCACGGCTTGGGCTAAGATCGGATTCCGTCGTGTTTCCGGTCCATCTCGGCGGCTTGTCGGATCGGACCCTGCCAGGTTTGGACGACGGGTCAAGACGGCGACTGTTAGTGGAGCAGTTACTGGACGGTCTACTCCAACGACGGCAGGTCGATTGTGGTTTGTGAACGTGACCCAGAGAACGGGCATAGTGGAACTTGCTCGAGTGGCAAGTGCGTTGGTACAGAAACCAGCGGAGGTATTGAGTATCGAAGAGCAAAAAGATAGCGAGCGATTGCACAGGTTGGAAGATACGTTGGAGCTATTTACGCAAAACATTAAAGCAGTTCGAATTACCCTACAGGATGTGAGAAACCGGGACGCTGGAAGCGACAATGCCCAGCCAGACGTACTACACTCTTGGTACCAAATACAAGTTCCAAAAAGTATTGTTCTCGTGCATGGAGACGATATCGTGATATACAGTGAATCGGAAACAGAACACTGCCGTCACTTGGAATCAACTTGGCAAAGGATCCAACCGTCAGGATTACGGATAAATGGTCCTAAATTTAAAACCAGGCAGGCGTCCGTGACACTGATAGGTCACAAGGTAAATCAGGGTAAACTGAAGCCGCTGACGGAGAAAATCTTGGCGATTCGATGCACCCCAGTTCCGACCGTGAAAAGCAGTCTTAGAGCACTTTTGGGCCGCGACCGGTAACTACAATAAATTCTTCAGGAATCTCAATAGTATGATGTCACCTTCGTACGACCTGTTAGGAAAGCGGAAGAAATTTACGTTGTCGCCAGGAGCTCAGCGTGCGTTAGACGACGCTCATAAGAAAATGGGAAGGAAGAATCTTACGTTAAAATTGCCGATCGTCGGAGAAACGTTCACGGTGACCACAAAAAAATGTTACGTCGGAATCGGTGCCATACTGAAGGAAAAGCAGGGAACAATTGAATACGTTAGTAGAATTTTAACGCCATGGGAACACAAGTATTTGACAGTGGAGAAGGAGTGCCTGGCAATTGTTTAGGCGCTGAACATGTGGCCGGCATACTTCCAGGGTCAGTGCTTTTGCGTCAAAACAGAACACCAATTGTTGGAATGGATTAGGTCCTCCAGAGACGCCAGAGGCATTTTGGCTAGATGGGTACTGTACTTACAAGAATACAACTTCACGATAAGCTACAAATCACGAATGGACAAGGGAACGGCACTTTTTATTGCGCCTGGTGATTAACGATGGTTAATCGAACGTTGTCTTCCGTGTCAGTTCTTTGGTGCTGGAGCAGGATCCGTGGAGATTGGCAGCTGAGCAACGAAAGGATAAGTCCCTGAACTGGCTGAGAACAGCACGAACGATGAAACAAACCGTGACAACCAAAAGCCACGACCAACAATTCGGGCTGTTCGCGCGGACCCTGTAAAGCCTGCAAGTCAACGATGCCGGAATTCTGATGTGGACACAAAGACGAGGCGCTACCCCGGTGCCGGTGATCCAACCGAAGTTGTAGAAAAGGTTGGTGGGCTCTTGTCACGGGATGACCAATACCGGATGCACCAGAACTTACGATTTGCTAATGCAGCAAGCTTACTGTCCAAATATGAAAAAAGACTTCGGTACATACGCGCTGTCGGATCAGCAGTGCCAGTCCTTGAAGGAGTCAATAGAAGAATACCACAACCTGTGCTCGTGATTCCAGTGTCTGAGATTGGTGAGTTGTGGTCAGTCGACGTGATGATGCCGTTCCCGTTAACATGACGGGGCAATCAATACATAATCTTGATGACCCAGCACTTCACTCGCTGGATTGAATTCGAGGCGATTCAGGATCTGCGGGCTTGCACGATAACACATGCGGTGCTTAGCCACGTGTTAGAGGGCCACAACATTCCGAAGGTCATATTGACTGACCAGAGCCCATGCTTTGAAAGTGACGAGTTCCGGACATGTCTGGAGAAAATGGGCATAAAGAAGATATGAACTACTTTCTACTTTTTACCATTCCCAGGCAAATGGATTGAAGGAGAGGGTTAATAGGACGATTAAAGAATCTCTGGCGGTGAAAGGGGATATCGGGAAGATGCTCTAGCACTACTCTCGTTGGCACACCGGGCGTCAAAGCAAGCAAGCGCGAGGCAATCCCATGTCAGGTAATGTACGGCCGCGCGCCCCGGATTCCTGTGGAACTAGAGGTTGGAATGTGGCCGAATTGCTAGTTACCGCTGAGGGAAGCAAGAAACAACAGGAAGATAGCGAGCCGAATGTGGATGATAGAGAAATCCCTGATCAACATGAGAAAACCTTCCGGAGATTTTACAATCGGTTCGAAGGTAAAGTACAGAGATCACCGACGTGCGACCATATGTTGTCCAGGCGAGAGGAAACTCCTTCCGAAGTGGAAGGGACCATCTGACATATTCGATCGACGATGCCCCGTATACACCATCGCACGACAGGGAGATAGGCGGCGAGTTCACGTTAGCGATTTGAGGGAGTGGCACAAGCGGGGCGAGGAAACTATGGCATGCATAGGCAGCCCCAAAGGTCGGACAGACTGCGTGCGGAGACATGAGAGGGGGAGGAATGTGGTGCACTACCGATGCGTACTATGGTGAAACAAGCAGGCACGATGAACAGCGAATAATGGGTAACCGCAAACGACGGGAGCGTAATGCATAATTCAACCAGCCATGTAAACGGATGATGCGAGTTTTAGACCCATGCTATACAGTCACGCCAAGCTGAGTCGATATCAAATAACGGAGCGTAGAATCGAATGTTACCAAGATTGAAGTGCGCAAATGAGTTCGACTGTTTCATGTTCGATTAATTATACCATGTGTACGTTCGTTCAATAATACACAACTGATTCGCACCACCTCGCCGTCTTGACAATGAGATCAGGTGAATCCCCGTAGGAATTATCCTCCAGTTGTAACCTAGTTCACTGCTCGTGTTGCTAGTAATTCTACTTACCTGAATTTCATCAAGATTTCGATGACTTTTGTTTGTTAATATCAATGAATGCTATCGATTAACAGGGTTCCTGCAAGAGAATAACCATAAAAATTATTTGTATTTAGGGCAGTTTTTGAATGGATTCTCTTGGTAACGGAAACGAAAAACTCACATTTCCCTTAACTCTATACATATTGCTAATGATTTAGACGCAAGCAGAGGACCACAGTTCTTTCGAAGAAGAAGCGGTAGTTTACTTTAATGTATACGGACTTTTAACCACTCACGAATGAATTGTCGAATTCGTGCAATCTG
>OX104063.1:91419070-91728845 GCA_944474145.2 Dicrocoelium dendriticum
CTCGAATGAAAACGGGAGAATTATGGGCGTTATCTTCTGGGTGCGATTGTGAAATATTCTAATTTAGGGCGCGTGACAGCGAGTTTTCTAACTGTATATGTAGTGGTAATAAGATAATAGTAGTAGTAGTAGTAGAAGGCGACCACCGGATAATCGTGCAGGATGACCATGACTGCTCGAAACAGGGTGAAAAGACATCGAAAAGAGCCAGTCAGCCTTTTGGCCTCTTACAGATGACTTTCGGAAAGTTCGAGTAATCCACCATTCCACAAATGCTGTACGCGTACATGTGGCCTAATGTGGAGGACACGCTTCAAGATGGGAACCTCTGGCTGAAGCACGATATCGATGCGCTTGAGGCTCCGCAATGCAGAGAGACCAAATTCGGTAGGAGGTTGTTTCACCTAGTTTACTAACACTAATTGAAATCCCTGGGGCTGTACAGTGGTAAATATTGACGTCAGCGAGTAGAAGGCACCATGGCTTATTTACTATGCATTAACCCAAATCACGCCTATCGCGACATGTAAATTCGCCACAATACTAAAATGAGAGCTCACCATCTCAAGCTTGCCATGCAACTACAGTCGACTTGTTTGTCGACAAAAGTTTTTCATCCTTCGGATGTCCCTAACAGGAAACGCCCCTACAACCCACGTCAATTCTGCCTCAACACCACTGCCTGTTAAATGCACATTGACGACACACTATCCTACACCAATTCTATGTGACTGCGGATAGCGTGCTCCATTGCGTTTTATTCTCTTGATGTCATTTTCGTCAAAGAGTGGGTTGCGCTTGCTTATGTCGACCTGGTGGGTTACGCTCAGTATGCTCATGTGACCGTATAACACTTGCTCGACTTGCACTCTGCGTGTAGGGCTTCGTTCCAAAGCTATCACGCACGCAATGTGTCTGTTCCTTGTTCATGCTTCCTGTGGAACGTCGCTCCATGCGACCCATATTGAATACCGCAGCTCGCATCCACAGAAGTCCACTGCGGCACAACTGCTCAGATTGTCTTCCCACAATTGCGAATCCCGGTCGAGATACCTTTAACGACCGCTCTTTCACGCTGGGCATGCTGGGCTTACTGAAATCGTCTGTGCTAACCCGTCTTTCACACCGCGTACAAACCTGTCGCATACACAGTCGTTCTGGTCACCACGAGTAGTCCAGCAGCCTGAGTACACTGTTCGCACAGATGTACGTATGCTTTGAGTGGATTAATAGCTGCGGAACCCACTGCTGAAAGTCGATGGCCTAAATATAGGACGACAGCAGACTCCCAGCTCACCTCATGCGTACACCGCCTCATCGTGATAGATTGCCGATTTCCCAGCACACCTCGATGCCCAATATTCCCGGCCGAGGCCCGCCCACCTAAGACGTTCGCGTCCGAATAAACCGACAAGGAGTAGCTTCCACTTCTAACTCTGTTAGATGCACGAACGTTCCAGAGTCTAGCGAACCGCAACGTTGGAATCAACATTGTCATGGCTGCATATATCTGGAGCACGAGTTGTGACGCGGTAAAACCCCAATATCAAAATCACAAATATCACATGACTGACTGGCCACCATTTATCTCCCATCATGGGAAACCAAGACTTTACAACACCAGACTAAGGAGCATGTTCTGTTGTCAGCGCTTCCACCCAAATACAAACGTGTGCCTTGGCGCCTAACACATCCATATCCACCTCCACATTCCGGGGACTCACACAGAGTGTGCAAGAACAGCTGACGTCGCTCACGACCCTGCTCTATCATAGCGCGTGGCGTTCAAGAACTGTGTGCTCCTGGAGCAACCTTACAACAACAATAACAAACAACAACAAAACACGACTGCACTCAATGGCGATTTATGCAGCAAATAGAAACCACCGATAACGTAACCGTGACTAAGGTTCCACTGCTTACTCACTCCTACAAGTTATACAGGAATAGCCCACTGCTCCTGATGTTTACCATGACAACCGATGACCTTAGCAACTGGCATCCCAACAAAGACATTGTACCATCCAAAGACGTACTCCACACCCTGACCTAACCACTTCTTGGTGGTCTACCACCAAATCAATTGCCCTACTGAATAAAGTCACCTGCTCTCCTACATACTCTAACCGGCAGCCCTCCAACGAACCAAACATCGCTACCCATTTCTTCTCCGATGTCCCACACCATGCATTCCCAAGTTCCAGCAACCTTAACGGCTTCACCTCTCCAAACCACAAAACGGGGTGCTGCCGGTCACTTGTTGGCAGGCGAAACCGTAACCGATCCAGCACTCATCATACCAAAGAGTCTCGCCTACAATAACTGGAACACACAGTGTCTCCTATCAAAACTTTCGAACTCCAGTCCCGACTTTCGTCAATGCTAGCGGACGTAATAGCCATAACGGAAAAATGGCTGTCCTGCGACATCACCGATGGTAAAATTCAACTTTCTCACTTGTCGGTCCTCCGCTCAAACAGTGCAAACCTTGGTGGTGGTACCGCGTTGCGATGCGACACCTCCCTCATTTGGGCTATCGTAGCAGACACTGCATTGCAGTTTCTCGTCACCATGTGGTGAAAGTGCGTACCAACCGATAGACAGTCCTGCTATCTTGGTATCATTTATCGCCCCCCTGACAACTCATCCCAGAACGACGCACTACTCTTGCGTGGCGTCCACATTACGCTATCCCACAGACACACACGCCTTGTAACTGCAGCTTTCAACTTACCCCGTCTATTTCACTCGGTTTCAACAACTGACTCCTTTCCGTTAATCTTCATCAATCTTTGTCACGCAGCACAGTTGCACAACCACACCTATCAGCCGACCAGATGCCGAAACAACAACCAACCAACCCTGCTGAATCTTATGCTCTTCAATAAAGAAGTAATAGTTGGGCGCATTGAGTATAGTGCTCCTCTGGGACCCGGCAAGCACTGCTTCCCCGTTTCGAACTTGCCGACAAACCCGTCAACATGCTACTCTATAACAAACGCAGGACTGATTGAGAAAAGTGGAAAAGCCTCATTTTCGAGAACAACTGGTCACCTGGACCTCACTTTGGGACCGACAACAAGTGGTCAAACTTTTACTTTATCCTAGGTGAATTGTGCTCCCCAATCACCATCTACAAACAGCCTTTCATATGGAAGCAACGCTTCAACCCCATCTCAAGTCGGACCCAGCAGTGGAATACCCACAGGGTTACGACATGAAAAGCCTATTGTTATCGTCCCACAGCAACTCACTGAGAACCTACCAACTTCTCAGTAACCGGAGAGTCCATTTTATATGCGGAGATAAGAGTGAGCATCGTCAAATTGTGCGTAGATTATCATCGAATCCTAAATCCCTGTACAGTCACATCAACTGCCTTCGACATGTCAAAAAGATGTCACTGCACTGAACCCCCACAGGGGTAAAAATCACCGAACGAGGCCTCATTACCACTGCTCTCGTAGTACGCAAAAGCATTACCTGCTCTAAACGTCCCTCCAACGACGGTGCCTCCCCCGATCTCACCCTCAAATTTCATGACCACTGCTCCGTTCCTCCGGAGTAAGTCCTGACAGTTATCAAATATCTGCGGTCAGCGGCCTCCCGAGTCGCAAACGGTTTTCACCAAAGACACCAGCGAAAGTAACCTACAGATCTACACTTAATTATAGCGGAATTCTTCCCCAAATCTGTTAGCATGAAGAAGTCTTAAAAATTGGGAATGTGAAAAGCACGGTAAGAAGACGAAAACCGGCAGATGCATGCATTTAGTATTGTCTCCTCGGTACCATTAACAATAACCGGTATGCAACTATATACTTAAATATGCGTGTGACAGAATAAGCATGAGGTGAAAATTGAATGACAGACATTCCACCTCTATGTCCACGGCAGTCTTAAGCTGCTAAATAATTGCTTTTGAACACACAGGGCCGGCTTCATCCGGCTTATCACAACGGCCTCGGCGAAACGGAGGAAGCGGGTGACGTAAAACAAATGTGAACGTTGCGCCAATCTCTATCCGGTGACGCGTAGTTAGTAGGTGTTTACCTATTGAGGAAACTGGCGGCTTGCGCAAGCACGGAACTTCAGTGGGACAGAGATGCTGGTCAATTTCACGTTGAACCCACCTTGGCACGTGTTCCTGTATTCGGGAACTCAAAGACCGATTTGTTCTGCCTATGTAACTGTCTCCGCAGTCGCATACGAATTTGTATATGAGTGTGAGTTGTCCCGTATCGGTTGAGCTTCCTTCATTGGAGGCACCGGCAAGTTACAGGATCTATTGGGGGCCACAATCTGAGCAGCACAGTAACTTCTCTTAGTAGCAGAGATGACGCATTTGCTAGAAGGTCTACGTACAGAAGACCAACCTGGTCCTACCAATACCTGCACTTCACCAGCTTCACACATGTGCGGTACAAGCGGACCCTTGTGAAAACTTTAGTTAGTCGTGCTAGACGAATTTGCTCAGCTGATTGTCTAGCCGACTAGCTAGAGTTAATTAGAACAACACTCGTTGCAAATGGTTATCCACGTAGATTTGTAGAGAGACTCAGCCAACGGTGAGGCCCGAAAGACTTGGCGCATACGGCAGTCAAGAAAAAGATCTATATCGAGTTACCTTTCAAGGGTGATTATACTGTATTGAAAACCACGAAACGTTTACTCTCTGCTACGCAGAGAAGTTATTGTGCTGCTCAGATTGTGGCCCCCAATAGATCCTGTAACTTTCCGGTGCCTCAAACGAAGGAAGCTCAACCGATCAGAGCCAACTCACACTGCATATACAAATTCGTGTGCAACTGCGGAGACAGTTACATAGGCAGAACAAATCGGTCTTTGACTTCCCGAATAAAGGAACATGTGCCAATGTGGGTTCAACGTGAAATTGACCAGCATCCCTGTCCCACTGAAGTTCCGTGTTTGCGCAAGCCGCCAGTTTCCTCAATAGGTAAACACCTACTAACTACGCGTCACCGGATAGAGATTGGCGCAACGTTCACATTTGTTTTACGTCACCCGCTTCCTCCGTTTCGCCGAGGCCGTTGTGATAAGCCGGATGAAGCCGGCCCTGTGTGTTCAAAAGCAATTATTTAGCAGCTTAAGACTGCCGTGGACATAGAGGTGGAATGTCTGTCATTCAATTTTCACCTCATGCTTATTCTGTCACACGCATATTTAAGTATATAGTCGCATACCGGTTATTGTTAATGGTACCGAGGAGACAATACTAAATGCATGCATCTTCCCGTTTTCCTCTTCTTATCTTGCTTCCCATTTTTCTGGAGGGAACTAACGGCTTTACAGATCCGAATTTTGGCATCATGCTGCCAATCTACTTCTGCGGCGCGCATAAAATTCCCATCAATATCTGACCAATATCCTCGCTTCTACAATCTCCTATTTTATGAATTTGATCTTCGCAGCAGCCTTAATTTCCATATTAGCTATCATAAATGCTTTCTGAATATGAAGATTTGAAGCTACTTATCGGAATCCATCGAAGTTCAGTGCGGCGTTCCTCAAGTTTCGGTACTTGGACCCCGCCTGTTCCTGGTCTTCATAAGTGATCTCGCGAGTGTGTTATCTTCTGACTGCTTGCTAGTTGCTGATGACCTAAAGTTGTGGCTCACTATAGCTGCAGTGGAGGATTGCACAGTGTTACAGGAGGACCTGGACAATGCGTACACGTGGTCCATCGAGAACATGCTGCATTTCAACGTCACCAAGTGCAAAGTTCTCAGTATACGGCACAAGAGTATGCTCAAGTACCGCCTAGGACCACAAATTCTACAGCGAGCTTCTCACGAGTGCGATCTCGGCGTGATAGTTCAAGATGACCTCGGTTGTTCGAGGCAGACTGAAAAAGCAGCTAAGAAAGCGAACCAGTACCTCGGCCTTCTTCGCAGAGCCTTCGGAAAGTTTGACCCTTCGATCTTCCAAAAATGCTTAGTGGGTACGTAAGGCCGCACGCGGAGTACGCTATCCAAGCGTGGCAACCCTGGCTCAAGCACCATCTCACAGCGCTCGATACTACACAACGTAGGGCAACGAAGAGCGCCAGAGGTTTGATCAGCCTCCTCTACCCACTCAGGCTGAAGACCCTCAAAATATACAGTGGACGTTATCGGCTTCTAAGGGGCGATCTCATAATGGTGTACCTAATCCTGAGAGACCACAGCTACCCATGCCATTCCCTTCTGATACTCAGTCAAAACACCTCGCTAAGAGGTTACCAGTTTACGTTAGTCACGCAGTACAGCCGCCTGGAATGTCGGCGCAAATATTGCTCCACTCGAGTGGCACAGCCTTGGAACTCCCTCCCGGAACAAGTGATTAATGCTCCCACCCTATCCCTTTGCAAAAAACTCCTTGACGATACCCCGTCACATTTACACTACGTGCTATGGCTCATGACCACCAGATGCTGGCACTAATGGACAACAGACCGTGTACAGTGTCATAACCCTTCTCGAGAACGAGTCACTCCAAAGGTCTTGCACGTAATTTGCTAAACGCTACAACTATAGAAACTGGATTTCTGTATCCTGTCGACCCAAGATATTTGCACACGAGTAAGCGTTGTCCTTGCTATCATTTTTATTTTTCTCGCCTATGATATGGACCATAACCACTCCCCTGTTGCTTGTGTGCGTACATTCTCATGTGATACTCCCTTTATACAACAGTGCAGTTACATCTGTAAGCGCCCGAACTGAGGTCTCCGTTATCCCTTTGCTATCCTTTTTTTGTCACGCTAAACACCCTACGGGACATGTCAAACACCTGCTTTTTTACCCGTTATAAATGTTCATTGTTCATTGCCAGCGCGGATTCCAGCGGCATGCGTCATGCCGGAGTAATCTGCTACTCGCTCGTGTTAGCTAGTTGACTACTGCTGACACAGGTCTAGAAACGCACGTTATCTTCCTGGATTTTGCCAGAGGTCCGACAAAGTCGACCAAACCATCCTAAAACAAGCTACTGTCTTACTGTATATCTGGAATTTTGATTGACTGAATTCGGAACTTCCTCTACCACCATACCGTGCGAACGGACCCAATCAAAACTTGAGAAAATTTTGTGGATCATCCCTTGCAATCTTACTGCTCATCATCGTGCTTTCACACTCCATTCAGATCCATCAGCTATACAACCTTGATAACAAATTGTCGGATCATTCCTAACCCTTGAACATCGTATCAACTTTCGGTTATTTGGCGAGTTGTTATAGATACTTAGGTGCGAAAGTACTTCATTTGCTAGTTCCCGTTGGATTGTTGTCATCGATAGAACCAGCTTGTTCCAGGTCATGCGATTTGCTTGAACACCTGCTAATCCAATACAGTGTCTAGTCGCTGCACCATATTTTGCCGCCACTGATTCATTGCTGTTTATCCAATAGTCAACTCCGCAACGCACTCAGTTTCACGATTTGTTGCAGTCGCTATTGCTCTGAGAATGACGCATCGTTATTCCTGTTTTGTGTGATAAGCGTGTGTCACGCTTAGCCTCAGCTCGCCAGCCGAATTCAAAAGACCAGTCTCTTAACTCCATGTGCGCGTGCAGACATTTGTGCGTGAGTGTGTGTGTGTAGGTGCGCCTTGACGGCTACCCCACTCCATCTCCGGACCAAGAAAGCAAAGCGAACGTGAGGAGAAACAAAGTCAAACTCATGCGAACAGTAGCGAGACTCGGCCAAGCAGCAATTACTGCTGCGGGAAAACAGTTCGAGCTGGTAGCTTGTGTTATGGATGCAGCACATATTATCACTCAAAGTGGGCATTTTACAATGCAAAGGAAATGGAGATCAATAAAACAAGGTCTTTTTGGTTTTGCACTGATTGTTTGGATGCCCAACTTATTGAACACATAGCTATTTTGGCGCAGAACTACAATAACTAAGTGGCGAGAGTCAAGGAATCTAGGCTTATCAAATGCTACCCTTCAAATTTTACCGCAGCAGGGCTTGGCAGCAAAGGCTATACAGTTGAACATAGGGGCCTAAGCAGAGCTGAGGGTAAAGCCTGGAAGCTAGATACACGAACAACTTTAATGCGAAATCAGGCAAACAACCTAGTTCCACAGATTACGGCAACTCCCATCCTGGCCCGGTCGATAGTGCATGAGAACAGCTATGGGGAGTACGCTATAGCGACACACGTGAACACACCGACCACCGCTGTATGCCTGACTACATACGCGTCTGTTGTCGCTGCCCAAGCATTTGATGCAATCACACAGTGCGCCAGAAGTGGCACACACGCGTCTATCACTCCACCAAAGATACAAAGCCCACTCCCTGATAAACCGGTTTCTTCAAAAGGAGCCCATAACCTGCTGACGATCGAATGCTCTAGTGCTATTAAATCTAAGCCGAACTCTATAGGAAATTAACTGTTGGACGAGTGAAAACAGTGAGGTCCCCTCCTTCCAGGCTAAACTGGCTGGCATGGTACGCATTGTACGGCACTCAAACTCGACCCATTAAGGAGAACAACGGTCATTATTTGTGACAGTACAAACAGCAAACAATGTTCGGGTAGCTCTTTTGTCAGTCACCTGTCATCGAACTGACTCATGCGACATTCAGACTTTCCCGACGTCCATTGCAGCGAGTGCCATGAAATAAGATAGAACCCTGATGACTTATCCTATCGGAACAACGAAAGATCGATATTTACTCAGGGTATCTCGAAGCTTCAAGCATCGGATGACCGTGAACACGAACCCATGCTTCGGAGGAAAGGCGCTACTTCTGCCATGCGCTCTCACTCAGCAACATGTTCGACAAATTGATCCTAAGATTACCCTCGTCATCAAAGTGCAATGGGTGTCGCCCCAAGGTGAAGATAGTTATGCTGCAGTCCAACCAGGTGACAGAATACGAACTTGAAAGGTGGCGTAAGTGGCTTAAGCAGCTTCCCCAGATATACTAATAACAATGTTCAACATCAAACCCCAGATGGCTAACAGAGGGCGAGGTCACCGAAATCTGACAGTGACCCCAGCAAGTGTTACTTCTGAAGTGGACCACTGCGGAGAACAACCAAACGTTGAAGCTGAAGCGAAGTTCCAAATACTTACTGAAACTGGAACTACATCCTGCAATCGTTCTACCAGCAAATATGAAGCAGCTAGAAGTTTGATGTCATCATTTCACACAAAAAGCGTTAGTCGCCGACATCGCAAGGGTCAGCGCAAACTTGAACTTGTCATTCTCACCCTCAGATAAGCTACTTACTTACGAAGCACTCTCATGTATGTATACCAATGCTCAGGGCCTGTCCAACAAAGTATCCGAGATTCAATCTCGCCAAGCCTTGATGCTTATGGACCTGATAAGGATAACTGAGACCTGGCTGAATGATGAACTCACGAGGGCGGAGATCGCTCTACCTGGTGTCCGTCCTACGTAAAGATTGAACAAGTAGGTGAGTTGGCGTAATTTTGTGCTACCGAGGTGATCTACCCTTCCCAATCGTTGACAACTCAAATCTTTAGGCTGTGGACTCTATTTAGTGTCGCCTGCAGCTGAGACGTAATGATCCATGTTTGGGTGCTCTTGTATACCGTTCTTCTATATCCACTCTGGAAATAGACAACGGTCTATCTTCTGCACTGAAAGCTGTTCCGGCTCAGCCTAACTCACGTTGGCCTTGCAGGGGAATTCAACTTGCACTCACTAGATGTTCCGGGCTCACCTAGCGAAAAGCCTAAGGCCGAACTACAAGAACCGGTCGCTAGCCTCCCACTCCATAAACACGTCGCTTCTCCCGCGAGATTCAAAATGATGAAGCAAGCCGGTCGTTTTGTACGTCGAGTCCATCAACGAGGAATTTGATCGGCACAGTGAGAATACGCAGGTTTCTGAGGCGCAGTGGTCGTGCAACACTGGTTTTCCGCTACTTTTGCTACGGTAAACGGTCCAATAGAGACACCAAAAAGCTATGTAAAATAACACACCACAATAATTTATCCGACCTCATAAAAATCGATGGTTGGTTGTTCCTAGCGGAATAACCTCCGATGTCGCTTGGGGAAAGTTCATCACTCAGTTCAGCACATTAGTAACAAACGCATCAGGGACTACGGTCCTTAGCTCAGAAAATATGAAGAGTTCCTGAGGAGCAGGACTCGAAAACGATTGGCCACGAAAGACTCATTTTGGATAGCATACCAATCTTATCTAAACGCCGGAAACTAGCATGCCTACATAACTGAGTTGAACCACTATATTAAGCTGGTCTGCTAACGTAAGTCGAAACAGAAACAAGATTTAGCGAAGAATTTCCGCTGCAATCCCAAGATATTTTGCAGGCATGTTAACCATTTTCGCAAAGCGCATCGTCGCATCCCTCCTCTAAACACCATCTGTGAGCAAGCGTGAACCGCTCAAGAGGCAGCTAACGCCCTTAGACATCAGTTTGCCTGTACTTGCCATTACTCATCGCAATCTCAAATCCTCCTCCCACGGATCAAATCACCACCAGGATTTAGCCACATCTCTTTCAGAGCCGCGGATGGGCTGAATCAACTGATGTCACTACTCGAGTACAATTCACCTGGTCCGGGTAGCATACACCCTAATTCACTGATGGTAGCTGCCACCACTTTGGCTGAACCATTAGTTGTTTTTCATAGCTATCTCGACGAGACGTAGGTCTCGACTGTATCGAAGCGTGGAATAGTCACCATCATTTACAAGGCAGGCATTCGTGCAGTGCTTGCCAACCACTGCCAGATCACGTTTCCTCCTGTACTTCGTAAGGTCATGGCATCAGTGGTTGCAGATGTACTTATGGGATATATAGAAAAGTGCCATATCGTGGTGCAACTAAAGCGTGGCTCCTGTCAAAACCGCTCATGTACCACGCCGATTTTGTCAGCTCGTCAGTTGGACAGAATCCGTTGACGCTGAAGAAGCAGTCGACGCCCATTATCTTGATTTCTCGAGGGCATTTGATCATCTTGATCACGTGATTCTTCGTCATAAGCTTCGGAGCTACGGGATCGGTGACAATATCTTGGGCTTAATTCAATCATTGCTACTCCAACGCCGTTTGAATATGCAGCTTCCTAGCACCCTGTGCAGTCCGATAGAGGTTCATATTGACGTCGCTCAAGGCTCCGTATTAGGACCAAGTTTACTCGTGTTCGTAAACAACAATGAGGAACGTTTGACGTCGAACATTCTACTATTCCGGACGACTTCAAATTTGGCGGGCAATCAAGCAGGTAGACGACCAGAAAGCACTGCAAGGCAATCTCGACAGGAATTACGAACGGTCGACCCAGAACATGCTTAAGTTTATTGCTGTCAAGTGCAAATGATAAATGTACGTCACCAGAGCACTTGCAACTACCAACTGAGAGTACACGTCGTGCAGTGCATTTCTCATGGAAGTGATCTCGGGGTGTTGGTGCAGAAAGAACACGGATACCAAAAATAGTCTGTGAATGCAGTGAAAAAAGCCAGCCAACAATTGGGCCTAGTGCGGAGGGCATTTGGCCGGTTTGATCCTACCGGCTTTTCGCACTTAGGTGAGACGACACACTGAATGAGCAATTCGGTTGTGCAGCCTTGACAAAACCTGATCTTACTGCCCTTGGGGATCCACAACTGAGGGCGACAAAACATGTGAAGTGATTGCTCTACCTTTCCTACCATTTGAAACTGAAGACGCTAGAATTTTTATGTGAATAGTATCATATTCTGCGAGGTGATTTCAAATAGGTGCGTCAGATTCTCAAAGACTCTAATCACCCATGCCGGCTGTTCTTGAAACTCAGCCACAACACCTCATTGAGAGGCCACCATTTGAACTTGGCAATACAATATAGGCGGTTGGAATGCCGCCGAAACCTTTTCTCCAGTCATGTATCCTAACCGGGGAACTTTCGCATTTGTTATATCCACTTCTACATTGTCTGAATTCAAAACTTGACTTGATGATGTTTTACGCCATCTGCATTAGGTGATTTAACCCAGGTAACAGTGACACGCTGCAACGTAAGCAAACAATATGTACGTTTGGAATTTGCGCTATGTCCACCGCTACGCGCAATTTTGTTTCGACACAGTCTCTTTTGCTCTCACTCTTTACCAACGGAAAACTGTTAATCCTTTGTTATTATATACGTGATAAACCCCTTGTTTCATTGATCCAAGTACGCGTCGACGTAGCGCTGTCCTTCCGTTTGCTTGCTACAAGCGAGTTCCGTAGGGCTCTTTTCTCTGACCCCACTCCGTTTTATCCTTCAATAACGATGTCACAACACAAATCGAGTCTCCATCGCTGCCATATGCCGACGACCTTAAGCTGTTGCGCGTAATAAATGCTCCCGACGATACCCATGCACTTCAAAAGAACGTTAACCGTCTGCACCATTGATCCCTAGGACAAAGCCTCCCCTTTAACCCTTCGAAATATAGTGTCCTCTACACTCGTTATTCCGCTCCTCTAATACACTTCCTGGGAGAGTCTTTCTCTAGGTCTCGTCTGCCGAAGGAGATTTGAGTATCATCACCTACACCAGTCTTCGCGTGTCTGCTTCTTGCTGAAAAGCAGCCTCCGATGCTAACCGCATGCTAGGATTGTTAGAACGTGTCATCTGCCAAATTGAACTGTGAAATTCCCGCACCCTACTGAACGTCTTCCTCCGCCCTTACTTGGAGTTTGCTATCCAGACTAGGAGCTCCTGATTGCTCAAAGACCAACGTATACTTGAAGTCACACAACGTTTGTCTACGAAATTAGTTTAAGTTCTTAGACACTTAAATTACCCGCAACGGCTTCATCATACTGGTCACTTCTGGCTAGATACTGACCTCTACGTGGCGAGTTGGTCCTTGTGTTTATAATCCTATCTAACACTGGGCACCCCTTCTGCGTTTTACTCAAATTACACTACTCATGCTCTCACATTTGTAACACCCACTCCAGCTCACACGTCAGCACAGCAGGGTGAATTTCAGGCGACACATTTTCTACGCGAATCTGCAGACCGTGAAACCTCCTGCCAGTTGACTTCGTCTCGGCATCTACCCTAACTGATTTCTTGACTGCCTTGGACCGTCATCTAGTAAATAAATAAATACGTAAACGTTTTATTCCTCGACGAACGAGGCACATTCCAACTGGGTGCTCTTGCTGAACTGCTTCGCGGTCCCTCCTGGGACAACTATCTACTATCCTCTATCTTATACCACGGACAAGCCGCAAGCAACTCCAGTCCTTTTTAACCTGACGCAGTAACCTGTTCTTCTTATATCCCAAATGCACCCAATTTACATTTAAATGTTGGTTTCTCTTTCTGCTGTATCTAATGCTTTTCTTAGCTGTATCAGAGGGCGTGGTGGATGTCACGCTTTCAGCCGGCGTGCATTCTGTTTGAATGTCACATTGGCCAGATGAAGATACGGCGAACACGCAAGTCCAACCCGCTATAAGCTCGCTTGAGTTTTTCATAAGACCCCATTCTAATTCTTTAAACCCTATGCGTCAATGGAACAATGGTTTTATATGGATAAAAGTGCTACAGCTTAACATGTCCCGCAGGATGGTCATGGTGAAAATTTAAAATATAGAAAAATTTCCAGCAAAATTAGCTTCACCCCAGTGGACTCACCACCATATACGTATTATAACATGTATATCCATTGTAAGTCCATTAGGAATGATGAAAAAGTTGGTGTTCGTGAACATTGTGCTGCCTTCTGGTAATCTCTTGCAGGAGTTGCAAACGATGTAACGTATTCTGTGAGTTGACAGGCAGTGAAATTTTCAACAGGGACTCGTGTTTAGTCATAGGCCGAGTCATGTGAGATCCTGAGATGAACTGAGGACACTTTCAACTCGGGCTTTGAACTTTACCAACGTGGGAATACAGATGACAGATTCCGGTAGGACATTTCATCTTTGGCAAAAGCGTACGAGAAGCAATTCCGACGGCATTCCGAACGATTGTACTGCTCCACCAGCTTGATATGGTAAACTCTCGAAGCTCTATTGTTACTTATCTCTAGAAAATGGCGGCAGGTATAGTTAGGATCTCACAAAATTAAATAAGGCCAGTTCTTATTGCCATTAACTACAATGTTCCACTGTTCTAACGTGCACTTCCGGTTAGGGCTTTCAGAGTGAGTGCAGCGAGTTTTTGTCAGATTCTCTCTTTGACGGACAATTGATGTGCTTTTCCCAAGTAAGTGCACTATCGTCCTGTAAAAGAAGTTTTTTTCGGGTATCCCGTCTGCTATGCTGATATCAGGCACTGAAGAGGCATTGCCTTTCAGAATTTTGCCGGGACCACTTAAGTGAATCTGCAACCTGGGGTAGACTTTGGTGTACAAACGATGCACTCGTTTACATTTTCTTCTACGTTATGGCTGAGTTTGGAAAGTCTGTCTGGACGTAAATAGATTTTGTAGAAAACTAGTGAGATTACTCGATGCCTTCAAAGCACCGGCTGAGACTACACAGACCCCGTTAAAACGGATGGCTTTGAACAATCGCTGACTTACGTCAACAAGGAACTGTTCAAGTTCAGTTGGGACCGGAACAATAGCATAATCCCGTGAATGTTCCTAGAGCAGGTCCCCCGAATTTGAAGAGGGCTGGGGAATTTTATCTGCTCCTGCGGCCTTATGCAATTTCAACAGCCTGCTCACACGTTCGACTTCTGCGCTTGAGGGCGGATCCAAGGAGACGGCCCAGGGAGAAGGGCGCTCAGTACCCGAAGAAGAAAGCGATAACAGGTTGGTTAAATTGCCTTGCAAAGTGCTCAGTCCAACGCTCCAAGCGTTTTGACAGGCTGTGGATGGGCAGCCCACTTTCATCGCGTATGGTCTCGCTAACACCAGGTCTCCTGCTGCCTGTTTCACGTATCAGACGGAATAACTTACGATGATTACCAACGGCAGCGACGGTTTCCATCTCAGAGGCACGATGAGACCACCAGGTTTGGCCGTCCTTCTTCAGGCTAGCCCGTAATTTTTCCCTGAGATTTTCGCGAGCCTCATTGTATTCGCTTCCAGCAGGAATACGTCGGCGAGCATCCATTAGTTCCAGAGAATGCGTAGAGACCCAATGCCCGGTTTGGCAATTTGCTTTGCCACATGAAGACATGCCTGCTAACAGCAACGCTTGACGAATATGCGAGCAGTGATCTTCAACGGTGTTTAGTGGGCGCTTACTCAGCCTAGATGTCAGCGCACTTTGGTACGCATTCAGAACATCTGGCTTCGCCAGCTGGCTGGTGTCAATCCGTTCACATCGACGTTGCGGACGTCCACCGAAGCGCACTCGGAGTTTGGCGCAGACAAGTGCGTGGTCAGTGTCCACGCTCGTGCTCCAAATCAATCGACAGGTTTGGACACAGCCTCTCCGGCGGTATCCGATCGCGATATGATCGATTTGCGTCCATGGCTGGCCCGAGGGTGGTGGCCGCCAAGTCACACTTCTGCGGGTGCTGTGTCGAAAGTTAGTGCTCGCGCGAAAGAGGCGAGCATCTTCACACAGCTGTAGCAATCGCTCACCATTATCATTACGGGAGTTGCATAATACTAGCCTGCACCGAATTGATTGGCGATCCAAGAACCTGGCCCCACCACTCCAATATCACCTACTTTTGCTCGGGCGGCACTTTGTAACAGAATCATCTTATAAAACAAACAAAACATAAAGGACTATTTGGAGTATAGGCAACAGAAAGTAGAAGTAAAGCGATCCGCATATACATGATGGTATGAAAAATAACCAACAAGTCCGGACTTTTCACGTCAGCCTGCACTCACTCCTTCGCACTTGCTATCCAAGTGGCACCGTACCTCCATTTTGATTTCCATGAATGATCATGATGTGGTGCACTACTAATGAGTAGTATGGTAAAACGAGCAGGCGCGATGATAGTAAATTATTAACAATCGCAGATAACGGGCGCGTAGTGCGCAATTCAACCAGTCATGAAAACAGATAACGCTGCAGTTTTGGACCTATACTACACCACGATGGCAAGCTGAGTCGATAGCACATAACGGCACCAAGAGTATAGAGCGCAAATGAGTTCAACTGTTCTATGTCCGAAATATTCTACCATGTATACGTTCGTTCTCCATTACGTAGCTGGTTTTCCACTTTTGGTGCCGTGACCACCCGGAGGTGGGAGAGTAAGACCCAGTGGCCATATCCGCTTGTGCGGAGATTCCTAGGAGGATTTCCAAGATGCCGTAGGAGCAGTCGGGGTGTTTCAAGAGCGGACAGAACTGATTGGGCTTCGGAGCCTACTCAAGGGTCGGGCGAAGGCTATCCTGCAGGTGGCCAGGAGAGGCCCAGTCAAGGAATGGGTTGCATCGAAGGTGGTATCGCTCGCGGAGTTTGACGCTTAGGCTGACCGCCAGGGCTTGGGCTAAGATCGGATCCTGTCGTGTTTCCGGTCCATCTCGGCCGCTTGTCGGATCGGGCGCTGCCAGGTTTGGACGACGGGTCAAGGTAGCGACTGTTAGTAGAACAGTTACTGGACCGTCTACTCCAACGACGGTAGATCGATTGCGGTTTGTGAACGTGACCCAGAGAACGGGCATGATGGAACTTACGCGAGTGGCGAGTGCGTTGGTACAGAAGCCACGGAGGTATTGAGTATCGAAGACCAAAAAGGCAGCGAACGATTGCACTAGTTGGAAGCTTTGTTGGAGCTAACTACGCAAGACGTTGAAGCAGTTCAAATTACCCGTCAGGATGTGGTAAAATGTTCGAAGCTTCTTTTGTGGAAAACCGGGACGCTGGAAGGGACAATGCCCAGCCAGGCGTACTACACTCTTTATACCAAATAAAAGTTCCAAAAAGTATGGTTCTCATGTACGGAGACGATATCGTGATATACAGTGAATCGAAAACAGAACACTGCCGTTATTTGAAATCAACTTTGCAAAGGATCCAACCGTCAGGATTACGGATAAATGGTCCTAAATATAAAACCAGGCAAGCGTCCGTGACACTGATTGGTCACAAGGTAAATCAGGGTAAACTGAAGCCGCTGATGGAGAAAATCTTGGTGATTCGGTGCACCTCAGTTCCGACCTTGAAACGCAGTCTTAGGGCACTTTTGGGCCGCCATCCGTAACTACAATAAATTCTTCAGGAATCTCAATAGCATGACGTCACCTTTGTACGACCTGTTAGGAAAGATAAAGAAATTTACGTTGTCGCCAGGAGCTCAGCTAGCGTTAGACGACATTTAGAAGAAAATGGGAAGAGAGGATCTTACGTAGAAACTGCCGATCATCGGAGGAACGTTCACGGTGACCACAAACGTGACCCCAAATTTACGTCGGAACCGATGCCATACTGAAGGAAAAGCAGGGAACCATTGAATACGTCAGTAGGATTTTAACGCCATGGGAACGCAAGTATTTAACAGTGGAGAAGGAGTGTATGGTAATTGTTTAGGCGCTGAACAAATGGCTGGCGTACTTTCGGGGTCAATGCTTTTGCATCGAAACAGAACATCAATTGTTGGAATGGGTTAGGTCCTCCAAAGTCGCCAGAGGCAATTTGGCTAGATGGGTACTGTGCTTAAAAGCATCAACTTCACATTAAGCTACAAATCACGAATGGACAAGGGAACGGAGCTTTTTATTGCGCCTGGCGAGTAACGATGGCTTATCGAACGTTGTCATCAGTGTCAGTTCTTTGGTGCTGGAGCAGGATCCGTGGAGATTGGCAGCTGAGCAACGAAAGGATAAGCCCCTGAACTGACTGATAACAGCACGAACGATGCAACAGACCGTGACAACCAAAAGCCACGACCAACAATTCGGGCTGTTCGAGCGGAGCCTGTAAAGCCTGCAAGTCAACGATGCCGGAATTCTGATGTGGACACAAGGGCGAGGCGCTACCCCGGTGCCGGTTATCCCACCGAAGTTGTGGAAAAGGTTAGTGGGCTCTTGTCACGAGATGGACCATACCGGATGCACCAAAACATTTGGTTTGCTAATGCAGCGAGCTTATTGGCCAAATATGAAAAAAGACGTCGGTACATACGCGCTGTCGTGTCATCAGTGCCATCTCTTGAAGGGAGACAAGAGAAGAATACCGCAACCTATGCTCGTGATTCCAGTGTCTGTGATTGGTGAGTTGGGTCAGTCGAAGTGATGAGGAGGTTCCCGTTAACAAGACGGGGCAATCAATACATAACTTTGCTGACCCAATACTTCACGCGCTGGATTGAAGTCGAAGTGATTCCGGATCCGCGGGCTTGCACGATAACACATGCGGTGGTTAGCACACGTGTTAGAGGGCCACAACATTCCGCAGGTCATATTGACTGACCAGGGTCCATGCTTTGAAAGTGAAGAGTTCCGGAGATGTCAGGAGAAAATGAGCATAGATGATACGAACTATTCTGTACCATTCCCAGGCAAGTAGATTTGCGGAGAGGACTAATAGGAGGATTAAAGAATCTCTGGCGGTGAAAGGGGATATCGGGAAGATGCTCTAGCGCTACTCTCGTTGACACACAGGGCGTCAGAGCAAGTAAGAACGAGACAATCCCCATGTCAGCTAATGTATCGCCGCGCGCCCCGGATTCCTGTGGAACTAGAGGTTGGAATGTGACCGCACTGCTAGTAGCCGCTGAGGGAAGCAAGGAACAACAGGAAGATAGCGAGCTGAAATCTAAGGGCACTCCAGGTGCGGATGATAGGGAAATCTTTGATCAACATGAGAAAACCTTCCGGAGATTTTCCAATCGGTTCGAAGGTGAAATACAGAGACCACCGACGCGCGACCATATGTGGTCCAGGCGAGAGGAAACTCCTTCCAAAGTGGAAGGGACCATCTGACGTACTCGATCGATGAGGCCCCGTATTCACCATCGCACCACAGGGAGATAGGCGGCGAGTTCACGCTAGCGAATTGAGGAAGTGGTACGAGTGAGGAGAGGTAACTACGGCATGCATAGGCAGCCCCAGAGGTCGGAGCGACTGCGTACGGAGACTTTAGAGGGGAAGGAGTGTCATCATCATCATCATCATCATACACGTTAGCTAGAGGTGGGAAACACCTCAGCTACTGTGCCGCAGTACAAAGAAAAAAGGAGAGAGAAAAAAACAACTGGTGAAAGCTGGCTGAATTACCGGTAACGGATGGGCATCGTTCCGGTAAGCTACCAGCCGGCTGCTGTGCACCCATAAAAAAATTTTTTATGCAAAATTATATAAGGCTAAGTAATGGGTTGGAGGGGGAGGCTAAGAGGGATGGGGTGGGACAAAGAAACTCACAGCACGAACGCCACTGAGGTCAGCTCCTAGCCATATCAGCAAGTGTGTCCAACCAAACGTGTTCATCGTCTTTCGGACCCCAACCAGGGAGCAGAGACGCTCCAACCTAGGCCAGCTCAGAAGTGAGGGCCTTCATTCCTCTGGACCAAGTCATCGCTTGGCCACCCCTCTTCTTCCATCCACACCTCCGGCGCGCAAACAACACACGTCGTGGAAGTCGGTGGGCTGGCATGCGTAACACGTGGCCGAGCCATCGGAGCCTGATGCGTGAAATAACGGTGCTGAGTGGTTCAGTTCCTTTTCCGGTGCCATAAACAAGGCGTCCAAGACGCTGGTTGCTCACGCGGTGTTCTCACCAGATGTGAGTCAAACTGCAAAAGCACCGGTGGTCGAACGTAACTAGCCTCTTTTTGTTCGCTGAGCTAAGGGACCAGGTTTCACAACCGTACAGTAGGGTCGAACGTACTGCTGCATTGTACACTCTACCCTTCAGGGCAACAGTGAGGTAGCGCCGGCGCCATAAGTGGCGAAGGTTAGCAAAAGCGCCCCGAGCTTTTGCTATACCATTCGTGATTTCATCTTCAATCCCACAGGCGCTGATATAACTTCCCAGGTAGTTAAATTTTTGAACGACTTCTAGCTGATCCCCACCAAGGGTCAGTGTAGGAGGCGGCCCAGACCAATCTTGGAGAAACGCTTTGCACTTCGAGGGTGCGAAGCAAAGCCCGAAGTGACGGACAGCTAGTGCTAATCTGTCCAGTGCCGCTTGGCACGTTTGTGAGCTGTCCCAGATGAGGGCAATATCATCAGCATACTCTAAATCAATAAGTCGTTCTTCTGGGAGTAGCTCCACACCTTCTAATTCATGTCCTGTGAACACGATTTCCATGACTTCGTCAACAGCGAAGTTGAAGAGGAAAGGTGACAACGGCCATCCTTGTCTCACATAGCTGGAGACATTAAAGGGCGACGACAACTTGCCGTAAGCAAGCATATAATGCTCGGATAATATTCACATGTTTCTCAGGTACACCTTTCCTAAGTAGACAGTCCCAAAGTGCATGCCTATCCACCGAATCGAATGCATCTTTGATATCGAGGAACACGACAACGGTGGGCCGCCAATATATGTGACGATGCTCCAACAACTGACGCAAGGTGAAGATGTGGTCAATGCAGCTACGACCTCGACGAAATCCAGCTTGCTCTTTGCGAATCTGGCTTTCACGAGTGCCAGTCAGTCTGTGAAGGATGAAAGAGGCAAGCAATTTTGAGGCGATGGAGATCAGACTGATTCCTCGATGGTTGCCGCATTCCGATCGTGAGCCTCCTTTGAAACTTGGGACTATGATGGAGTGGCTCCAATCGGTTGGGACAGTTTCCTGCTCCCACAGTCTCACTAGTAACTCGTGTAAATCCTCCACAAGAGCAGGTCCCCCGAATTTGAAAAGGGCTGGAGGAAGGTCATCAGGTCCCGTGGCTTTATTTAACTTCAACAGTTTGATCTCATGTTCGACTTCTGAGCGAGAGGGTGGCTTCAAAGGAACAGCCCACGGAGCAGGGCGATCACTGGTCGGCGAGAAATCTAACAATTCCGACCGATTAAATTGCCTTTCAAAGTGCTTAGCTCAACGTTCCAGGCGTTTTGACAAGTTGTGGATAGGCTGTCCACTCTCGTCACGTATAGTTTCACTAACACCAAGTCTCCTGCTGCCCGTTTCCCGTATAAGACGGAATAACTCACGATGGTTACCAAGGGCAGCGGCCATTTCCATCTCTGTTGCACGACGAGACCACCAGGATTCGCGGTCTCACTTCAGGCTAGCACGGAGTTTCGTCCGAAGCTCTTTGCGAGTTTCATTGTGTTCGCTTCCAGCCGGAATATGCCGGCGAGCATCTATAAGTTCCAGAGACTGTGAAGAGACCCAATGTTCATGTTGGCGATTAGACATACCACATGAGGATTTGCCTGCTGCTAGTAAGGCCTGTTGCATATGAGACCAGTGAGCTTCAACTGCATCCAGTGAGCGTTTATCCAACTCGGATGACAGCGCAATTTGATAGGCGTCCAGAACAGCTGGATTCACCAGTCTGCCGGTATCAATGCGCTCACAACATCGTCGCGGGCGTCCGCCAAAGCGCATCAGCAGGTTAGCACATACAAGTGCATGATCGGTGTCCACACATGTGCTCCAAATCGAGCGACAGTTCTGGACGCAGCCTCTCCAGCGGTAACTGATAGCAATGTGATCGATTTGCGTCCGTAGCTGGTTCGAGGCTGGTGGGCGCCAAGTCACCCTCCGGCGGGTGCTGTGTCGGAAATTAGTGCTCGCAATAAATAAGCGGGCATCCTCACACAAATGAATTAACCGCACACCGTTATCATTACGGGAGCCTATACCATGTTGGCCGCCCAGATGCAGCTCATCTGCGGATAATATTGCAACTTGAGCGTTCAGATCCCCAGCCAGCACTACTTTGTCCGAGCTTCCTCTGTGGCGAAGGAGTTCGTTCAGTTGGCGATAGAAGTCGTCTTTTACCGAGTCATGACTACAGTTTGTCGGTGCATAGGCAGCGATAACGAATAGACACCTGTTAGTCCCACGCGACTTCGACGCTTTGAACGAGCCAGCCAATCGGATCGCACACATCCGGCTACTGATTGGAATCCAATCAACCAGAGCAGTTTCAGCCCGGGGACTCAGGGCAATACCAACACCGGCTTGGCCGGTGCTCGAAGCTGCATCGTCACCGGATAGGCGCAATGAGAAGTGCTGCTAGTGTCACCTGAAGGGGATCGCAGAGTGAGTACAGATCTCGAGTCTTGCAGACGGGTCTCCGATAAGCAGCAGATTTCGATCAAGAGGGTCTCTAATGTTCGGGCAAGTGCTGCCTGTTGACCAATCTGAAGCAATGTGCGAACATTGAGGCATGCCAGTCTGCAAGAGGATCGAGGGCTCCAAATGGAAGCCGATGAACTGAAATGGGCCGCTTGCTTGGACATGGGCCTGTTGACAGTGCAGGAATGACGCTCTGCGTTCACCTGTGAGTTGCAACTAAAAGACAAGCGACTATTGAAGCAAGGTGGGGGAGGGCCGAGAATTGGGGGGTTGAAAACAGGGGGGATAAAAATAAAGCTGGAACGGGACGATAAGGGTGAAAAAGCGCAAGAAGGGGAATAAGAAGATGGGAAGGCCTGAGCAGTAGCATCCAAACCCCTATCCACCCTGCTCGATGCAGCAGATAGGGCACCGTTGATTATCCTCTGCGGTGGCCAGAGCATCAGCAATTTGTTTGAAGTGCGATTCCTTGTATTGCGTGGGCAGGATACTGTCGGGTTGCCCAGGCCTAGACAGGAGAACTATTAGGGTTCTCAACCAAAGCCTTTAGTTCAAAAACCTGACCGCAAGGCAGCGGGTTTGGCACTGGACTACAAGGAGTCCGTTCTAAGGAATAAGGAGCAACCCTCATTCCAACCCCCAACCTGCAGGACCAGGAGACTGAGTTTGTCTGGCCTCTAACCATTGACCAATCTGGTATGAGTGGCTCTGAAGGCGCAAAAGCACCACCCAGTATAGCTTAATGGATCACTGAGGCACACAAACCATCGCACCACGGTAAGTTCCAGCCTCATTGCGATGGGGGGAGGAGTGTGGTGCACTATTAATGCGTAGTATGGTGTAACGAGCAGGCACGATGAATAGCGAATAATGGGTAACCGCGGACGACGGGCGCGCACTGTATACTTCAACAAGCCATGTAAACGGATGATACGAGTTTTAGACCCATGCTATAGAGTCACGCCAAACTGATTCGATATCAAATAGCGGAGTGTAGAATCGCATGTTACCAAGATTGAAGTGCGTAAATGAGTTCGACTGTCTTATGTTCGATTTATTATACCATGTGTACGTTCGTTCACTAATACACAACTCCTTCGCACCACCTCGCCTTCTCGACAATGAGATCAAGTGAATCCCAGTAGGAATTATCTTCCAGTTGTAACCTAGTTCATTGCTCGTTTTTCTAGTAATTCTACTTACCTGAATTTCGTCAAGATTTCGACGACTTTTTTTGTTAATAACAATGAATGCTACCGATTAACAGGGTTGGTGAAAGAGAACGACCATAAAAATTAGTTGTATTTAGGGCAGTTCTTTGAATGCATTCTCTTAGTAACGGACACGAAAAGCTCACATTACCCCTAACTCTATACATTTTGCTGATGATTTAGACGCAAGCAGAGGACCACAGTTCCTTCGAAGAAGAAGCAGTAGTTTACTTTAATGTATATGGACTTTTAACCCTTCACGAATGAATTGTGGAATTCGTGCCATCTGGTGGATAACCTGCACCCCGTGTGGGAACACAACGGCAAATCAAATTCGAGGAAAAATTATGCCATTTACCCCCAGTTTCGATCTTGAATATGACAGCACTTGTTATGATGTGTACGATCTTCTTTGATTCTTTCTTCAAACTACTGTTTAATATCCCTGTGGATCGTGTGCCCTGGACAATTTCAATAAACCCATGCTTTAAAGAATGAGCACTTCGCTTGTCAGTTCACTTGTATGTGGGCAGAGCTAGTCGGTTGTCATACTGTGTAGTGTATCGGAAAACACGTTCTTTCAGTATTTTGTAACATTGGATTTGACCGTTGTTTTAACCTTCAAAACTTCCACTTGTTTCACTGACGGCATTTCTGCTGTCACAAATTCTTTTGGTGAGTAGCTTGCTGCACCGTTCCTCGTTCGGGTCCATTCGATTCCTACATTTGTAGCATGCACAACATACCTTGGGTTCAGTCGCCTTCAACTTCTATACTGTCGTATCTGACACGTCATCTGACACGCCATTTTGAAGTATCATGCTGGTGAGCTCACTCCAGTGACCTTGTGATTCATTACTTGTGGTCATCTTGTTTTTTCACCTACCACATTTTTCTTCACTTTTGCAATGGATTATCCAGAGGATAAGTCAACTCCATACGCGGTTAGCGCCGTTGAGCCAGTCATGGACAGTTCTGTTGCGTTAGTCTCTCCACCTATTTTAGAGAATGATTCTTCGTTATGGCTTTCGCATCTAGAATCCGTCCTTTACCTTCGTACTCTTTCTTCTGATTTCGCCATGTGTACTTAGTTAATATCGCGCCTTCTTCAGAGTATATCCTCGCAGGTGAGGGATATCATATTTTGCCTCCCTCTTATACTGAAATACGAGACTATTAAACAGGTTATTATTCAGCGAATCACGCCTTCTGACAAGGTCCGACGGCATCAACTATTTAGTGATCTGCGAGTAAGAGATAGAATGCCCTCAGCCTTGAGCAAAATGCAACATGTCATCGTCACGTCCAACATGGACTTAGGGATTCTCCGAAGACTGTGGATGCAACGCCTTCCTGAAAGCACTCAGGCCATCCTTGCCGTAGCAAGTGACTTGCCCATCACAAGAATTGTAGATCTGGCATACCGCGTCATCGAATGGCACCAGTCAGAGACTGAAACTAAAGCACCTAAGCAGCTCCGTGCTGGTGCAACACTACGAACATCCGCGACTAGCCAGTCGTCGGCAATAGACGCATTATCATCGCAGATAGCGTCGGTTCAGTGCCAGATCGAGGAACACACTTTAAAACGAAAGCACCGCAGCCGATTTGGATCATCGCCCCGTCGCACAAAAGCTGGTGCTCCAGGTTACTGCCTTTACTGCTCGCGTTTCAGTGATAAAGCCCGTAAGTGCGTACAGCCATGTAGCTACTCCGCTACAGATGATCCGCCCCGCCGGCCTGTACTGGCCACAAACGTCGTCGGCAAAGCCCATAGTCCTCTCATTCACATTAGGGATTATGATTCCGAAACCAATTTCTTAGTTGATACCGGGGCGGAAGTCAGTATCATTCCCCCTATGCCACGTGAGCCTGCCGCTTCTCTGTCGACAAGCTTAAGTGCTGCAATGGTGCACTAATATCCACCTATGTTCATCGGTCGCTTGCCCTGGACCTATGTCCTCGGCGCACGTTCCGCTGGGTATACTCCTTCGTTGCAGTCCCCTTCGCCATCATCGGCATTGACTTTCTCAGGCATTTCGATCTCTTGGTCCATGCGAAACGCCAGATGATAGTCGATACTGCAACGGAACTCACTGTACGTGGCATCAGCACCGATATCGCATCTATAACACCGGTCTACGCCTTATCCCAGACCTCGACAGGCTACACCAGCCTATTTTCCCAGTATACCAAGTTCGTTCAGTCAATAAACGAGGGTTTGCCCGCGACATCCCAAGTCACGCACCACATACGGAGGAATGGCCCACCCGTCTCATGCCGTCCACACAGACTATCGCCCGAGAAACTAAAGGTGGCTTGAGCGGAGTTTGTGCACATACTCGAAGTTGGAATAATCCGTCCTTCCGACAGCCCTTGGTCCTCTCCCCTGCAGATGGTCCCTAATAAATCTGGTGACTGGAGCCCTCGCGGTGATTACCGCACACTCAATCGGCTAACCATCTCAGATAGGTATCCCATCTCACACATGCAAGACCTTACCGCATATCTCACAGAGAAGATGATCTTCAGCAAGATCGATCTGGTTCGCGCCTATCACCAGATATCTGTGGAAGACAATGCCATTCCTGAAACAGCCGTTATCACTCCTTTCGGCTTGTTTGAATTTTAAGAATGCCGTTTAAACTGTGCAACGCCACACAAACCTTACAACGCTGCATCCACGATGTCATTCGTGGCCTAGACTTCGCTTATTCCTACCTCAATGCTATTTTAGTACGCAATTCATCCGAACAAAAGTAACCCGACCACCTTCACTCTCTCTTCCAGCGCTTGAGCCAACATAGTGTCACAGTCGACCCGACTAAGTGCGAACTTGTCAAAGCAACGATAAAATTCACAGGCCACCTCGTTTCCTCGTCTGGTATCGAAGTTGTTTTTGATAAGATGCAGGCAATCACGGACTTCCCAGCTCCAACTTCTTTCAAGCACCTCCGTCGATTTCGTTGTTTGGTCAACTACTATCGACGCTTCATTCCGCGCTGCGCTCAGTTCATGCAACCTCTGACTGACCTACTAGGAGGAAATGAATGTAAGTTCGCTTTTCCTGACATAGCACAGACAGCCTTCGCCGGGCTCAAATATGCTACCTCCTACATAGCCCTCCTCCCTCATTCCGAATCGTCTGCGCCCTTTTCTATTACGACTGATGCCTCAGACGTCGCGGTAGGAGCCGTCCTCTTACAACACGCCCCTAGGCAATGACGACCCATCGGGTTCTTCTCCAAACGCCTGCAGCCAGCGGAATCCTACTACAGCACGTTTGACAGAGAACTTCTCGCTACTTACCTAGACATCCGTCACCTCCGGCACACACCCGAAAGCCGCGCTTTCACCGTCCACACTGAACACAAACCCCTCATCTTCTTGTTCAACTCTGTTTGCGACAAGTGTTCACCACGCGAAACAAGACACCTAGACTTTGTCACGCAGTCCACTGTTGACATACGTCATGTCTCAGATATCGACAGTTCCGTTGCCGATGCTCACTTACCCCTCAACCTCACTCTCCAACCTTTGCCTACCGTCGACCTTGCCGCCATGACATCGGCTCAGGCTTACGATGAAGACATACAACAGACGCTGCAGTCCACTTTTCTGCATGTGCAACCACTTCCTCTCCAAACCACGGAAGGAACCATTCTCTGTGACACTTCACAAGTTGTCCTAGACCCTTCGTGCCTGTCTTCTTCTGACGCAGTCTTTGACGCACTGCACTCACTACCACATCCAGGTATCCTTGCATCATTGAAACTGGTCATCAAACGTTTTGTTTGGCCACGTGTAAACAAAGATATTCGGACCTGGGCTCGAGCCTGCCTTCAATGCCAGCGCTCGAAAATACAATGTCACTCCCGCAGTCCTTTTGGTTCATTTCCTGCCCCGGACTCGCGGTTCTCGCCTGTACACTTGGACCTGGTAGATCCCTCGCCTCCTTCACGCTGATTTGTATACATGCTTACATGTGTCGATCGCTTCACCAGATGGCCAGAAGCCATTCCCGTAACAGACTGCGCAGCTGAGACTGTTACCCAATAGTTCAATAGTTCAATAGTGTATGATGGGATAAAAAGCATTAGCTTTACAAGACCCATAGGATGGTAAATGCAAAATAGATGAAATTCATTAGATTCCGACGTGGGACTGAAATGCCAATAGTCTAAACCTAGTACATCACACCACAATGTGTTGTTTGTCACTCAGATGAATGTCTAACAATTGTTTGAAGGCTGTAATGTTCGGAGCGTTTACCACATGCGTTGGCAAGTCATTCCATTGTGAACAGATTCTAAGAGAGTAAAAATATTTTCTACAGTCTAATCGGGAGTGTTGGATTATCAGCTTGAGGTTATGACCTCTCGATCGCTTATATGAGGCTATGGTGAGCAGCCATTTTCACGGGTGATCGCTTTCCGTTAATATCCGGTATGCGAGAATGAGATCTCCGCGTAGTCGTCGGTATTCGGAGGAAAACATTCTGATTAAACTGAGACGCATTTCATAACGGAGACCAGATAATCCGCGTGTTGCCTTGGTAGCTCTTCGTTGGGGCTGCTCTAAGAGATGAATGTCCCGTTTTAACCATGGGCACCAAGGCTGGACGGCGTATTCGACGTGGGGACGGATATAGGAGTTGACAAGCATGGGTACCAACCGTCGTTCAAAAACACCAAAAGCTCGCCTCAAAAGTCTCAGATTCATGTTCGCCACGTTCGCTGCTTTGGAACATTGGAGCGAATTCCCCAGACTTTCTTGCACAATGATACCTAAGTCTTTTTCTGTGGTCACGCGCCGTAAAACGTACTGCCCCACGAGGTAAGTGTTGGCAAGATTGCTGCGCAATGACAGTAGGTGACACTTGGCAGGATTCAGGGGGAGGTGATTTCTATCTGCCCATTTGTTGATTCTATCCAAATCATTCTGGAGGAGGGCACAGTCTGATGCTGAGCAAATAACTCTCCAGATTTTTGCGTCATCTGCAAAAGTTTGCATCGAGGATTGAATATTATCCGGGAGGTCGTTAATCGGTGGGTCTCACACTACGGATGCCCATCCACCATTACAACTGAGCTTGGAACGCCTTTCGAATATGCGTAAATCGTTACCTGCAACTTTTTAGGCTGTCGTCGCATTCATACATCATCATACCACCTAGCAGCCAACTGTTTTATTGAACGCTTCCATAGACAGCTAAAAGCCTCGTTCTTCGCCTCCCCCGACCGTAGCTGGAGCGGAAACATTTCGCTCGTACTCTTAGGCATTCGCGGCAGCATCAAAGCTGAGTTGCAATGTGCAGAAGCAGAGTTGGTTTACGCTACCATGATAAAGTTGCCAGGAGAATTCGTTTCGCTTCCCGCAACGTCTGGTATACCTCCGTCTAACTCTGAGTCCTCCCTAGCTCAACGCATGCGTTCACTACGCCCGACTCCGCCCAGTGAGCAGACTAGAGATGTGCGAATGCACAGCGGACTCTCTACTTGCACTCACATATTTCTCCGCACCGACTCAGTGCGGCGCTCTCTCCACCATCCCTAGCCTGGCCCTTTCAGAGTCCTGCAACGGACTCAGAAACATTTCCCTATCTACCATATTTTTCATCGAACAACGGTGTCCATCGACCTCCTCAAAGTGGCTTTCTTTGATGAATCACTCGCAACCCATCCTGTTGTTATCACACAAGCATCCGCACCTGCCGTGACTTCCCGAGCACTGGATATCCCGAAACCCTCTGTCCCCATTGACCCGCAACTTACCCTACCTCAACCCCAAGCAACCGACCGATGCGGAAGACAGGTCAAATGTCTGGGCCGTTTTACAGATTTTGTACAAGTTTGCTATTCCCATTAATACGCCTTTTTCGTCTTTAGTGATAATCGTGCGTCTCGTCCACAAATGTTGTGCAAAATCTACAAGAACAACCCAAAATATCCTGAAAACTTAACAAGCTTATTTACTTTTATTATACATACCTTGTTCCCTCTCCGGCATCAAGCCACTTCCCCCGACGCTTGCCTACGCTTTTTGAGTTCTAGCTTCCAGAAACCCAACTCCCGGAACTGCCAAGACAACCCTCGAGTGACTGGCCAACCGGCCCAACGCAACCTTCGAGTGACTTGGCAACTGGTTCAATGCAACCCACGTGTGACTCACCAGCCGTCCCAAAGACCCTCTTCCTCACCCAAGGAACAGTCAGTCCCCCTCGGCAGCGGACGGCCACGAACGGATTGTTCCCCAAATGTCTGGCCGGATTTCTTCTTGGGACGAGGACCGTGAATTGGAGTGCGGTGGGGGTAGTGACATCTCCCAAGCGCACCGTCGGGTCTACAGAGTAGGGAATGTCCTGTCGGCCTTTTTTCTGAACTAGGTAGTTTTTTGCACTCCGACCAGCTCGCTGCGACGGCCCACCAAGGATGCACTCTGGCCCACACGATCATCCTAAATAAAAAAAAGGCATGGACCCAGAAAAGGCCGCTACGCACCCCATCTTAAAAGCCCGTGTTCAAGCCCCTGCAATTTTTTGCACCCATCCTCACCTCCCGTTTCCCCCCACTAACAGCTCCATCGAAGTCTTCCAACCTTCAGCCTACTAGGGGAGGACCTTGTAATGTACCGGGAAACACGCTCTTTCAGTCTTTTGCAACAGTGGATTTGACCGTTGTTTTAACCTTCAAAACGTCCACTTGTTTTACTGACGGAACTACCGTTGTGACTAATTCTTCTGGTGAGTATCTTGCTGCACCGTTCTTCGCTCTGGTTGATTCGCTTCCCATTTTTGTATCCTGTACAATACACGTTGGATCCAGGCGTCTTCAACTTCTATACTGTCCCGTATTTGACATGTCTGTTACATGTCATTGATTACCAACTAGTATCCCAGTCGCCACCTAACTACTATTCTGAACTCTGGTAAATTCTAGCTAGAAAGCGCTTATGTTCAATGTTCCTTCGACAATCCTGGGGTGGCATGGAAGGGGTCGTTGCGAGACACATAAATTCATGTGTTAACAATCGTGCGATTGTTGCGTCGGTGCGTAGGATGTAGACACCAATTGTATTTTGTGTTTTTTTTACAGGGTTTTCCAGATGTTGCAGTAACTCAGTCATAAACATGGAAACAAAAGTGCCTCAACTGTATGAAATAATCGTCTAAATTTGAAGATGAACTCTTGTGTGTTGCCTAGAAGACGGTGCAAATGAAGCTGAAAGAAATTCTGTTCGCTTTCGCTTCAAGTGACCTGAGTTTGATGGAACTGTTTATATCGATGCTCGTACTACAGAGAAAACCAAGACAGACCGTATCCTGAATTTCTAGTAACATTTTCATTTACAAGCCTACGTGTTTTTATTGTCCAGTGCGGCGTCTTGGCGTCCGACCTTCAGTTTCATCGTTATAAGTACGCTTGCAAGCAACCCAGGCATCAGTAGAAAGATGTATCTACGGTGAAGCGGTTTTCCTATTAACAAATGACCAGTACAGCCGTCGGCCTTCTCATAGGTTACGTTTAAGGTGGTCTGCGGGGGTTCAAGATTCCGACCACCTGGGCTAAGTGAGGTGTAGAAGCGTCTCGAATGTCCTCTCCTGTGATATATTCATCCCGTTCAATGGTCCCCTTGCTGTGATTTTCACTACCCTTGTCACAACCATTTTCCGTGTCCTAAACCAAAGTTCGATTGCTCTGACTGCCAATCCGGTTGATCCGATGTCAAATGCACTCCTTGTTCCTATACACCATGAAAAGTAACCACATCGTGTTCAATAGCCCACAAGTTGACCTAGTTTTAAACTTATGGACAAACCTCATTATCACTTCACACAGTAACGCTCGATGGTTGTCGGTGCTCTGGAGTGTTGCAATTTTCGCGCCCTTCTCCATGTAAACATTGATATATAGACTGTCATTACCTTGACGTTTCATGAGAGCGGCTCATATTACCTCGCACTGCAGTAGTGACCTCGCAATATTGTAATGCTGACTTTAGTGGAGGTCACACAGATGGAAACCATTTCGTTTGTGCAACTTATTGTTTTCATTCCCCCTTTTCTCTATGGAAAATCGAGCCACTTAGCAATGTGCGTGCAACGCAGGATTCAACGCCCTTTGGTTGGTCAATTAATTTGATCCATCCGTGTAAAAATCAGCGTATTGAGACGTCGCTAGTTTGTTCCATTTGTGACGTAAAGCCATATTTGCCGGCTATTTTGACTGAATTGATTGTCATTCATTTGAACTTGTGATGGGAGAAGGCACTGTGAATATATGAGTGAATCTGTGTTGCTTATTGTTTGCAACTAATGATGTTATACAGTACCGGCTTTGTCGTTGCATTGATCCCAAGGGAAGCACTTTAGCTGAATGGTTTCAAGCTATTCGTCGTTTACAAAAGGTGTCAATAGAAACCAGCACTCTGTGTAACCACTGGAATATGTTCTCACATCCGAAAGTTACTCTAACTGTCATACAGGGTCAGTTGACTCCAGACGACCGTGTAGGATGCTGCAACAATCAAGCGGACAGCGATGTTATATACACTAAGAATGACCAACTGAATTTTATGGACAACTGATATCTGTAAGAACTGATCTACCAAGTCACTGGTTGATACAAAATTATCAGAACCAGGCGTATCAGGCCTACGCATTGTGGTGGCTTGTTAGTAGCCCACAGTATAAGCTGTTATAGGCGTAAGCGTGACACTAAAGTTACGAAATCAAAAAGAAAACGTTTGTCTATCGAAGCTGTAGTGAAACAGAAACACGTACACTGTCAGTATATCACAACATTGGTTTTCATTGGCTTTTGTGAATTCCGGCTATCCATTTGTCTCACTGATTGTACATCCGATGGACATCTTTTGCCAGATGAATGTGCGCTACACTGCTCCTCACTTCTGCTGATTCGCTCTCCAATTTTTTATAGCTTTTAAAATGTATTTTGGATCCAGTCGCCTCTATCTTATCTACCGTTCCGTAGTTGACCCGTATCCTGCGTCACATCGCTACCGACAATTATCCGGGGCTCACCTAACGTTTCGTGACCCCGGCTGGAAACACAGCATCCGCCATTTGAATTTTTATCTTGGAGAACTCGGTCTAGTAAATTTGTGGTTCAGTACTTGTTTTCATTTTGTTTGCTTACCTGCCATATAGTTTTACTCACTTTTGTGATGAATAATCCAATGAATAATCAAGTCAAATCATGAATCTGTTTTTATGCATTCGTGACGGGGAAATTTTCAGCCTATACCACTCAGACCGTGCGGCATAACAAGACAAAGCAATGTAATAGTGACCGAACAACATCAAAAGAAAAGTTTCAATGAAAAATATGACCTCACTGGCAGAATTTACCGGCCAGTTATTGAATAATAGGGTTTTGGCCACATTGAAATGTGGTTAACTAAGGAATAATCAATGAACCATAAACTTTCTTGCCGGCATATATTGCTCTGTACATTTGGGTGGTCGATGAGATAGATATGTAACTGGAAAGTGCAGCGGGAAGAGGGTGGCCAATGTCAGTATTTTTCAAGCAAGTTCAGCACATGAGCTAACGTGCCTCCATACAACCGTTTTTGTCACAATTGGCTTTGGAATGCCACTGCAGCGAGACAAGTGTTTCAGCGACCTGTCACGCAACTTGAAATTCTTACAGATTATGTCTGGAAAATCACCGCAGATCAATAAGCCCACTATGTTAGAATATACGCATTGATGAATTTCTGAATCAGATTGTATGATAAGTAGGATAATCGACATCGAGCGAGTTAAAACGAAGGTCACCTGACTTTGATGAAGATTACATTCACGTGGAGTGATCAGGACAAATCGTGGTTCAGTGTAACCAAGATACTTCACTGACGTACAAAAGCTAACATTCACTTTCAGTCTGATTTTTGGGATCTTCCTGGTTCCTGGTAACGAGCTGCTTTAGGAAGAGAAAACAAAATGTCCTTACACATGTGTGTATTCAGCGCCAAGCAGCGAGAGTTTGACCATTGCACTAATTCGTCTAATCATTTTTGCAGCTGGGCGAGGAGGCCGAGATTTGATGCTTCACACCAATGACAACGTCATCAGCATATTTTAACAGATTAGTTTCTTCTTGGACAGGTATAGAGCTAACGCAAGTAGAGAACAAGAAAGGTGACAATATGGCTCCCTGAAGGACACCGGATGTTGTGGTAAGCGATGAGAAGCTTTTGCCGCCAAAGCTGGAGACCAGAGTTCGTTTGCAGAAATAATCTTTTAGCAAGAGTAGTAGAGAAGTTTGGATACCAGACGTCTCTAGATCTTGCAACCGCAGTTTATGGCTAACACAGCAGAAGGCATTGCTGTAGTCGAGGGAGCAGACACGTGTGGATTTGCTCATGCTGTCTAGAGACGACAAGGCTGTGCACTAGAGAATCCACCGCATCTTGTGTCGATCTTGAACTTATATAGGCAAACTAAAATGAGCCATCCAAGCGGGATTGCGCCAGCACTTATTCAAGAATGATTTGCACATAAACGTTCAAAGCCATCGAGGTGGATGCAATACATCGTAAGACACCCATCACGTTTTTCCTCACAAGCATTATGCTGTCAATTCTCTAACCATCCGTGATTTTTCTTTGTTTTAAGCACATTGTGTATAGCTAGGTCAGAGTCCGGGCTAAGGAATCGACACAGTGCTTGAGAACGACGGGTGACAACCTGTTTGGTCCGCCTGCCTTACGTGAGTTCAGCTGGGTTAGGTTCTTGTATGGTGATGTGACGTCGACTGGAGGCAGTGAGTCCGTAGACCACTGAAATGGTGCAGTTGATGAATCAGAGAACGAATCACTGCTAGTGCAGCAGAAGTTGCGATTTAAATCTTCTACGTCCACCTCAGAATTTTTTGCATCCATGGGTGACTTCGCTGAACTGTTTCATCCTGCGCCAAACCTCCCGACAAGCATTGTTTCCCAACATTGTTTGGACATAGACATGATTGGGGTGGTGCACTTTTTCCTTTACACGAGCAGAAAGGGACTTTACTAAAGTACGGCCTTTGCTTTTGAAAACCCTTTCCTTGTACCTAGGAAGCTTTTTGAGATGGGTTGAAGAAACGTGATCAGAACGGATGAAGATGAATTCTATCGGGTAGCAAAGATCATAACAGATGTTCAGATAACTAGTCCCTTGATCACTTAGTCACGGTATGTTGATATATCTGGGTCGAAAAACAAACTGAAGTCAGTGGAAGTAACCATTTCTCTCAGCAGCGCTATGCTTGAAGGGAGGGGTTGTCTCTATTTCTATCTAAGAGCAGCTTATGACGAGCGATGGACGCTGTTGTTCGGTGCCCATTATCGCATAAAGTAGTATGTTTGGACTTGGTTAGAGAACTCTAAACGCGCCGATGTGAGGAGACTGAAATGGACGACGTACTGCGTCTGCGTGAAGGAAAACGCGAGTGAAGGTCGAGAGTCCACCGTGCATTTGCACATCTCTGATCTCAACGCATGCGTTGAGACAGAGGAAAGGTGTTGGCTTAGTCGGTGGCATCCTTAATGTTGACGTGAGCGAAATAAGCTCCGTGTAATTGAAGTGTTATGCCGTAGATAAGCTTTGCTGGTGCACACTGCAGATAAGCTTTGATGCTACTTCGGATACTTAGAAGTACTACAGGAAGGTTTTCACTACAGTCAGGGTCAGAAGTGGCACAAAGAGATGACTTAAGCTGTCGATGAAAGCGTTCGATTAGGCTATTGGCCACTAGATCATATGCTATCGTGTGAATCCGGCGGCAGTCTAAGAAGTTGCAGGACGTATATAATTTCGAAGATTTGGAAGGCGTTCCACGGTCGGTTGCGGTGGTGGTTGGGTATCCGTATATAGCGACACCCAGTAATCGGAGTTTTCCTTCTGCCCGACCCCTGCATGAACTCTGTTCGTTACCGAGATTGCCTAGTTTGACGTTTCAATAGTCATGTTTCCCCTTTGTCTGAATTTTACATCATTCCGGTCAGCGGCATCATCCCCTGTTTGTATCGCGTTCTAGCCCGTCTACCTTTCTACTGTATCCCGTTCCTATGTGCACGTTTCACTTCCAATGACCTTGACATCATCCACTCGCTCGTGCGCCCGTCCATGTGGCATGCTTTGCCAATTGACAGTCACTAGTCGGATCAATGCAATATCATTTCGCTTGCCTGGAGCACAACACACGTGTGAGTGGGTGATGTCAACGTCATTGGAAGTGAAACGTGACTGCCTGGAAGTAGGTGCACAGAGAGACGGTAGTAAGGCAGGCGGGACAGAACGTGTGTTGTGCTCCAGGCAAGCGAAATGATATTGCATTGATCCGACTAGTGCATCATTGGTCGGGGATCACCTATTCTCTAGTTAGATTGCACGACCTGTCTGTACAGCATTACTTGTTTCCCTATGCCTGTGCGAGATCGTTGGTTGTATTTTGCTTCATAGGCCGGCCTACGGATTTGACGCAGAGATTGCTTTTGTAGTGAAGGAACTCTTGGTGCATTTGAGTTTGGGAATCGTTAAGGTTTTGCCTATTTTTCCATGATTACTTTGTTCAATAACACCGTTATCTCGGTTCCGGTTTTGGTTCTTGTTGTTTTCCCGGCGGGCCACGCGTTGACTTAATTCCCAAGCATTTTTGGCGCTTACACACCCAACGGCCCAAGAATACACGGATGACAGTTTTGGCGGTGCAGTCTGGTACAGTGATGGCTTCTGTCCATCTAGTAAAGCGGTCGACAAATGTCGAAAGTATACGAATCCAAGAGAAGGAGGCAAGAGTTCTACCAAATATGTGTACGTGTAGGAACCGTGAATCCGGGGCAGTGGATGATTCTAGAGGACTATGGGTGTGTCGATGTACCTTTGAGCGCCGGCAGTGACGACATGCACGATCTCAGTTAGGAGCTTTGTTTAGGCTTGGTCAAACTAAACACGGTGACCAGTTTTAAAGATGCGCGAATACTAGGGTTAGACACTGAGTGAAGGGGGTCGGGGGCTGTGCGTATGAAGGAGAAGTAGACAAGGAGTATAAAACAACCTGTGGAGGTGTTACAAATAATAGTTTTGTCTCCTCAGTACCATTAACAATAACCGGTATGCAACTATATACTTAAATATGCGTGTGACCGAATAAGCATGAGGTGAAAAATGAATGACGGAAGATCCACCCCTATGTCCACGGCAGTCTTAAGCTGATAAATAATTGCTTTTGAACACACGGGGCCGGCTTCATCCGGCTTATCGCAACGGCCTCGGCGAAACGGAGGAAGCGGGGATTAGGGTGACGTAATACAAGTGTGAACGCTGATCCGAGCTCTATCCCGTGACGTTTAATCTCTGCCACGCAGAGAAGTTACTGTGCTGCTCAAGTTGTGGTCATCAATAGAACCTGTAACTTGCCGGTGCCTCCAATGAAGGAAGCTCAACCGATACGGGACAACTCACACTCATATACAAATTCGTATGCGACTGCGGAGACAGTTACATAGGCAGAACAAATCGGTCTTTGAGTTCCCGAATACAGGAACACGTGCCAAGGTGGGTTCAACGTGAAATTGACCAGCATCTCTGTCCCACTGAAGTTCCGTGCTTGCGCAAGCCGCCAGTTTCCTCAATAGGTAAACACCTACTAACTACGCGTCACCGGATAGAGCTTGGATCAGCGTTCACACTTGTATTACGTCACCCTAATCTCCGCTTCCTCCGTTTCGCCGAGGCCGTTGCGATAAGCCGGATGAAGCCGGCCCCGTGTGTTCAAAAGCAATTATTTATCAGCTTATGACTGCCGTGGACATAGGAGTGGAACTTCCGTCATTCATTTTTCACCTCATGCTTATTCGGTCACACACATATTTAAGTATATAGTTGCATACCGGTTATTGTTAATGGTACTGAGGAGACAATACAAAATGCATGCATCTACCAGTTTTCTTCTTCTTACCGTGCTTTTCAAATTTCTGAAGTGAACTAACTGCTTTAAATAGTTTTGTCCTTGGTTTATATAGGAACGTGTAGCATATGCAGTGAAGTGGATTGCAAGGTGCGCTGGAGATCTTCATTTTGGGCCTGAGCTGATGCCATGGCGCCGAGGTCGACAGCATGCAATGAGTGAAAACTGAGATTGACGTCAGAGACAGTTTGAGTGACGGGGTTGGCGATACCTGTGACATGGCGTATGACCGCAGTGAACTGTGTGACAAAGTCTGTGTCTAATTGTCCGTGGTGAATATTTGTCAAGATGAGTTAAGTGCGAAAACGATTTGTGAACAGTGTAGACCAGTGAAGGCTCTGCCTTCTACTGTGCGTCGAAAGTGTCGGATAGCTAAGTAGATGGCAACCAGTTCACTACCAAACGTGTTGTAGCAGGATTTCTCTGGTAGCAGGTGTTTGGGGAAAAAACCGGGTAGTTGTCACTGCCCACTAGCGTGTTGTTGGCGGACAGCTCCCATCTCAACGTCGAAGCGCCAATGGTAAGAGAAAGGGGAACAGACGGTTCTGAGTGACCGATGAGAGCTAAGTCGAAGATAGTATCCTTAAACCTGGTAAAACCTTGTGTGCTGCATCTGGGAAAGTGCACTTACATTCGATCCTCTGACAGCGTCATTTAGGGGCTGTATAATTTGAGCGCACCCGGGGATGAAGCGTCGATATTAGTCGACTAGACTATAATTTAGGCAGAGATGTTTGGATGATTTCGGAGCTGGGAAGTTTTCAATAGCTTAGGTCTTGTCTGCAAGAACCTCGATAGCAGACAATGAGATGGGGTGGCGTAGGTATTCTCCCGAGGCCTTGCCAACTTTGCACTTAGTCGGGTTAATGATGATGCCATGTTGGGTCAGCCGTTAGAGGAGTACTTGAAGACGCGTGATGCACTCCGTCGGCTGAAGTGCCTAAATCAATATCGTCGAGGTACAGGGTAAGCAAAGTCTAGGCCATGAATGGCGGTGCTAATGAAGCGTTGAAAAGTCTGTGCGGCGTTGCACATTCCAAAGGGCGTTCGCAAAAATTCGAACAAGCCGAAGAGAATGAATATGGCTGTTTTAGAAGTGCTCCTTTTTTCAACTGGTATATGGTGGTAGGCACGAACAAGATCGATCTTACTGAAGACCGTCTTACCTGTTTGGCATGCAATGAGATCCTGCACATGTGGAATGGGGTCCCTGTCGGGGACTGTATGTTTATTTAGTGCCTGGTGGTAACCAAAAGGGTACTAGTCTCCACATTTCTTTGGGATCATCTGCAAGGGAGAAGACTAGGGATTATATGAAGCACGAAATATTCCGAATTTGAGTATTTTCTCAAATACCGATTTAGTTTTTCCGGCGAAAATCAGCGCGGGTGTAATGAGACAAGTGGGTCGTTAGTCCCGCATGCCCCGCATTATCCCGCATTATGAGATTATGGAGCACTCGTTCTGTAAATGAATTTCGACGCATAATCTCAATGTGGAGAGAGATACGCACCTTGGCCGATTCCACCACTGAGAACGTAACTGAAGAGACAGATGGATGGTCAGTGTTGACCGCCTGAAAACACTGCACCCCACCACGGCTTCTCAGCTTGTTATTACTTCCAAATTTCTTGCTACTCCGAATTAACCCCCTCCCCCAAATTATCCGCAAGACTTCTAGCCCATACTAAGAAAAATCAAAGTCCAACGAACTTGATTGAGAAAAACCTATAAAACTGTGTCAGAGCTTGATCGAATTATAGGTCACTTAATGAGTCCCGGCTTTAGAAAACAAAGATCAACTGGTAGAATTAGTAGCTTCACTGTCAATTCTCAGAATGTTCGCGGTCATGTAAAAGAATGAAGGATTCCCGAATCTTCGAAATCAATGGGCATTAGCATCTAATCGATCAATTGGTGAACTAATGCATTTTCTTTGCGGCAATTACTTTCTCCTACATAAGTTGTTTAATCACATCAGTTAGAGATAGCAGGCAATGGAAGAATGACACAGTATGGGTAATAAAAGCCAAGGCTTGACAAGTCCGTGCGATGGTTTTTTGAATTACCTAAGCTCAAATACGCGACCGCAATATGAACCGGGCAATTGTAGATACCATGTTATCCACCTTAACACACATGTATAGCCTTCTTCCCCAATTTCGTGCGAGCTGGTGAGCACAATGTTTATCTGCGTCTTGTTGTCACTCGATGAGCGGAATTTATGTCACGCAATGCCCATTGTGTAATTAATTGTTAAGTCGCTTTTTAATGGGTAGCGTGAGTTCAACAAAGAAAGTAATTGAAGAGCGTACCGCGGCCGATGATTACTGAGAAAAACAAAATTCTAGCCACATTCCACGCAACTGTATTTTGTGACCCAGTTTCCTCTGGTAGCCCGTCAGTTTTGTACTGCTGTTGTTTCCGGGGGTGGCGGCAAACATGGATAGGGTATTTTAAAGGCTGATACTTCAGAATAATGTCATCCCCTAAACGTTCCGTTGTACACTACTAGTCTAGGACTAACCGAAGCAGCAAACAAGAGGGCGATGCTTGTGTGTACTGGTTGTATTTACTTTGAACTTCGAATCAGAATAGGAACCGCCAATGAAGTAGCAGCCATGTTGGAGGCTGTTCAAGCCAAGAATTTGATGTCGGCCGTTGAAGAAAAGTTACTAGTGTGCATTCTGTTATCATGGTCAACTGTCAATCAAGCAGCTACGCGGTCATCACCCATGACTAATTGGAGCAAGCTGATAGCATCTGGAAGTCATGAGGCCATAACCCGGCAGGGGTCCGAGGAAGGCCCACCACCTACGCGACCCACAAGGTCGAAACAGTGCTGTCTGCCACTTTTCCAGACCTGCCAGCGCCTGCTGACTGAGAGTGGATTGCGATGAATTAGCTCTAAGTTGTCCACTTTGTATGGTGAATTATCTGAGGGAGACCTTTTATTATAGCTACCAAGCTTGTTAAGGCAACTGAAGGCAGCAGCGAGTGATTGAGCAGCAACCAAAGACTAGTCAGGATTTCATCATTTGAGGTTTCTAGCTGTGTGGAAGTTTCTAGAATCGATTCCATGTCTCCCAGTGTGCCTACAATTACTCCTATCTGTGTGTCTTCGACTTGGGTGAGAGGAGTTTTTAAAGCGGAAGTTTATAAAGAACCATTTGCAATCTACCATGGACAGTCACGACTTTCTGAACTTGCAATATTATCAATAGAAATTCTGAATTTATAGAATGCCTATTATTTGCAACCAAAAATTCGTATGTAATAACATGAACTAGAGTGCTGATTTAAATATACTTTCCAATAAATCTCGTCAAACTCAGACATTTACCAATTGCAGACTACACGGCAAATGTGCCTAGCTAGGCTAAATATTGATTCGTATATTAAATTTCATGATGTTAATGAAGGTGGTTGTTTAAGTGCAAAGGCAAAGCAATAAATTATTTTTACGCCGAATCAAAGGTTAACCGGGATACAGATAGCTTCTCCATGTCGCACCTTCACAAACAGTGCTTCGCAGGCTCTGAAAACAATTACATAGTTATCTATTCTAATCCTGGGCAATTCACGAGCGAATGAGGAAACCATCTCTTGTCCAATGCCGAAGCCAGCCATATCCGCCACCTAAAGCTGGAGTTGTCAGTACAAAGGTAATTTGTACTCTAGTTACTTTTGATGTGACCAACATCTTTCAGTTAGTGATTTTTACTGTTAACCTTTAGTCGTGAAATTAATGTAACTAATTATCTTTCCCTTGTACGTAATCTAACTCCTTCAGTGATATCCTTGGAAATGGCTGTGAAAGATCTGGTTATCTTAGGATGTCTGTACGTTATAGCCTTGTTGCGCTTCTTACTGGTCATAATGGGACGACTTGTCAAGCAACACGACTGTTTGTGCCCGCTTTTACCACAGCGATTACAAAGGTGCTTTCGGAAAGGGTAGTTCCGGCCAAAGTGCCTTCGTCTACAAAAACAACAAGTAGAGGGAGGTTTGAAATCTGAAGGACTCACGTGAGCTGATTCATCTTGAGGACCGCGGTTAATTACACAGATCAGGTCGTGACCGTTTTGGTTGGACAGCTGCTGAATCATTGACAGATCATGCTTTAGATTGGTCATTCATTGGCATTCATTGGTTATCTGCTGTGGTGTTGCATCAGGGCTCTGTTCCATCTTATTCAGTATTCTTGTTCATATGTCTGTACGCTTGGCTCCTTGTAGACCGCAAACGGAAATCACGCACTTGTACTAGTCGGAGGTTATTTTGTGAAACAGCAAACGTTCGCACTCGCGATTTACGCTGGTCGAGTAGGTGATCCAAGCTTTTTCTTGTCTCTTGGCCCTCGTGAGGTACTTGTATCGGATCACAAAAATTTTCTGACAGGACTGAAATAACTTCGTTAAGGGATACGTCAGTGCTCTGTTTGGCAAGATGAAAATTGTAAACTTGTCATGTTCAGCCGCACCCAGCCTCCAGTGAATCAGGCGGATATTCATCACTTCTGGTACATTTGCGAAATCAACATGAAATATGTCCTAATACTTGTGAAACCAAGAAGCGAATGTTACGCTAGCATTCGCATCGTAATGGAATTCACTGATCTGCTGAGTCAGGGTTTTTAGAAAGGGGAAACTTTCATTTGCCCCTAACCGTGGGCTGGACTGTATCGACAGCTTCTGTGTCAACAGCTCAATGAGACTGACTTGCTGCTGGAAAAGTGCCTGTAATTGTTCGAAGCCGACTGCCATTTCTGTGTTCGCTTGAAACTCGCGTCGCCACTGCTGTAATGCTGCTTCCTTCTTCTCTCAGCCACGCCAAACAAGCCGGGGAAGAAAAAGAAAACCGAAGCCTGCTAGTCCGCACAGAACACCATGCATTTTATAGGTCACATTCTATCATCTCCTGTTGTAATTTCCTGAGCTGATTCAAGCCACTTGCCCTGGACAGGTTTCGAATCTGGCCAGCTGTTGCCACGTACTGTCACGTAGCAACCCGTGTGCTGATGGCGGTCTGATTTCATCAGCTTCCGACGTGACTCAGCCGTGCTACCGTCGGTCGGGTAGCAACCCGTGTCATACAGACAGAAGTCTCGAAATCTTGTCCCGTTCTTAGGCTGCGGCCTGCTAGAGGGCACCATCGTAGTCAGCCTTTTCGCCTCCGTGACAATGATGGACAATTCCTACTTGCGTCCTCACGGTGAATAAGCTATCCAAAGTTTTCAAGCATAGATGAGGCTTGATCTAAGATTCTAGAGGCACCGCAACGCAGGGTAAAAAAAGAATGTCAAGGGTTTACGCAGTTTCTCTTATTAGCAAAGTTTGAAGCTACTGGGAGTTTTCAGCGGACGCTATAAAAGGCAACGTGGTGATTTCATATTTGTGTACCAAATGTTGAGTGACCCTAATCACCTTTGCCGTCACTTGCTGAAACGCAGCCATAACGTCAACCTCAGAGGTAACTGCTTGAAACCGCATGAACTATACAGCCGTCTGGAATGCCAACGGAACTATCTTTCTCTTCGCGTTTGCCAACCCTAGAGTTCTCTCCCAATCGCACTTGCTTTGTCTTGCACCTTGCATATTTGCAAAAAACGACTGGATTTTGTCCTTGGCTCCCATCAATGCGTTGTCTAAGCTGTACTACTTGGAATATATTAATCTTGGCTTTAAACCGGATTTATATGTTACATGGACTGAAGGATTCAGTGCATCAGAGTGTATACATGTTTTTCTGTTCTCATGCAGTGCATCAGTTATAACTATCCCCCTGTGATCTTGTTGTCCGCTTTCGATTCTCATTTTACACAGCGGCTATTCAGCGGCGTATGTGCTCGACAGACTCTTAAAAGGACAACATCTTTTGTTATTGTCGATTTCTCCCTGCCATCCTGCGGGACTTGTCAAGCAAGCTTTTTTCTACCCGGCATAAAGTATTGTTCCTTTCTGCTATGTTCCAATCAACCTCTGTTTCGATAGCCCAATACGTGTTCGTCTGTAGCTGTGTTGAAGCTCCTGACCTCAATAACAAATTACCATCGGGCTCATTCTTTGTTTGGAAAGTGAACGCATTTCCTTTTCCTTATTAGTAAGCATGTAAGTTGTATTATTGACATCTAGCAGATCGGCCAGTGCTTTCTTTCGCCCTTCAGTAAAATGTGAGTGACATTCATCAGCGTAGTGTTGGTGAATCACTGCGGTCAACGAAGAGGGCTTTGAACAGTCAAAGCTTCTATTTCCGGTTGGTTTCATCGCAATCACGTGACTATCCGTGACAACGAGCCAATGCATGTGTCGTTATCGTGTGATTACGTTGTGCGGATTTTATACTAAAATGCACCTCACCAACACCGGATATCGCCTTCTGAGGTGTACAAGAACACTGTCCAGCGTACGCCTCACACTAATCAATTTCAGAGTTGGCAAGTGCTCCGCAATACAAAAGTGATCTGTGCAACCTTATAGTTGCAGATCTGTATGCATAGCTACATTAGACGGTGGAGTCTCACTCTACCTGCTCCACCCTCCATGACATCGTACGGAAAGCAACAGCGTGTGCACGTATGCATTCAACGCAACCATCTACTACGTCTGTCACGCGATAACTGCCTTATTTCCGGCAGTTCAGGTTCCCAAGGTGTCCTCGCTTTGTCCACTCACACCTCACTCTTGTTTGGGTCAGACTGACAGCTACCATGAGGTGAATCTGCGTGACGATGTATGTATGTAGTTCGGATGAGGTGGGTATTGAGTGGATTTTCCCATCTTATCTAAGGGGTATATAATTGTAAATGGAGGTCAAAATCAGTAGGTTGCTGAAAATGCCCGTACTCTACTGATTTTTTTCGGAAAAGCTGGAACATATTTCAGTTGGTTATTCTTGTCTGAATTAACAACTATTTTGTTAGTAATTGCCTTAAGAGAGCCTAAAGGAGCCTCAACATGTAGAGTCAGTTGAAACATCGCAACACTCTGTCTAGCTACGCCCTAGGTGATCCTTTGTGAAATCTGTACACATTAGGAATAGTACTACTGTGCACCTGCCAAATATCACGCCTAGTATGGGTCGTTACATCCCCATTCAGGCACATTACGTAAGCAAAACACCAAACAGTAGTAAAGTCGGTGACTGGATAATGCCCAAAACAACGTGAAATATACACGAGAATAATTTATTTATACTACCAAACAGTCAAACTGGGATATAGATACTGTTGTGCTTGATTATCACGAGCCACCGTCTGTCTGGTCACGCACATGACTCATGTGCGCATAAATATCTAAGTTATCAAGCGAACCAGTCATTTGGTCGCTTTAGTTCGCTGTGTCCTTTGCGTTTCCGTGTTCTTACTTACAATACTGACCACAGCTTATTGAAGCCATGGCTTCCATCGGAAAAACGAAAGAAAACACTAAGGGGTCCAATTCCTGGAACCATTACCTCCAGCGTATGAACTTATATTCACAGCTAATGAAATCGTCAGCAACAACCACAAAGTGAATATCCCACTGAGTATCCGTGGCGCACAAACATACGAATTAATTCGCAGCTCGGTGACTCCCGAATTGCCGTGCACCAAACATTTTACTGAACTGGTCACACTGTTTCCCAATCACTACAACCCAAAGTCATCCGTTATTGTGCAGCGATTTAAATTCAATACCTGAGTCCAGGGTGACAGGGGGTCAGTTGCTTCCTTCGTGGCCGAGCTTTGGAAGTTGACAGAATATTTTGATTTCGATAACTACCGTAATGACATGGTCTGTGATCGTCTGGTGGTCGGCATGAAAACTTTCGCATTCGGCGATGTCTGTTGGCTGATAACACATTGGCATCAGAAACTACCAGTGATGTTTCGACGGGCATGTTGGCTGCTGAAAGTAATGCCCAGCTTCTACAGAATTTACAACTCAATTCAAAGCCATGTGCCGCAGATCGCACTGCCGAAGTCAACAAGGTTGATAAAAACACCACACGCTCGTTCAATTGTTAGTTCTGCGGCTTGCGGCACAGTCATCCCGGAGAACGCCAACATTCACAGACAGTTTGTACCAAATGCCAAAAACGTGGATACTTGGTCCGTATGTGCCAGGCGAGTACAGACCCATGTTCCCCGACAGTAAACAACCAACTTACTGCTGTTGAACCATAGGAATATATTTGACAAAATCACCCCAAGTGCACAACCGCCATCTAGCGTACAGCTTTATGTTAACCAGATTCCATTGCATTTCGAAATTGACACCGGCAGTGCAGTAATGCTGTGCAACGAATAAACTTGGTCTCAAAGATTGGCTTTAACGAGCCACATAAAATACATCGGGCGCCTCTGCGATTGCTTACGTACACAGGTGGTGAAGTGAAACTGCTGGGGTGCAAAAAGTTGTGGTGTCAAATGTAGGATCGACAACCCGAGGAAACATTTACCTCGTACTCGGAGATGGTCCAAACATACAGGGCCGCGACAGGATCCGTCAAGTCCCAGTTCTGCAGATAAACCATTTTTCCTTACCATCGGAGATATAAACACCGTTCTAGCAATATGCAACAGTATTTGAGACGACGGAGAAAGTACAATTCACCGGGAGACAAGTTAATAGCTGCATTCCACCTAGCACACAACCGTGATTCATCAAGACTCGATCGTTGCTGTATATGATGCAATTGTAGGTAGGAGAGGAACTTGATTGCCTGCAGAAGAGCGGCGTCATAAAGCCAGTACAATTTTTGGATTGCGCTACGCTACCTGTCCCGGTACTTAAGCCTGCTGGATCGATTCGTAAATGTGGGGACTATAAACCTACTTTCAATTGCGGTATTCCGGCTGAAAAATACCCGAGCATGAAAAATGAGGACCTTTACGCGCAGCTCGGGATCAGCATGTATTTCTCAACCATGGATCTCGCGCAAGCTTATCAGCAATTCGAACTACACGAAGACGCCAAAACGAGAACAACGCTCAGTACCCATGGTGGATTGTTCAGGTAGAACAGACTATCATTTGGCATCCACTCGGCTCCGACCATTCTCCAGCGTACAATAGAGAACATCATAACAGGGTTGCCTAAAGCTTTCTTATACGACATATTGGTTACGCGGGCGACAATTGGCGAACATCTACAAACTCTGCGAGTTGTTCTGGACAGCCTGACGGAGAATCGTTTGAGGCTGAAACGTGTAAATGCGTATTCTTGGCTCCCCACGTTGATTATTTGAGTTTCCGTCTAGGTGCTGAGGGACTGAAGACGATTGAGGTGAAAATCCGGCCTATCGTTGAGGCACCACAACCAGCACCACTGAGTGCCCTTGCATAACAAACGATGTACCGGGTGTAACACTAAGGCTGATTGCCGAAAAACCTTGAGTAGTGACTGTACATTCCCAGCAACGACCTCAACTCGAGTTGAGGTCGTAACTATTTCTAGTGGTCGGGAGTAGATCAAGAAAAAGAACAACTCGTACAATTGTGTGCTGGCTGTCAGGAAAACAAATCATATTCACAGCCTGTGTCAATGTCTTCACGGCAATGTGCCTCGCGCCGGTGGGACAAACTACACATTAACTTCTGTGGACCCATCAACGGCTATATGGTTCTGATTGTAGCGGACGCACCTACCAATTGGATCGAAGCTCGAGTAACCACATCCATGACTGGGTCGACCAATGTGCATATCATAAGGAATCTTCTCGCTACACATATTGTTGTATGTTGTACCACGTACGGTTGTTTCAGCTAACGGTCCGAGATTTACCGGCTACGAGTTCTCACCATTCCTACGTCAAAGTTGAATGGTACATGTTCTCTCGGCATCATATTAACCTTCGCCCAATGGTCTGTCAGAGAGAACTGTTGTGGGGATCAAACAGGGTGTGACCAAACAACAGTCCGGAACGTTGCAAACCGGCCTGGACCAATTCCTATTGCATTATCGCATTACGCCTTACACTACCACGAATCCTCCACCATGTGAACTTATGATGGGACGACGTCTGCGCACTCGGTTTGATCTGGTTAAACGCAATCTGCATTGAACGGTCGGTAAATGGCAGTCTGTGATGAAGCAAAGCTACGACATGAAAACGAAGGATCGTGTGATTGAGTCAGGTGACAATGTTTATTAAATTGAGGCCAAGGAATAGAACTTGGATCCGAGTGATTACGAGATCGACAAAAGGTAGTGCAGTGGAAGCGGAATCGGAAGATGGGCGAATACTTCAGCGTCACTTGAACCAAGTACGACGATAGGCTATGAGTCCTGCAGAGGAAAAAGCTAATAGCCCGTCACCTGCACCCCTGAGAATAGCGCCAGAAGCATTGCCAAATGAAGATTATGCTGAGCAACCTAGATAGCCATGGTGATCACTACGTGAGAAGCGAAGCGTAGAACGCTATCAAGCTGGATACTCTTAATCAAGCAGGGGAGGACTGTTGTGATTGGCTATCAGGAGCCACAGTCTGTCTGGCCACGCAGACAACTCACGTGTGTGAATAAATGTCTATGTTATCAAGCGATTGATCGGCGTGCGTGGCGCGATGTGATCACGAAGGCAGTTGTCGAAGTGCGAGCGAAAAACCTCATGCATGCAGAAAAGAAGCGGGAAGTGCGGAAGCGACAGACACCGATGGGTTGTACTCCATCAACATCGAGCGCATGGTGCTGTAGTACATGCTGTCGCGAGTGCCTGAGTCAGGCAGGCCTAGCGAGCCATGAGCAAGGCCACTCGGGACCACGCTTGAAGCGACGACGTCACTTGCTTAGAACATAGGCAGAACCGACGTGGCGGTCGTAGGTACGCTGCATTTGATTTACTAACCGCTTGCTTGCATGCTAAATCACTTTACTTCAGGTGGTGATTTTTCTATATTATCCTAATGCTTTTCTCTCTCATATTAATGTCTACCTGAAATATCGTCTATAAACGTGCACAAGTTGCTGAAGCTAATTGTAGTTAATTTCCATATCATTTTCGCATTCGTGTCATTTCCTTAAAATATATTTTCTGACGTCTTGAAGCGATGGCCGAGTCCTTCGTAAACAATTTGTATACGCCTAGTAAGTAAAGAGTTGCGTCTCCCGATGTGTATGTATTATCCGAGTTAGTTTACTCATCTTATCGTTTCAAGCGATTGGCTGTTGCTTGATATCCCCGGTGTGGCTGCGCTGGATGTGCATGTGTCTGTCACCCACAACCTCTTCCATACTAGCTCTAGGAGTCAGTTGGTCGTTGCTGGAGGGGACGGGGTGCACGGTCCTTGTGGCTGTGTTAGGATCAAGGAGTGGTTCAATGTATTCAGTCTGGAGCGGACTAGGGTCCAGCCACCGCCTTGTGTGCGCTTGTTTCCCAAATACAGCCTGCTTGTGCTTGCTTGTGAAGGAGTGTGGGCCTGCTCCTTTGATGAAACGTGGTACCCATCCACATGCCTCCCGGTGTTATTCCTTCGGGTTTACACTGGATATTAGGTGTGTGTTTGTAGCTGTCGGTGGTGCAGTGCAAGCCACCCATGGTCCCTCTGTAGGCGCAGGCGTGCTGTGGCTGGCCACAGCAACAGTCAAATCCGGAACCGGATGCCGCCAACCATATTTCAAGCGTACTAGTAACTTGGTCGTGTATGTACATTATAGCTGTGTCCTTTGCGTTTTCGTGTTCTTAGTTATAATGAATACGGTAACTTTGGAAACCAATTAGTAGGAGTATATTGTAGGTGCAGTCGGACTACAAGGTTCCTTGCTGCATTGAAGCACATTTATTTCATAACACCGTATTCCTCAGCCTGTACTTGTTGTCCCTTGTCAAATCACCGATTACAACTTAGCAGCGGTTTCACTCTACCCAAATTATTGAACCACATTATTTCTGAATAAAATGGAAAATCACCAGGAATTTAATTTTATGCTAACCACTAAGGGTTGTTATCCACAGGAAGGTAGACGAACAATTAGGGATTGATACCTTACCGGATTTGTGCAAGGCTACCTGTTAAACGTAGAGCCCCCGCTGAATGCGGCAACCGCATCCCTCTTGACTATCATTTGTGCCTTGATTCGCCACGCAGATCTCCTGGATCCGCGCTTTCAATTCATGCAGAGTCGCCATTCCAATGCTCATCATGTACTCCTGTGCATACGATCATTCAAACCAATTCGACGACCGTTACTCAGTGTTCACCACTTCTTGGATCTAAATTGTGTGGATCTTGTTGTCGCTGCAGTTCACAGTCTTGTCACATTTTTTGCCGAAACTCATGAATTTGACCATCTCATTCCTGCTCTAGTCGGGAAAGTTTGGATTTCAATCGGAAGAAACAGCTAACAGTTCTCAAACCATCTTGAAACCATTTCTGTAGTCTGCTTTATAACAAAGCTAGGGGACAATTTCATCCGTCCTCCAACATCGCTACAAAGCCAGTGCTCGTGAGCACACTATTGATTCTGTCGATTAATACAAGCCGATCAATACATGTCATGTCTTTGTCTTGGTGTTTGTGTACATCTGATCTGTGTACATCTGATCGCGGAATCTGATAATCAGCCTACCACCGCGAGAGAGTGAGTGGGACAACCACCAGACTGAGCAAAATGACCTTGGGGACGAAAAGAAGGATCTGACCACTGACAATGTTTCAGCAGTGAATATAACGTCAGCAACAAGTTCACGTAACTTCATGGGCGCGAGTCGTCCACCAGTCGTGGCTGAAGGCGCCTGTGCAGCATGCACTAAAGTGTTAAAATAAAAATTTCTTGCTTTTACCGCTCCACCCGTGTACATGCCAAATGCAAGAACATGACGCCATGTGAATTGAGGCTGCTCAATGGCTGGCCATACACGTTTTGGTACTGCCTAAAGTGCAACATCGTCCCAATAGTCAAAGTTTTAACTGTACTGTCTCTGAAATATAAAAGGCCAGTGGAAGTTCTTAAGAAAATTCTGGACACAAAACTAGCTTCAGTAGAAACATGCACAACAGAATGCACGACCTAGGCCACTCTACCAAACTCCACCGCAAACCAAATTCACAACGCTGGGTGTCCCACTATCAAAGTGACTCCTGCATCACGGTATACAACCACCTTGCCAGGTCACCCAGCAGATCCCGAACTCTTCGCTTCTAGCCCAATGGCAAAACTTTTCTTCAAACCCATATCCTCACAACAGACTTAGAGGAAACTCAGGAAGTAAGCTAGTACCCGTGGCAGTTGGGCCGCATTTGAGTCCAAGGGAACTCGAGAAACAGCGGCTACAGTTTCTACCGCACCCAAGGCTAATGTGAGAGGCGATGCTACTTTTTGCATGGCAAATCGCTCGTTCTGCCAACCTCGAAACGTACACTTCTGTATGACACACCGAAACACATCCAAAATATGTACAATGGTTCCACAGTCAACCTAGAATGCATTGAAAGAAAAGTGGAATAACAACCTGAACCAGCGAAACACAATAGCCAATCTGTTCTTTGTTCCGATTAGACCGCTTAACTTGACGATAATCACTCGTCACCCGATCATATTAGCACAAAACTCTTTCCAAGAACGCGATATGAACCGGCTTATAAGCAGTACACATTGAATAATAATGCCGTCATGCCATGTGTGGACTACTTTCCAAAATGTATTTTGAGACACTAAAGGTGGTCATCATTCACTCGGGTGGTTTGGTTGTATACTTTCACTGCCAACAGGAAGAAATCACCTTATCAGTCAAAGGGAGCAGTGTAACGTAGTATTTTGCTTTTCTTGTTCGATCTGGTTAGATTGTAAGGCTCAGATAGTCATACTGATCCCATTCACCTTCGCTATGGAACGCGCGAATCGTTGAAGCCATCGTTCTGAAACGCAGGTAACATTAGAGCCTAGCATTCTCACCCACTCCATCAGCAACACACTGGTCGTGCACTAAGCCTTAAGCAACGCATTCGCTATCCATTCTCGTTAAGTCAAGCGGGTAATATTTGCAGCGGGTTCCCACGATATCGCACCTGACTGTTGTAGAAAGCGCTAGAGGAGACGAACCTTAACTTATTCAACAGTAAGAATCTGGAGTCAGATCACAGCCAACCGGAATAGCGCCTCCAACAAAGCAAAGCTTATAGTGAGTAGTGTTGTTGTATTATTCAGGCACATAAAAAGTGTGGGTTATTTAGTAAGATATCGTTTAATTTAGCAGCTCCTGTTTAATTTGTTCGCTAACGTCAATCTGCGCTGTCTTCATGACGCGGAATAATAGAAGTTCATACGAAAACAACAATCCAGTCACAGTTGACAAGCATATAGTCTGCTTTCAGTTCGCATGATATATTGGTATCCGATTCAAAGCTTCATGCGAGTCGTGGGTTGCGAGTTTAAGATTGATTCTCATTTTGTCGCGTGAATTTTCACTCCGACATTGCAATCGCTGGTTTATCCACAGTCACCTGGCACGTGTACTAACGGTGTCTGCGGAAGTTTACGTTTCTTCAAAGCTACTTTTCCTCGCTCAGTAACATGGGGACAATAAAGTCTTAGTTATTGCTATCAAGACAATGTTTACACTCCACACTTTAGCAATACATTGGCATACTTTGCTCGAAAATGGGTATAACTGGTTGCTTCATTTTGACCACAAATATGCCCATTAGTATCAACGTGTTATAATAGCCAAGGAACACAAATTGCCTCTTTAAGTGACAAAGTACTCAAATCATTTTCTCATGTTTTATTTCAAAATACCTGATTTTGGTTTAGTGACCATTTTTTCTTTCCACAGCAGTCTTGTAGTGTCTCCGATGCAAATGCACATACGCGTCATTTGTCTGAACATTTTTGCTAATTGTCGGATGCATTTTCGACTGACACTAAACTGTGTCTCTCTGGATGGACATCTGTTCACAGTGCTGCCCTTAAGCGGTGTTGATGTAGTTAGCAGTCTGCTGGTTCTTCTGAAAGGAAATGTAAAATAATACCTTGTGAATTATGCTTGACTTTTGTATGTTGGTGTCTTTAACAGCTACAGTAATTTAGGTTCAGTCGAATTTGCAGTTAAAGCTTATATTCGTTTAGAACTCGTATGTCTCAAGACTGGATTTAAGCTGTAACAAAGAAACGCATGAAACCCGGTAGGATTTCGTGACGAACTTGAGTGCTATCCCAGTCCAGTAAATATGAGGGTCTCCAAGCGGATGTAAGCATCACATTTGTGTTTATCATTTACCAAAACCTGCCGTTTATCGTTCAGCATGTACGCTATCCAATGCATCGTCATAAGCAAGTCCACGATGAAATAGCGGTTGACAAAATTGTTCGTAGCCAATATCCCATTTGACCTTTGCGACTAATTGGCACGTACTTGCTTGAGTCATAGCAGAAAACGGAAACATTTTCTTAGTTTTATAAGCCCCATTGGGTGGTCTGGTGGGTTATCGAAAAACGTTAATGACAAAAGTGCAGATGGTACTTTTGCTGTCAATAGGATGGTATTATCGGTTTTAATGGTGTGGCCCTATACTCCGGACGAATACTACATCCTACGTATTTCCCGGGATCAGGACGGTGAGATAGTGGTAAGTAGCAAATGTAAGTGGCAGAATACGTGGTCCAACCGACATTTAAATATGGCTAGTGTAGGTGCAGAAATGACCGATTCGTGGAGAGCATTCGGCAGGTGACACACGTGAACAGAAAAGAAATTCCTACGGCACTCCAGACGGGTGTACTGTTCGGTGAGTTACAATGAGTGAGTTTAACTTTGTCCCACTGCTGAGTTGCAGTAAACAGCGGCACGCCTGATTTGGATTGTATACAATCAACTGTGCCATTATCAGGTAGCCACGTAATCGGTGATATCGTCCACTGAATAACACCACACTTTTCAGTCTTCGCTCGTACTGTAGATTGAGCACTCCAATAATGTGTTTGGCAGCTAGACGTCGAGGTTGCTCCAGTGCAGTGAGGTCGTGGGTCTGCCAAATGTGCCAGGAATGAATTTCATATACAACATGGGAGCAAACATACACACTGAGCTTTTTCCAAAAAATAGAAATGTCTGTTTATTCGAACGACAGTCGCAACAACCAGACGTGCTGGCTACCAGCTTTTGAGGACCTCCGGATTACCTGAAGCAACCTAAGTTATCCTGAACCAGAATCTTCAAGTCGCATTCGACGGATGGTCACTGCAGTACTTGCGTTCCTAGCCTGTAGTTGTAGGCACTCTCTTGTCGTATGCAGAGTGTGTTTCATTCCCTCACATCAAACTGTAGCAGATTGTGGGTTAACCAATGATATACGATACATACTGAGGCAACCTTCGTTTGGCATCCGCCTGAATCTTGCTTTAAATCTTGATGTCGTCAACAGAGTCTAGGAAAATTGAAGCGATTGTCTGTGTGAGGTCATTAATAAATAACAAAATCGGTCACGGTCCTAAAACTGAGCTCTAAAACACACCAGCCTCGAGTTGTATGGGGTCAGATCAGGAGCTCCGAACTTTGAACACTGTCGTTGAAGAAGAAAGTTGGCGATCTGATGATTGAACAATGAACAATGATTTAAAAGAGCAGAAAAACTTTGCTTGATAAATCGCGTAGGATGGCCGGCACAGGGATTAGTAGGTGACTATTTAAAGTGGGAAAAATGGGAAACCCCTGGTTTGAAGCGACTCATTAAGTTATTCACAGGAACATATGCTTGTCTGTTCACCGCAACGTAACGGAGAGGGCTGAGGAACACAATGCGTTACTTCATCTTTCAATGGAAAAAGACTAGATCGCTTAGTGTAAATGATATGGAGTGTAGTCCAATCATTTTTTACAGCGGTCATCTGGGGGCGAAAATCCCGTAAGAAGGAAAAGCGATCCATGTTCTGGTTACCCGAAAGGGGAAAAAATTTTGTCCGCAAGCGAGTCGACTCTACTGTGTGGTTCATTTAACTGGCGCCTCTCCGAATGGTATTGTGGTTGGCTTGCAACATATCGCGACAAGTGGTATTTGGTATACCATAATAAGCCACCTTCGCTTGCGCAGCGGTGTTCGCTGCTGTACAAGCCTAGGGCTTACAGTCCGCGTTGGTAAGAATGGTGTAATAGTACCCTACTGACCTTCGTCGCCCTGTGTTGTGGAGCTTTGAGCGCAGCAGCATCTGTTTGCACAATGGTCGTTAGGTCTGGATAGCATAATTCACGTGGAGCCTGACGTCGGCATTCAGCATTTGTGGAAAGACTGGTAGTTAAAAGGCCTTTTGTAGAGAGCCATGGTGCTGAATTGCTCATCTTAATGCCTTTTCGACCTGTTTCAAGCAGCCAAGGTGGTCCTGCGTGATTATTCCTCGGTCACTTTCCTGCTAGCGTGTTTCATCAGCCGCTCTCCAGTCAATACTCATGATGTAGGGAGGCGGAAAGCAACGCTTGCCCAAAGGACGGTTAGATCAATAAAATGGAGGCGGACGAACAGGGAGACCGATGCAATGGGGGCGATTCGCGGGAGAAACCCAGGCCCAATAGAACGGGATGAAAACGGGACAGGAGCAGCATCCGTGGGTGAGCCCGAGGCAGGCAAAGCAGGTGGAGAATTTGTTGAAGACGCAATAAATCGGACAAAACCGCCGGTATCGCATCTTCAAGAAACAACCCCGGGGAGAGTAATACACCAACGGTCAAGCAAAGCGCACGCTATCGAACGACTCCGGGCTTGTCAGCATCGGAGGCGTGGAAGCGAAGATACACGGGCGAAACGGACATAGAAGATGCATTCCCGTACCCCCAGAAGGAGCATAGAAGTGCCACGAGCGGCGGACAGGAGGGATGGTGAAATGTGAGAAAGAAACCTGACTCATTAATGTGCGACTGGTAAGGTGTGTGTGTGTGTGTTCGCGCCAATGAAAATCGTGCTTCACTGCCGCGTTGTTCTGTCGCTACAATGAGTGCAATAAGGGCGTATGCCCAGAGCTTTGTACTTTGTCAAGTCAAACTGGAGCGCCTTTTTGTGAGAACAGGTGTTGACCCTGTCGAGTTGCAACTCAAGTGAGGGTCACCGATCACGTATTAGTAAAGCCTGAAAAAAGTATCTAATGAGCTAGACGATCAAATGCTTCGAAAAATCCGGATAGATCACATCGGCGTCTTCTCCAGCGTCAGCTGACTCCGCTCAACTACTTCTTGCGAGTAGTAGATTCGTTGTGCACAACCGCTGTCGACGGAAGCCCTGCTGCTCGCGAGTAATATTTACAGCATCCTGGCAAAGATGAATTCCATGACTTTGGACAGTATTGGGAGAATAAATCCTGGGTTTTAGTTTGATGGCTCAGTTCTGCTTCCGTTTTTGTGAATAGGATTTATTATTCCAAGCTTTCACATTGCAGGGACCTGCTGTTGGCCTAAGCAGCGGTGGATAAACGGAGCCAAAGGTTCTGCTAGTTGTCGTGCTGCTGCCCGCAGTCGGTTTAGGCGAATGGTGTCGACATCTGGAGAGGTGTGGTTGCGCAGAGACATCAGTTTCTGCAATACCACTGCCGTAGTAAAAGTGATGTACGTGAGTCCTTGAGGCTGGGCTAAAAGAGCTGGGAAATCGATTGATGGCTAGACCCTATGTAACGAGGGAGCATATCGCATCTGCAGTGGTTTTGCTGCTTATGTAGCGGTTCTTGATAGGCCACAGGACGTCTAGGGTAGGTGGAATCCCTGCCTCAGCTTGCGAAGGCCATTGACGTGATATGACAGCAGTTTGTGGTTAGCGCTGAAGGGTTGTGCGATGTACTGGTGACATGCTGCTTTCTAGTTTCTGAGCAGCTGCGTGCAGTGATTACGTTGAACTATGTACTGGTCCTAATTTTCCGACGTAGTGGGTGAGCCATACGCTCGCAATGCTGCGTTGCGTACTACCACCATCCAGCTTGGGGTTCTGCTCCCTACGAAAAACGATTTTAGGCCCATGGCGAACCTTTGTCTCTGAAGCATCCGTAATTAGTTGCTTGAATTTGCTGACAAATTCCAACCAGGCAACCTTCGTGGGGTCTTCAGAGAGAAACGATCAAGTTGTGGCGCTGACACTAAGGTTTACGTAGTCTTAACATGCAGTGCTAGGCACCATCACTAGTTTCTCGTGGCGATATTCCGCATAGTAGATGAATTTGAAACTGGTGAGTGCATGATCACTGCTACCCAACGGGCAATCTACGAATAATACATCAATCCTATGTTCCTCTTTGATGAACACAGGATGCAACGCATGGTTTGTTATCTCTCCTGAAACGTAGGGGCAAAATGACGTGATGGTAAAGTGGAACACTGGTTACGAGCTCTTGCAGATCGACTTTGAATTGTAGCAAAGATTGCAGCAAATATATCCAAACAAAGTACGTTGAAATCACTCATAATCTGGATGTGAGTGGATCTTAACATGAGGTTGCACCTTAAAGTTGTCGCGAGTTGGCAGTCGGTCTTGCATGTAGAGTTAGGGGGCAGTACACCTAGGCTAGACTTGTCTCTGCCTGTTAGTTGCAGAAGACAGTAAAGCGATTCGGGAAACTGTGTGTCTGAATCCACCAAAGCTCCGCACCGCAGATCGCTCGGGTAATACACAATTTCCCCTACTTCTTTAGTAAGCCAGTCGTTACGGATGAGCGACATGCCCAGCATGACGTCCGTCATTTCAGCGTGTAACCATGTCTCCGTGACACCGAGGAAATCCTATGGACTCAAAATTTAGCGATCTTTCAGTTCAGTTAGCTTATTTACAAGGTCTCTGCATTCGTATAAAGGCAGGATAGTTTCTCGGTCTCTAGGATTCAACAGGCGGCTAAATGTATCAAGTGTGAGAACATACCGACCTATGTGACGTCGGTCGTTATCTTTTTGTTGGGATGACGTCACAGCTTCTTTAATTTGATTTGGCCATTACTTTTCCCGGCCTAGTATGGAATGCGTGAAAGAGTGATCATGTGAATCTTCCGTGTAACCGCCGCTAGATTTGCTTTTTCACATAAGCTGGTGTCTGGCCTTTGCAAGGCTTCTGTAGCTTTGACCGAACATTATTTGGAAGACATTTCCGATTTGTCTGCCAAAGTCGTAACGCTTCCATTGCTGTTTGACCTGACTGAACCACTAATTTTAGTATGTTTCGGCCATATCCTCTATAATTTAGTGAGAAAGTTAACCTTTTGAGCAATGCAGCGACAAGAGTATCTAAGAGTGTTTCTCGAATGAATCGCCACTGTTTCAAATCGTACTTTCTGGCCCCTTGACTGTCTAGGAAAATGGCTCTATCACGTCGTGCTGGAAGATTGCGTCTAGAAAATCTTCCCTTTTGTGCCCTATAGATATATTTCCTTTCCACCATCGCGTGCTCCAACGGGTGTCTGGATAGATGCGTATCCAACAGGATCCGTGTTGTAGCTTACAGTTAGGGAGTAAAACCCTTCCTACATCAGTGCAGGATTCTAGTGTCACTCGAATAAGTTGGGATTCTCTATAGTTTTCGGAGTTCTTGTGACGAGTACTTCGTACTAGGTTTGCGAGTTTGGCTTCTAGGTTTATCAACATACACAAAGAGGCTGGACCATCGCAATGAGGCTGGACCTAACCGTGGTGCGATGGTTTGTGTGCCTCCCTAGTCCATTGACCTATGCTGGGTGGTGCATTTCTGCAACTTAGAGCCACTCATACCAGATTGGTCAATGGTTAGAGGCCAGACAAATTCAGCCTCCTGGTCCTGCAGGTTGGGGGTTGGAATGTGGGTGGCACCTTATTCCTTAAAACGGACTCCTTGTAGCCCAATGCCAAACCCACTGACTTGCGGTCAGGTTTTTGAACCAAAGGCTTTGGTTGAGAACCCTAATCGTTCTCCTGTCTAGGCCTGCGCAACCTGACAGTATCGTACCCACGCAATACGATGAATTTCTCTTCAAACACTTTCTTGATACCCTGGCTACCGCAGAAGATAATCAACGGTGCCCTATCTGCTGCATCGAGCAGGGTGGATAGGAGTTTGGATGCTACCGCTCAAGCCTTCCCGGATTCTTATTCCCCCTCTTACGCTTTTTAACCCTAATCGTCCCCTTCCAGCTTCACTTTTATCCCCTCTGTTTTCAACCGCCCAATTCTTAGCCCTCCCCGACCTTGCTTTGCTAGGCTCCTATCTTTTAGTTGCAACTCACAGGTTAACGCGGAGCGTCATTCCTGCCTTATCAACATGTCCATGTCCAAGCAAGCGGTCAAGCCCAGTTCATCGGCTTCCATTTATAGCCCTCGATCCTCCTTCAGATTGGCATGTCTCAATGTACGCACATTGCTTCAGATAGGTCAACAGGCAGCACGTGCCCGAACATTAGAGACCCTCTCCATCGATAGCTGCTGCTTATCGGAGACCCGCCTGCAAGACTCGAGCTCTGTACTCATTCTGCAATCCCCTTCAGGAGACACTAGCAGCAATTTCGCATTGCGTCTATCCGGTGACGATACAGCTTCGAGCACCGGCCAAGCCGGTGTTGGTATTGCCCTGAGTCCCCGGGCTGAAACTGCTCTGGTTGATTGGATTCCAATCAGTAGCCGGATGTGTGCGATCCGATTGGCTGGCTCGTTCAAAGCGTCGAAGTCGCGTGGGACTAACAGGTGTCTATTCGTTATCGCTGCCTATGCACGGACAAACTGTAGTCATGACTCGGTAAAAGACGACTTCTATCGTCAACTAAACGAGCTCCTTCGCCACAGAAGAAGCACGGACACTGTTGTGCTGGCTGGGAATCTGAATGCTCAAGTTGCAAAATTATCCACAGATGAGCTGCATCTAGGCGGCCAACATGGTGTAGGCTCCCGTAATGACAACGGTGTGCGGTTAGTTCATTTGTGTGAGGATGCACGCTTATTTCTTGCGAGCACTAATTTCAGACACAGCGCCCGCCGGAGGGTGATTGGGAGCCCACGAGACTCGAACCAGCTATGGAGGCAAATCGATCACATTGCTATCAGTTTCCGATGAAGAGGCTGAGTCCAGAACTGTCGCTCGATTTGGAGCACATGTGTGGACACCGATCCTGCACTTGTATATGCTGACCTGCGGATACGCTTCGGCGGACGCCCACGACGACGTTGTGACCGCACTGACACTAGCCAACTGGCGAAACCGGCTGTTCTGAATGCCTATCGAAGTACGCTGTCGTTCGAGTTGAATAAACGCTCACTGAATGCAATTGAAGCTCAGCGGTCTTATACTCACCAGACTTTACTAGAAGCAGGAAAATTTTCATGTTGTATCTAATCGCCAACGGGGATATTGGGTCTCTTCCCAGCCTCTGGAACTTCTCGATGCTAGTCGGCAACTTCCGGCTGCATTCGATTCGGTGGATAGACGTGCACTTTGGGACTGTCTACTCAGGAAAGGTGTACCTGAGCAACAGGTAAATATTATCCGAGCATTATATGCGCGTTGCTCGGGCAGAGTGAGGGCTTACGGCAAGTTGTCGTCGCCCTTTAATATCTCTAGCGGCGTGAGACAAGGATGCTCGCTGTCACCTTTCCTCTTCAACTGCGCTATAGATGAATTCATGGAAATCACGTTTACAGGACACGACTTAGAAGGTGTGGACAGATAAGCTGTCCATCACTTCGGGCTTTGCTTCGCACCAACGAAGTGCAAAGCTTTCCTCCAAGATTAGCCTGGACCGCCTCCTACACTGCTTCTTGGTGGGGATCAGCTAGAAGTCGTACAAAAATTCAACTACCTGGGATGTTGTATCAGCGCCCTTAGGATTGAAGATGAGATCATGAACCGTATAGCAAGAGCTTAAGGCGCTTTCGCTAACCTCCGCCACTTATGGCGCTGGCGCGACATCACTCTTGCCCTGAAGGGTAGAGTGTACAATGCAGCGGTACTTTCGACCCTACTGTACGGTTGTGAAACCTGGCCCCTTAGATCAGCGGACATAGAGAGGCTAGTTACGTTCGACCACCGATGCCTTCGCAATTTAGCTCACATCTGGTGGGAACACCGAGTTAGTAACGATCGTGTTCGACGCCTTGTTTACGGAACAGGAAAAGGATCTGAACCGCTCAGTACCGTTGTTTCACACATCGGGCTCCGATGGCTTGGCCACGTGTTACTCATGTTAGCGCACTGACTTCCACGACGTGTGTTGTTGGCGCGCCGGGGACTGTGGATGGAAGAAGAGGAAGGGTGGCCAAGCGATGAGTTGGTCGAGAGGAATGAAGGTCCTCACTTCGGAGGTGGCCTCGGTTGAAGCGTCTCGGCTCCCTGGTTGGGGTCCGAAAGACGAGGAACATATTTGGCTGGATACACTTGTTGGTATGGCTAGGAGCCGACCTCAGTGACGTTCGTGCTGTGCGTTTCTTTTTCGCACCCCATCCCTCTTAGCCGCCCCCTCCAACCACGATCTCACTAATCGTCCTCTGATGAGCTTCATCTGGGCGGCCAACATGGTGTAGGCTCGCGTAATGATAATGGTGAGCGATTGCTCCAGCTGTGTGAAGATGCTCGCCTGTTTCTCGCGAGCACTAACTTTCGACACAGCACCCGCAGAAGTGTGACTTGGCGGCCACCAGCCTCGGGCCAGTCAGGGACGCAAATCGATCATATCGCGATCAGTTACCGCTGGAGAGGCTGTGTCCAAAACTGTCGCTCGATTTGGAGCACGAGCGTGGACTCTGACCACGCACTTGTATGTGCCGACCTCCTGATGCGTTTCGGTGGACGTCCGCAACGTCGATGTGAACGGATTGACACTAGCCAGCTTGCGAAGTCAGATGTTCTGAATGTGTACCAAGATGCGCTGACATCTGGGCTGAGTAAGCGCCCACTAAACACCGTTGAAGATCACTGGTCGCATACTCGTCAAGCGTTGCTGTTAGCAGGCATGTCTTCATGTGGCAAAACAAATTGCAAAACCGGACATTGGGTCTCTACACAGTCTCTCGAACTTATGGATGCTCGCCGACGTATTCCGGCTGGAAGCGTATACAATGAAGCACGCAAAAATCTCAGGGCAAAACTACGTGCTAGCCTAAAGAAGGACCGCGAAACCTGGTGGTCTCATCGTGCCTTTGAGATGGAAACTGCCGCTGCCATTGGTAATCATCGTGAGTTATACCGTCTGATACGGGCAACAGGCAGCAGAAGACCTGGTGTTAGCGAGACCATACGCGACGAGAGTGGGCAGATGATCCACAGCCTGTCAAAACGCTTGGAGCGTTGGGCTGAACACTTTGCTATGCAATTTAACCAACCTGAGTTATCGTTTTCTTCTTCGGGCATTGAGCGCCCTTCTCCTTGGGCCGTCTCCTTGGATCCGCCCTCACGCGCAGAAGTCGAATGTGAGATCAAGCTGTTGAAATTGCATAAGGCCGCAGGAGCAGATACGATTCCTCCAGCCCTCTTCAAATTCGGTGGACCTGCTCTAGTAGGTGATCTACACGAGTTGCTAGTAAAACTTTGGGAGCAGGAGACAGTCCCGACAGACTGGAACCGCTCCGTCATTGTCCCAATTTTCAAGGGAGGCTCCCGTTTAGAATGTGGCAATCATAGAGGGATCAGTCTGATTTCGATTGCCTCTAAATTGTTTGCCTCTCTCATTCTCCACAGACTGACTGGCACTCGTGAAAGCCAGATTCGTGAAGAGCAAGCCGGATTTCGTCGAGGTCGGGGCTGCATCGACCACATCTTCACATTGCGTCAAGTGTTGGAGCACCGCCATGTTTATTGGCGACCCACCGTTGTCGTGTTTCTTGACATAAAAGGTGCCTTCGACTCAGTCGATCGATGTGCCCTTTGGGACTGTCTGTTGAGGAAAGGTGTGCCTGATAAATATGTAAATATTATCAAAGCACTGTACGCACATAGTTCGGGCAGGGTGAGGGTTTATGGCAAACTCTCGCCACCCTTCAGTATCACCAGCGGTGTGAGACAAGGATGCCCGCTGTCACCTTTCCTCTTCAACTTCGCTATTGATGAAATCATGGAAACAGCGTTCGCTGGACACGACCTAGAAGGTGTGGAGCTACTCCCTGGTGAGCGACTTCTTGACTTAGAGTATGCAGACGATATTGCCCTAATCTGTGACAGCTCCCAAACATGCCAAACAGCACTGAACCGATTAGCACTGGCTGTCAATCGTTTTGGGCTATGCTTTACTCCATCGAAATGCAAAGTACTTCTCCAAGATTGGCAGGGACCCAACCCTGCGCTAACGCTTGGTGGTGATCTGCTAGAAGTCGTTCAGGAATTCAAGTACCTGGGCAGCTATATTAGCACCCGTGGGATTGAAGATGAGGTTACGAACCGTATAGCAAAAGCTCGAGGTGCTTTTGCCAATCTCCGCCACCTGTGGCGCAGACGCGACATTACTCTCGCCCTGAAGGGCAGAGTTTACAACACAGCCGTCCGTTCAACTCTCCTATATGGCTGTGAAACCTGGCCCATCAGGTCGACAGACATGAAGAGACTCGTCACATTCGATCATCGCTGCCTTCGCAGCTTAGCTCATGTCTGGTGGGAACACCGCGTGAGCAATGAGCATGTTCGGCGTCGCGTATTTGGTACAGGAAGAGCGAGTGAACCGCTCAGCACGATTATATCACGCACCAGGCTCCGATGGCTGGGCCACGTGTTGCGCATGCCAGCACACCGACTCCCACGACGTGCTTTGTTTGCGCGTTGTGGGTGCGGTTGGAAGAGGAGGAGGGGAGGCCAAGTGATGACTTGGTCGAGAGAAATGAAAACCCTCACTTCGAATTTGGCGTCGGTTGGTGCATCCCGACTGCCTGGTTGGGGTCCTAAGGACGGTGAACACGTTTGGTTGGACACACTTGCTGATATGGCTAGGTGCCGGCGCCAATGGCGTTTGTGTTGTGATTTCCTTTGTCCATCCCCCTCCTGTTTAGCATCACCCTCCAATCACGATCTCAATCGTTTGGCATAATATGACTTTCTTTTACGGCAGCCAGCTGTTAGCTCTCCGGAACGATGTCCATCCGTTACTGGGGACTCAGCGGGCGTGCCACTGTTTGTTGTTGTTGTTGTTGTTGTTGTTGTTTTGTTTTTTCTTCTTTTCTTGCCTTTTGTATTGCGGCACAATAGCTGAGGTGTTTTCCACCTCCAGCTAACGTGTAATGATGATGATGATGATGAATTAGCCTTATATAATTTTGCACAGTAATTTGTTTGTTGCACAGTAGCCGGCTGGTTGCTTACCGGAACGATGCCCATCAGTTACCGATAGCTCAGCTGGCTTGCACCAGTCGCTTTGTTTTCTCCTTTTGCTTTGTATTGCGGCACAGTAACTGAGGTGTTTCCCACCTCTAGCTATCGTACATAATGATGATGATGAAATACACAATGGGTTCCATCGGTCCTTACCGTTAAACGAATTACCACATAATGTGATGGCGATGGATTCCTGGACATTTGTGCACACAACATTCATGAAGTTCTTGTTAGAGCTCTTTTTATTGAGCTGCAAAGAACAATGATCTTTGATCCTGGCTTTATGCCAGGTGATGGTGGTCTATTGCTTGTCTCTCTGTTCGCTTTATCGGTGTTTGCAACAGTGGAGACCTTAAGAGCGGCATTTCAGGTGATCTTGACAGCGATCTCTGGATATGGGACTGAATTCTAGGGGATTCGATTTCGACCAGAGATCTCTGAGTTGCAGATGCTTAAGATTGGTTCTCGGCTTTGCCATCCGTGTTATGATATGTTGTTAAGGCTGGCGGAATTTGATCAATCATATGTTTCGGGTAGTACCTGCTTTTCGTGGTCCTAAGTACCGCTTGACTACTAGAACCCCAGTCTGTGTTCGCATGGCGTTCTTCCAAAGTTAGAGGAGATAACTGCAATGCGGCCTAGTCGATTATGGTTCGGGTGAAGCAAAATGTGCACCATTGCTTTTCTTAAAGGCCACTCCGCTGTCCTGACGCAGACTTGCTTCCAGTACCATAATTTTAACCTTTATTAGCTGTTCAACTTCTGCTACCAACAGGTCGCACATTTGCAATAGGATCAGCAGACACCTGACTAATGGAATGTTCGTACACGCTGTGCAAAAGCACAGAACGTCTTGGTAGCCAGTTCGATCTGTGACCTCTCGTTGTAATGGATTTGCTCACGTAGAATGGTATTACTTGGACCGGTGTGAGCGAGCTAAACCCAATTTGACTATTCGCTTACATGCTCCCGACCCGCAAAAACGAGTGTAACAAAAGCACTGCAAGGTGCTTGAAAATGGAGTACTATACTGTTTAGATACAGCAGTAAAATCCGTCTCAAACACAAACGTGAGATAAACGTTGAAAACCTATTCAGGTTGGGGAGTATTCACCTTATAAAGCAGATGAATCCGAGTCAGATGAATGTAAGGTTACTTGTGTGTAGCAAAATGGGTAAGGAACGGTCCAAAAAATGTCAAGTGCGGCTATTTAAAGCGGGCGGCAAAAGGATACGCTAACGTTGTGTCACACAGTGGCGCAGAAACGACCATCGAATGGGACCGTTATGTTCATGTTAACCTAGTTTTATGAAATGTGTTCTAACAAAATGCAAGATCTTTGTTAAAAAAACAGATGTTTTTGCTTAGAGCGGTGTTAGGCCATGTTGTTTTGATAATGCTAGGCACAAGCATATTAGGTCAGTCATCGATTACACATTCGGCGCCTGTTAGAACAAGAAAAACACGAGATTACTAAAATTTCCCAATTACGGCCAAAACGTCATTCGTCGCATCATCGCAAAATGATAAACGAGGGCGTCAGTTCCCTTCATGGTGTCTAAGTACCCTCACCGAAAATATTCGCACAGAATTATGCTAAAATGTTTAGCAGCATCTTCTGACAACATTGACCGTGGGAAACTTTATCACCGTTAGTTGGGCCAACGAGATACACTTCCACAGGATATTGCTTGATATCTTGATGTCGAAGTTAGATATCACTATCTCGCTTTTCTTGCTACTTAGAGGTGGATACGCGGATTGCATGCCGTACACGCATATTTGTATTGTCATCAAAACCAGCTGAGGAAGACGTATGCTGTTGCCTTTCTTCGGGTGACACCGAAATCGGTTCTGCGATCCATGTTAACAAACCGACCCACTATCCTTCATAAAAATGGATCCTGTTACCTACCTCACCGTCTCAGAGATGGCAAAGTCCTAATTCGCATAATGTGCATTCTTGTGACACACCTTGAGGAAAGCATGGAGACGTACACACACAGCAGTGATCTTGAGTAGCAGCCTAGGGACCAGAACCATCATTCATTAAAATAACTGGAAGCGTCCCTATTTGGAGCAGTGACATGTTTGGCTCAACAACTTTTACCGTACGGTCGATATAGTAACATAACATTAACTCGACCTTTTCTACAGCTTTGAGTAGCTCAACCGAATGTTCTCTCTGTCATTTTATATTGCCGCGCTTTGATTGCGGATCTTATTGTGACCTTACGGGCCTACTTTTTCAACGCAGACTCCAGATGCATACTCAACCCACCGTGTATGGGCCTGAATGTTACCTCCTATATGTATTGCCTCAGGTCACCGACGCCGTTGTACTGGTCACATGGCATGAATGGAGGGACCTACCGTACAGCTAGTCACCCTTCATAACAGACCGCTCCAGCCGTCATATACCATATTCAATTTAAACTAGGCCTTTTTCATACAGAGCGAGACACCATTTATTTCCTGTTTGGAACATCAGCAATTTCTTAGCAAAAAAAGAGGTAATAATGGTTAAGGAAATGAGTTGATAAGGCTGTCCTACTGCTACCCTTCCCAGGTTTGTCATTAAATTGAAGACGCGATTCGGGCAGTTGTGTCACCTTACAAGTCCGCCGCTCATGTAAATGACCACATCGTCTTTCTGCTGCTGCTGCTACTACTGCTGCTGATGATGCTGCCGCTGCCGCTGTTGTTGCTGTTGCTGTTGCTGCTGTTGTCGTCGTCGTCGTTGTTGTTGTTGTTGTTGTCGTTGTCGTCGTCACTGCTGCTGCTGCCCTTAGCAATTCGGAGTAAGGTAAGTGAATGACATTCAAGCCAAATTGCGGTCAGGCTAATACAACCCGTATTTCTCTAGACGTGAACGCTAGTGAAAGTTTTTAATGCTTCAGCCATGAGTTTACTTGCTTGCAAGTGTCCATACATCTGAATTAAAAGCGTTGACCCAGCTGTCTCATCCCAGCCCATCGTCCTTCGTGCGGCGTGCGCATGTGCTGGATCAACAGTGATAAGCATACCTGACGTGATGGTACATTACACTGATCCAAATTGGCCTGTACACCCATTAATCAACACGCAGTAACAACTGTTAACCTAGAGAACGTGCGAAGCTTGAAAATATTGGCTTTTGTTGCACTTCCATTTTATTAGAAGACTTATACTACCTTCCAAGTTTTCAGTTCTACACTGCATAGCAATTTTGACTCTAACAACTCGATTTGCAATCCAGTTAACCGATTGGAGTGCGCACTGAAATGCCTGCTAGCTCTGCTATTACGCGAAATGTCCTGGATAAGATAAGGAGAAATCAGAAACAGTGGCGATCTGCAGCAATAATACCACAAACACGAGAAGTGCCCAAACTAATCCAACGAGGATGCTTGTGACAGCAGCTTGATTGTGGTGTTGTGTTACTCACCGGATGTTGCGACAGGCAATTTCAATTGCGGATTTAGTTGACTTTGGAGTTGCCGTAGCTATCCGCATTAATGATAGGATCTACTTTCTGCATGAATTGCAAAACCACGTCACTGTTCTTGAAGGGGAAGTTAGCTCACTAAAATTGGACCAAATCTTGTCCCTTAGTCTGGCTCAAAAAGAATGGTATTAGACACACTAAACACGACTGACTGTCTTATATAATTAATCACGACTGGGACTGATGAACGTTTACGCAGATTAACGAATGGGATTGCGTTCGATACACATGGTATATTTAGTTAAGAAAAAACCAAACCTATTTGGCCCGCGGCATGCAATATGGGTTACTACAACTGTCTGTCTCGGTCTCCATATAGGTGACAATGGGATCATGCCCCAGCCTCCTTAAATTCCCAAAGGAGACAACAGTTTAGCCTTTTGTGCATAACAAACGGCTCATTATTGCACGAATCGACTTTAAGAAGAATCTGAACAGAGGAAACCAAACGCCACTACAAAGACGGTTTGCACGTTAAGTGAATCCCTCAGACACACAAACTAATCGTATCGACATTGATGTACACCCCAACAGTTCACTAGCCAGTTCCTATCTATAGATACTCCCCAGCACCTTGACAAACAACAGACACATGAGGCTTCATTAAATGATAGTGTTACCGGGCAAGAGATATTAGGCACAATCATAACGTAAGTAAAGTTACAAGCAGCAGAAGTTACCCCTGTCAGATGTTCTACCTCAACAAGCAATGAGCACGTAAAATATATTGCACCAAATAAGAACTAATCGGAAAAGCGTGCAGTTAAGGATGTTGGAAGTTCAGAGGAACCACCGGTTAATGAATATCATCCCAACCATCCCTGTCTCCAACTAGAAATTGATGGCATCCAACAGCGTCTGATTCTTAGAATACAGTATGGGAATGTTCAACAATTTTTAACTCCAAAACCATCTCTACCACGATATGATACATGTTCTGTAAACCAGCTGAGGAAAACCGTATGCTGTCGCCGTTCTGCATTTGATGCTGAAATGGATTCTGTGATCATTGTTAAAAAACAGACTCAGGATCCTCCATCAAAAATGATTCTATTACCTACCTCACCGTCGCAGAGATGTCAACATTTTAATTCGAATAATGTTGCAGGTTATGACGCATCTTGAAGGAACTATGAAGGCATACACCCACAGATGCACACTCTCTCTCAATGGCAGCCTCAGTTTCTAGCCTTCCCTTCACCGCAACTTCCTCTACTGAAACGATATCTTCATCGTTTGCTAAAGATGCTTTTTTGTGAGCAACCATGACCACCAGTAACACTTCCGCATACGGCCATACAGAACCAAACGATGATCCACTTGTTCAGACATTTTCTTTGCTGGAGTTAGTACCTTCTAACACAGCTGATCCAAGTTTTTCATTGCGGTACACCCCTGACGTCCACGATGACAGAGTCGTTGCCAACCTTGCGCGACCCGCCTCTTCCTTTCTCGTAAAGTTGCAATTATAACTATTCCCCCGTTATTGTCCAAATTGGATCTCCTTATAACCATTGTTTTAAAGCTCCTCACATGGTTTGTATCACTGAAACAAGCTGCACCCAAGCATTATGTGACTTGCCTTTGAAGGTTTTGGGTATTGGTTGCTTCGAAAGGATTGTCTGTGCAAATGGATAGTGAGCGGCTCTATATCACATCTAGTAACTTAAGCACGATGGTCGTTACCTTCCTCCGTAGCTCAGTGATCTCAACCACGGACTGGCAACAGTCGAGTTGCGGGTTCGAGCCCTACCAGGCTCCGATGGAATGCGCACTGCTGATGATTCCCGAAAGGATGCAACGCGTGTACAGTGCTTTTCCGGGCGTGTGGTGGCTGTCTGAGTGAGTCTAGATGTGACGAATTTCTACCTACACTAATTCAAATACATCTAACCTTACTGAAGTTTGCACATCAAACCTAAAAGTCTCGCATTTCTGAACAACTAGGTCACCAGAAACTCAGAGAAGCCTCGTAGCTTAAAGCAGTTACTCAGAATGAGTGACCCGATACCGCACCGTGGAGTTACAAACCTTTTGAAGGGCGGTATGACAACGGATGATATGGTCTAAACAGGTAAAACATTGAATTTAAATTTCGTTGCCTCTTTCAAATATACATTGATTGCATCCTGCTCACTAATACAGGAAAAAAACAGATAAGGTACTCTGTAGCATCCCGTTGCGTCTGAAGCACACATATATGACAATCACATCCATCAAACTGACATTCCAACAAAGACTTGAAGCTCTTCCTTGTGCAACTCTATGACGATGTGGCAGTAACGCACCAGTTCTCATGCTAAAGCTTTTGACACCGTCATCAAACACTGGCTCCTTCCCGTCTCAATGGAGAAACTCTACAATTTGCCGAAACACGAAGTCAGCCCACGAGATCAGATGTCAAATCGCCGGGCCGGTAAGCCATACTTCGGAAGCAAGGTATCATCACTCCATTTTTCAAGGGTGTTAGTATTGTGACGCTGCCCTTCCTCTCTGCCCCTCTGTGCTACCAACCAGCCGGGGAAAACAAAACGCCGAGCCGGGGTGGCCGGAGGTAATTGCCATGCAAAACACGTCGGCAAACAACATAACTTTTGCGATGAGACATATCTTCATTCAGCATGGATTAGCAGTAACAATCGTACCGGATAACGGGTCACAGTTTACGTCCAGTCAATTTGCTGAATTTTGCGCACATGATGGGATCGAGCCGGTGAGGACTGCCCGTATCATCCACAGTCAAATGGCCAAGCGGAAAGATTTGTCTTTTTGTTCGTCGCTAGTGGCTTGTGCCAACTAGCCCGCAGCTGCTGGCACAAGCCACTAGCAGTCATGGGTTCGGTCCTCCGTAGAGGACCGAAGGGTACGCACCACCGATGAGCCCCGATAGGGCGAAACGGCCGTATGGTGCTTTTCCGGATAGGCAGTAGACTTATCTGAATTGTCGGCTGACAGCGACGAACAAAAATACGTCCCAAAATACTTCTCCTCATAAGGGAAGATTCGTTGATACTCTGAAACGAGCATTGTAGAAGTCAAAAGAAGAGGGATCGCTGAACGAAAGCTTGGAACGTTTCCTGTTGAACTATCGATTTACCCTGAATCCCAATTCACCATATGGGAAATCACCAGCTGAAGCCCTTATGGGTCGAAGATTGCGAACAACGCTAGATTTGCTGACTCCCAAGCGTCCACCTCTACAAGTAAGGAATTCAGTGATGGAGCACCAATACAACAGGCGGTATGGGGCACGAAAAAGAATTTTCAAAGTGGGCAGTTTTGTGTTTGCGGCTGCCAATCAAGGACGATGAATCGCTTGGACACCAGGACGAATCGTGCGACGCCGAGGCAAAGTGATGTATGATGTTCAAGTTGGTACACAAGTATGAAGACGCTACCTCAATCAGTTGAGGTCACGGTATGTACATGGTGCCATCGTTCCGAAAGACAAAAGGACTTGACGTCAGTGCATTGCTGGACAATGGCAAGCCTAGTACTCCTGCAGGTGGCGACGTTCGTCCAATGGAAAACATGCAAAATGGAGCTCGCTACAGGCCAAAGAGAACAAAAGATTCGTGCAGCCTCTTTAGGTGGATCCGCGTCGAAAGAGCTATGTGAACTCCAGGTAACCCATATTTTAAGACAGAGAGGTATTAGGAGACCAACTATTAGACAGTCCGTAGATTATACCCATGGAAATACAAGAACACAACGTTGCGAAGAGTACTCTTTTCGATAAATCTCCTCAGGCATTTACAATTATAAAATGGAAAAGCACAAAGTAAACGGCTGATTAAGCCAAAGTGGTGGGAATAGTGGAATCACGACAAACAGAAACTCAAAAGTATTGATCAATAAAATCCGTTAACTACACATGTGACAAAGCACGTGTTAGTTGATTGGAGAGATGCCAAGTGCATCATCCGACCACTGTAGACGCCTGGAGTGGCAAAAATTAGCGAGCTGACTAGGGCCAGGGTAGAAGAAGCCCTTGCAGCAAGGCCTTCTGCTTACATAATTCCGGTTGCAATATTCTAATCGCAATCGCTTCGGCCGTCCGTAAGATTTGCTTTTTTAAGCCCTTTAGTGTACCGTGGTTTTACTACATAAAGTAATTGGAAGGCATCAGCGGTCCTAATTCGGTGTCCGCTTTCTACCAGATGTTCCAGGATGGAACTGTTGGGGCGACTGACGATGCCTTTCCTCAAAGCCGCTGGGCAGTGCTCTAGACCCGACAAAGGCTCCGGATGGGTACTGATGGATAGATGCGACTACCTTTCCAAAATGCAATACATTTTGCAAGATAAGAGTAAGTTCTTTTGTGAAACGGTACAGAAAGACAAAACCGCGCAGGATGAAGTTAAAATCACTCAAGTGTTGAAGGAGCTGAAGCGCATGAACCAAATAGATAGCGTGCTACTGGAACAGCTAACGCCAGTGGGTTCCCATCCACCACGTCTTTATGGACTACCTAAAGTACATAAACCACAAGTCCCTCTGCGTCCGATAATCGACATGTCAGCCTCAGCTACTCACTCGGTTGCGAAATGGCTTGCGGGTTTGCTCGAACCAGTACGCAAGGAGTTATGCACATACACCGTGAAAGACACATTTGAATTTGTGAAACGAGTAGAATGCATGAAAGTAAATGACAAATTGATGCTCTCTCTGGACGTTGAGTCACTTTTTACGAATGTTCCATTGATGGAAACTGTCAATTTTTTGTGTGATTACATGAATGAAAAGAACGTAGATGTGGGTATTCCGGTGAGGAAACTGAAGGAATTAATTTTACGGTGTACCTTCAGCAGACAATTTTTATTTAATGGAGTCTACTACAGACAGATTGACGGTGTCGCGATGGGGTCCCCCCTAGGACCACTGCTTGCTGATATTTTCCTCGCTATGATTGAGCGTGAAGCTATACGACCCATCATCGCTTCGTTTGATTTCTATTCTCGTTATATGGATGATACGTTTATAATCTGCGATTCAAACACCAATGTTTCCAACCTGTTAAACCGTGTTCATCCATTGTTGAAGTTTACTATCGAAACCGAAAGAGATGGTAAGCTAGCCTACTTGGAAGTGTTGCTAAGCCGAAGAAATGATGGTTCATTGGAAAGAAGTGTATTCCGGAAGGCCACTTGGGTAGGCCAATATACACATTTTCTGAGCTTTGTACCCTTGAGGTACAAACGTAACCTCGTCCGCTGCTTGTATTTTCGTGCTACGAAAATTTGCAGCCAAGAGACGCTGGAGGCCGAAAAGATCCGTATTCTCAAAACGCTGCAAGATAACGGTTATCCGACCCCGTTCATCAAAAAGTATGCTGTGATCCGCGATAACCCTGAAGTGATTACTACTCTCCCTAAGAAGGACGTGTTTCTGTCAGTTCCCTTTAAAGGCGATGTTGCCTTTGATCTGTTGACCAGAAGGATTTCCACTGCAGTGGATAGAACCTTCCCAGCCGCATGCCCACACGTCCTTGCGGAAACGGCGCCCTCTATAAACCAACGCATTAAAGATAGAATTCCGGTTCAGTCCCAGTCTTACATTTTATATCAGTTTACCTGCGCCTGTGGTGCGAGGTACGTGGGACACACAACCAGCCGTCTATCTAAACGCATTGCGGAGCACTGCCCAGCGGCTTTGAGGAAAGGCATCGTCAGTCGCCCCAACAGTTCCATCCTGGAACATCTGGTAGAAAGCGGACACCGAATTAGGACCGCTGATGCCTTCCAATTACTTTATGTAGTAAAACCACGGTACACTAAAGGGCTTAAAAAGCAAATCTTACGGACGGCCGAAGCGATTGCGATTAGAATATTGCAACCGGAATTATGTAAGCAGAAGGCCTTGCTGCAAGGGCTTCTTCTACCCTGGCCCTAGTCAGCTCGCTAATTTTTGCCACTCCAGGCGTCTACAGTGGTCGGATGATGCACTTGGCATCCCTCCAATCAACTAACACGTGCTTTGTCACATGTGTAGTTAACGGATTTTATTGATCAATACTTTTGAGTTTCTGTTTGTCGTGATTCCACTATTCCCACCACTTTGGCTTAATCAGCCGTTTACTTTGTGCTTTTCCATTTTATAATTGTAAATGCCTGAGGAGATTTATCGAAAAGAGTACTCTTCGCAACGTTGTGTTCTTGTATTAGACAGTCATTTTTAGTGAACGAGCTTAATAGCTATTCTTTACTATTCCTATTTTCTCCTTCTTGACTGTTGTTTAAACGCTTTACTGGGTTAGCCCGATTGGTACACCCATGTCATTGTTACTGGACGCTCATCGTCATGTCCTTTTCAGCAGTGCCATTTGCAAGAACACATTCCATTGGCTTTTTCTTCTCATCACTTTTCTACTTGGTTATGTTAAAAGAATATTTAGTTGTCACACGATTATTTTACTAGTTGTTAATTTTTGGGTCTGCATTTCTTTGTCTTGTTTTTTTTCGTGACATTTGTTTAAATGCTTCGTTTCCTTATTCCGACTGGCCAGGGTCCGTCACTGTAAATGGATGTCCGCTTTACGCTTGGGGTCCCATGATGCCATTTTTAAGGACAAATGCGATTCGCTCTTGAGTACACGGTTGCTTATTCGCCCGTTGCATCTGACGTTTTCCCTTCTTCTGGTTGGCTCAAGTGTAATTTAGTGGCTTCCCTTCATTGTGCCTTCAAAACTACATAGCAACTGTGATTTCATGTATACAAGTCTCTTCCCAGCTCGTCTTTGGATTTCTTCTTGCGGTCGTGGGGTGAAGACGTCAGCGGCGACACAACAGGTAACCGGGGCTCTCAATGATGATGGAGTCAATCATAGCTGAGGTGCTAATGGGCTACTTTGAAAGGTCTAACCTCATAGGACCGGAGCAACACAGCATCCTTCAGCATCGGTCATGTAATACAAGTCTGCTGATGACGCCTGGCAGTTGGGCTGAAATAGCCCACGCTGGGACTGGCAATGATATCATATACCTTGAAGTTGAAAAAGCCTTCGACCGCTTAAATCACTGAATCTTTCTTCAAAAGCTGCAAACGTACGGAATTGGGGACCCGGTCCTTAGATGAATCGAAAATTTCCTATTTCAGCGACGGCTTCGTGTTCGGTTTAGAGATACATTTTCTGATCCTATTGACGCAGACTGCCGTGTCCCACAGGGATCGGTGTAAGGGCCACGCCTATTCCTCATCTTCATCAACCACCTCACACGTGTCATTGAGTCGTATTTCCTGCTTTCTGCAGATAACATCAAGATATGGCGGGCGATCGCTTATCTAGACGATCAGGATGTGCTACCGAGACCTAGACCGTGCCATCGAATGATCAAATTAAATGTACTTCCTTTTAACGTGGACAAGTACAGGAATGTACATGTACGCCATTAGCCCACTTACACATATAAGCTTGGAGACCACATACTGAAAACCGTCTCACAGGAGCGCGATCTTGAGGTGGTGATGTACTACGATCTCGGCTGTTCGGAGCAGTATTTGAAGACGTCAAAAGCCGCTAACCAACACGTTGCCACCTAGGGAGGGCGTTCGGAAGGTTCGCCCTCTCCATATTTCCCAAATGCTCACTGCGTATGTGAGGTCCCATGTGGAGTGAGCGATTCAGGCCTGGCAACCTTGGTTAAAACGCGAGATGGTTGCACTGGATACCGCACAGCGAAGGAAAACCAAGAACGTTAAGGGAACGCTCCGCATGCCATATCATTTGCGACATAAAACCTTATGAACGTACAGCGAAAGTCATCGCCGTCTAGGAGGTGACCTCATTCTGGTGTACCAGACCTTGAAAAACCCCGATCACGCATGCTGCCACCTCCTGAAACTTAGCTGCAACACAAACTTGTAGGATGATCAGCCGAAAGTGGCTACACAATACGGTCGGCTGGAATGTCGTCAGAACTATTTTTCTTTTCGAATTTATCACCACTGGAACGCTCTTTCGACTGTTATCCTTGCCGTGCGTACGCTACGCTTTTTAAAAAATAGTGACGACGATGCATTATAACATCTGCGTTACTGATCTGATTTCTGTTCACTTAGTAACAACAGGACGCAGACAAACATTGTGCTCTCCAGCCCTCACGAACTCAGTGTAAACCGATGTATATGCGCGTGTAAACAGATGCGCATGTGTATTATTGAACATGACTTACAGTGGATTTATACTTACGAACACCGCGGTGTGTCCACCAGTGTGAACCTAAATATGCAGACACTTCGTATACTATGAATTTTCACTATGATCCTCCTGCGGGACCTGTTAAGGTTTAGCTTTTTTGGTTATATAAAACCACTACTGCACTGCTGCCTTACTCGGGCGCAGGTAAGGCCTCAGAAGGAATAATCAAGAATCATGCTAAACAGTTTCTGACGCGACAAAACTTATTCAGCAGTTCGCATATCGGGTTAATTAAAAAACGTTTTCGTAGCCTATGTCAATAACAATTCCTTGACCACGTTACAGCAACAATTGATGGTGACAAGGCCACCATCATCATCCTTTGGATGTGCAAGCAGTATTGGTTTGCGTGTTGCACAAACTACTGTTAACCGTGCTTGAGTCTCATGAGATCAGCAACCCTCTATTGAGCTGGTTCGATTCATACCTGAACAATGGAAAACAAACAGTACGGATAGGTCAGCACTGTTCTGCCCCCATCACTAGTAGTGTCGCATTGGGGAGGGCATTGTGTCCATTGCTGCTCTTCATTTACATTAACGATATATGTGAATACAGTAAGCGTATTCGCCTATTTTTATCTGCGAACGACATCAAGATAGTGCGCTCATTTTCACCTAATCATCTGGACCTATGTATAAAACATACGGGAAGATCCCTCACCTTAAATAACTGCAGTGAAAGCAAGTCTATGAAGATTGCAGCAGACACATCTCAGATGCTCCGTCACAGATGTTGTATGTCAGAAGGATGCATCACTCTTAAGTTCACCCATCCTAAACGCGCCCCTCGTTCGAGACCTGGGAATTCGATACTCTAGCAACTTCAACTTCTCCGAACCCATCGTACATCAACCAGCCACTATGAAACAACTAAAAGCCTACATCACTAGATCACTTCCGCCATCTCAAACACCGCTTGAATCATACACCCTCACAGTGCGACCCACACTAGAGTATCGCGCCATCATACGTAGCCACCTAGGCAAAACAGACAGAATTGCTTTGGAAAACGTCCATCACTCATTTTCTGAAATGTTCATAGGGCGATCAGCAACGGTTACCTACGAGGAACGAGGAACTTACTTCCAGTTTGACTCACTATGGCTTCGACGACTGAACAGCAACCTAGTTGGCATTAGCCTCTAGCGGTCATGGGTTCGATCCCCAGTAGGGGACCGATGGATGCGCACCACTGACGAACCCCATTACGGCGAAATGCGCGTCTGGTGCTTTTCAGGATTAGTAGCTTACCTACGCGGCTGGGAATCTAATTGCGATGAACCGACTCTAATCATACCAAAATCCGTCTACTCATTATTAACCTCACTTTGCTCTACAATATAATATATCTGTGAGACAGCTACTAGCGTGATTGTTTTGCAAAACGGCTCAGACAACTCCACTAGTAATATCTATTAACCTGCATATTCTTGCAAACCAATCAAAATATCTGCTTTCAGGTGACGTACCTCGACCTGTGGAATAAGCTACCGATGCAATTTAGGACCATCAAGAGCTTTTCAACATTTAGATCCCACCCAAAACTTTTCTTCCCTGGCAATCTTGTTCAAACATTGTGGCCTTCAATAATCCCACTTAAACGCGACCTTAAAATTCGGCCATGCTCTATGGTTCTGCGTTGTGAAATTTAGCAAAACCCACATGTTAGCTTTACTGAAACGCTCTTGTTTTTATTTATCATTCTTTCATTGATTCAAATCCATTCGTGCGATACTTTGAAATCGCTGTGTTCCTACGCTTGTGAATTGTGCATTTTCCATTTGCCGTTTTAAGAAATAACATTAAGAGAATTTATAAGTGGTGTAATCGGAACGAAACCTAATGGATGGAAGGTTGTTGTTTGAAAGAAAAATGTGGCAGAGCTGAGCCTACCTGTGTTGCTTAGCTCGGATATTCATTTGCTCCCGGGAAGCTTAGATGAATTATCATACGTCGTCTTCTCCAAAGAACTTTCGCAGCTTGGCATCATTCTGTTGTAGTAAAACTGGTTCCACGAAGAAGTAAATGATGCCGTCGTATTCGTTGGAGAATATATTTGCCTGCGCGTTGACCGCCTATGCACGTGCCGAAACAGAGGTGGTGGGGTCCTTAGTTAGGCTAGTCCATATTGGTTTACAAGAAGCACCTTTTGGTTTTTCCCCAGTGTATCAACTGTAGTCCCACAATGCAAGCCGAGGTGTTTGGATTTCTATCTCTCAATATTCTTGGCTAACATCTATATATCTCCCAACAGTCCCAACCCTGAAGCAGTGAAATTTTGTGATGAATATACAATAGCCGTCATAGGACACATCGACTGTTCCAAATGTATCTTCGCCGGAGGTTGCAACGAATTTGATACCACTTTCCTCACCATTATCGGTTTACGGGACGTCGTAAATTTCTTCACCAGGTTAGAGGCGACCCTGAAACTGATGTTCGTTACTTATTTGAAGAAGTTCTGTATATGTAATGGGCTACCATTGGTAGTTCTGATCACACAACCATCAAGATTTCGCCCGTGATCTATAGCAGAACAGACCAACAGGAGAACTCTCGATGCATTGATCTAAGGTTCAGATGGAAGCAGTGACATGTACGAATCACCGAATGATTTTGTGAAATTGATGCATCCACCCAATTTATTTTATTCATTGACCTGGGCGCTTTCGTCCTTCCATCTTTTCTCAGATGCTCAAAGCCTACATTCGGCCTCATTCTGAGTACGCCATCCACGCCTGGAAGCCATGGCAAAAGCAAGACATTACCGCTCTTGAACTGCCACAAAGATGGGTGTTACAATTGAGGGAACACCTCTGGTATGATTGCGTAGATGCCTGATAAGATTGTCACTGGCACGGTTGGGAGCACGCTTACGGTAACTGCTTGGAAAGCTGGCCAATCGAACGGATTTCCGCTGACTTGATGGCGTAGCTTAGCCCGAGGTACGCGTTAGTGAGACAGCAATCGAGCGAGCGTGAGAACGATCCTAGCCGCACGTATTCGGGTAGACGCTGAGCCCTCGGAACGGATGCACACGAGAGGGGGTTACGGTAGACGCGCACTGGTGACTTAGACGCGAACGCTGCCCGGCTAAGGACGCACACAAAATCGCGTGACCCGACCGACTCCCAAGTAAGGCGAAGAGGAAGGAATGACATGCGGTCCTCTGAAGTATCTTTTACGACCAACAAAGGGCGAAGCACAGCCAATGCCATGGGTTATTAAATTAGGGGAAATTGCTACCACGAAGGGGTGGTAGTTTGTAAAAGAATATTGTCAACAGGTGCGCAGTTGGGCCGCGTCTCGGAGTGGCTGAACGCTGCTGCGTTGTGGGGAGGAATTGGACCCCGCTTTCCACAGTCAGTATGCCGGAGTTTCTGGAGCGTATTTATGGAGACGTTTGACGGGCCCGCAACAAGGGCGACCAGGAACGTAACGGACCTGTTTTATCTCCCTTACCGATTGAGGCTGAAAACCCTCGGGGTCTACAGTGGACAATATCGACGCCTGCGTGGTGACTTGATAATGATTTATATGATTCTGAGGAATCCAAACCATTCTTGTCGTCAACTACTAAAGCTGCATCACAATACCACACTCAGAGGATACCAGCTAAAACTGACCACACAGTACGGCAGTTTGGGATGCCGCCGGAATTCCTTTTCCCTTCGTGTGTGCCAACGCTTGAAAGCTCTTCCCACACACGTTGTTTCTTTTCCCACGTTAATAGTACTCAAAAGATGTCTGGATGATTCGCTCATCCACTTACATTACGCTATATAATCAGTGATGTCTACGTCAACCAAACGCGAACAAACGGTGCCCATTCGCAGCTTTTCGGCTTTACTACTTACACGCTGCTGCTGTGGAATATCGTGCGGATATACAGCTGCCTTCAACAATTACATCAGTAAAAGAAGGCGGTGCACGAGTGAGCGCTGTCGTTTCTTTTGTTCTTAAGACATGCCTTCCCTATAGTACATCCCAAATTACGCTATAGTAACAATTCAATACGCTTTCTATAATATTTCAGTGAAGCAAGACGTCTAAATCGCTAGACGTTTAAATTGACGATTTACACTTATGTTTGCTTTCACTTCAACCATCCTACGGGACTTGTAAAGCAATCGCTTTTTTAGCTGTGATATATCATTGTTCATTTTTCATTGTTCAATTTGACAAGCTATCTAAATTTCTGTTTTGACATCTGTGCTTGGAAAACTGTCTACGTCCGCGTTGACAGATTCTTCACCCCCGAACTGAGTCGGCTGCGCCGACATAAGGAGAAAACATCTGAAGAAAAAGACGACACCTCATTGAGGTCTATCAATGTTTGTATCAAGGAGTAGCTCCGCTCTGTAACCGACATATAAACGCAGTCTATTCTTGGGAACGGCAACTGTCGCGAACTTTGGAGGATGCTGAAACAACAGTGGAGTTACTATGTGCGAATCATTTTGCTCTTTAGGTGGAGAAATCGAACCGGGAGTTGTAAAACTGCAACACAAATATAGCCCCAGATCGATCATGTGTCCAAGTTTTGGGGTCTATAGGACGTTTGCCTCTTGTTGACGGTGTAACTAGGAATAGTTTATTGAAGCCGCTACCTTCCGTCAAGGCTAATGTGTCAGACAGACTAACTCCCGTCGTACTCTGAGAATGTGATAACTTCCGTCAACGCCTCTTGCTTCCGTCTACATAATGTGTACGCAGTGACATATAATCGATGACTACTAGAAAAGTGTCAGTATTACACCAGTGCCAAAAAGGAGTCTAGCATATGTCAATCAATTAATTGTTCTTCTTTTATCTTGAAAGTTCTGGAAAAAATTATTCGAGAATTGATGCTGTCCCAAACTCGGCCAAATGACCCCTTCAATTCGTTTGTCGTAGTTCGAGATTTACTCTAGATGAAGTTGTCTACATTGTACATTCTGTACAGCCAGCCCTTGACAAGTGTAAAAAGTCAAATCGTATGTGCCTTCTTGACAACATCAACGCAGTTGGTTGTGCAAATCGCGAATTGTTGCTTAAAGATCTGCTCATTCAAGTAATGTATCTTTCCATCGTCCAGTTGCTGAGTGCTTATTTTGCTTAACGCACTCGGATTCACCTACTCAGTGGTAGATGCTCCACCCCACTAATTATCAAATCTGGTGTCATTCAGGGAGTAATCCTACGGCCTTTTATCTACTTACCTCGGTTCGATACCAGTCCCTGAAGAAGCGAACTTACAAAAACATGCGGATGACATCGACATCGATTGTTCACTCAAGTTGCAATATCTTCAGAAAGATTTCAATGTTTTGTCCAAGGCTCGTCAGCTGTCTCTTTATGCATCAGTGTCATGATATACATTTTTCGCTGCACGGAAGAGCCAGGTAGGAGCAGCTTCTTACACAGTACTTCCAGCTGCATACTAATGGCAACGGATTACACTCTGTAAGTTCACTGATGTACCTAGGTGGGCTACTGAACTATTAAATTGTTGCAAGGGAACTGGTTCCATGGTGTATTCATATCCATTGAAGAATTGGTTTGCAGGCTGGTTGACCGCCCATGCACGTGCCGAAACAGAGGTGGGGAAGTCCTAATTTACACTGATCTATCTTGGTGTCTGGCAACAAGACGCATCTTTCATTTCACTTCGCCATTTATTAACTGCTTAATCCTACAACGCAAGCCGAGGTGTTTGAGTGGCTACCGCACAATATTGTTGCCTAACGTCTATATATTTCCTACCTGTCTAGAACCTGAAGCAGAAGAATCAGGTACGAGCAACTGCTTATGCAGTGCCCTAAGTTGCATACTGACAGTGTCAGATTACACTATGCTACATCGGTGGGTGTGGTACTGTACTATGCATCAGCTTGGTCTCTTCATGTAAATAAAACTTCAAAAAAGCCCGAAGTTTATCATTCTACTCCTCTCGTCTAAGAGCCACTTCCGCCCTTTTTGATTCTATCCTTCGTTTTGTCAGTGCCTGTGTTCTTCCCCAATTGTAATTACTGCACCCCTTTGACTTTTCCCGATCTTCTGGTTAAGTACTTTAAGTTAATTCTCAGGTTACTTAGACCTTTACCCGATGTAGCAGCGTTTTGAGACCTATACACATCAGTTCTTGGAGGCAACTGACATCTAAGATACTGGCCGATACAAGTCATCCCGTTCATAAAGCCTTATCTGGATGTCTGTCAACGTCATCTACTGGGCAGAAATACAAGTTGATATATTCTCGCACAGAAGCCTAACGCTTGTCGCTCATCCATTAGCTCTCGCGTCTTCCGCGGAACACCAACTCTGTCATTCGATACCTAGCCAACTGATTCGCATTATGATGATATTCCTAGCTATTGTTTATCAAACCGCTTTTATAATAATATTTTGTAAATGTTTTGTATGTTGATACATCGTTGAGATCGTTCGTGTAGTAGCTGAATATTCGCCCGCCAGGGGTGCATAAAGCAATTTCTTGACTTGGCTTAACTTGCATTAATGGAAACCGACCCGAAAACACTAGCATTTCAATAATCCGTTGCCTAATGCAGACGGCATTGGAGTTTAGCGCTGACTCATATTTAGCACAAGTTCCCAAAAGATTTGCATATGAGACTGGATGTACAAATGATCGTTCTATACAAGGGGACCATCCCGCCCCTGTGGCAATATAACTATTTACTTAATTATTTAACAGGACTCAAGACATCCTGCGAAGAATCGAAGGGACCGTTGAACAATATTCTGTGTGAACTTTCGTGCAGTGACAGCAGTGGATGAATGTGATCTACCTGTCCGTATGTACGATCTTCAGCGCCCTCAAGAGGTGAGGACTGCGCTCAATAGGTGTCACTTTGAACTAGACCGCGTCAGCAGTCGCACAGCTATCGCTAGCCAGCTGGTTTTTGTCATAGACTTCTTGGCGTTCGTCCCACAAAGCAGAGAGTAGTTAAGCTTCGTAGACGAGAGCTGCTTCAACCGGCGTCTGCGGCGGAAGTGGGCTTGCTCAAAAAGAGAGACGCGCACGAACATCATCTTGCCCACAGTCGGAGACCGCAAGGTAGTGCTAAATTTAGCGACAAGCAAATCCAGACATAGTTCATTCAAAGATCATCAAGGATGGCATCTACAATTATCGTAATTGTCAATGTCCGTCGGAAAGATTGTGGTGTGTATACGCTGCAGAGTGGAAATGAACCGTTCATGACTGAACAGTGCCAACGTCAGAATACACATATCGGACGATCTAAGGATGATCCTGTGTTGGTCTTATCAGCTGAAGTTACTACCTCTTTATTCTAACATTAAAACCAGTAGAAAATGTCTTTCCAAGTGTGAATGGGCAGACGAGACGCTTGCTGACCATCGCCGCGCTTGCGAATGCGCTAGGTACGAGAATACAAGTGCATCGGAATGGTAACGCAGCTCGACCGCAAGAACGGCGTTCTCAATTAGTTGCTAAAATAGGTAAACAGTGGAACAATGGCTTGTTGAAGGAAAAGATACAAATATTCAACAGGTCAAATAGGTTGATAATAGATTGAATTGCAAATTCAAACACTATATAAGTGAACCAAACCAGATGCGCATGGGTGAAGCGATGGAGTGCTTGCATAAAGAAACAGGATTATGGGAATGAGATGGATCATTAAAACAGAATCACAATTGGTTGTCGTTAGTGCTTATAGTGAAAATATATCTGATTGTTCGCCTGTCTCCATGGATTTGTGGGCGACACTGTGGGTCATAATTTCAAAGAAGCTAGTTAGCCTGAATATATCCGGAGTATCCGTTTATGTAACAAAATGTAGGGAGCTCAAAGTGTTTTTTGAAAATAGCTAAATTTAGGGGCACAGACAACTGCTTTTGGAAGCTTGTTCCAAAGTTAGCAGATCCGGAGATATAACTAACTTCATGTACTCACTTTCAAGTGATTAACACTCAGGTTGATCTGCGGATTAAGTTCCATAAGGTTGCGGCATAGTTGACAGAGTCGGTCAGCACTTCGTTTACTATGATGAAATATCCACGCACGAACCATGAGCTCTTCCTTGGTGAGCACTGGGTCTGATATAAACGTCTTACTCACTGTTCTGGAACGGATGGTAACAGTGACATGAATATAGAAGGGTGTGCCAGAGAGTAGCTCTTTCATATACTCTTTGAACTGTTGCTGGACTTTCCAGATCATGGGTGTTGAAATATCGTGTAATAGGAATATGCCTGTACTTCGGATTTGCCACAATATGAAAGCCGATATTAGTTTGTGATCCATTTCCGGAGTGGATTTGGACCTTCTGTAAACTACGAACACGGCTTGTGTCTTCGCCATTCAACCACAGTTTGCACCGAAAGAGATCATTGAAACACATCTTGGGATGGTCTTTGAGTTCTCCGCGGAGGCATACCTCGTAATAAATGATCAATTCCATTTTCCTTCTGTTTCCGTCGTTCCGAAGAAGTGACGAACCGGGTGGAGTGATCTTGAAGTCAGTAATCTCACAGCTCAACCACGTTTCGGTGATCACTAGTGTATCTTGAGGCTGTGAAAACTGATGATTACGGAGTTCGACCAACTTACTAATATGGCCTTGTGCGTTGGTGTACAGGCAGGATATTTTTCAGTAACCAAGAGTAAGTTAGTGGATGTTGAACTCAGAGCAGCGATTGTGCCTACCTTCGAGGGGTTGGACACTAACCGTTTATTTTAGAAGTCACCGGCCTTTGAAGTTCTGCTTGTTTATCCGACTTCGCTCCTGCCAAAGCCACGATCGATTCCTTCACAGAGCTGTATGTGGGAGAGATCAACCAACTTGGCTGTCCCCAATGAGTCATTAGCCACCCGTTGCCGTGTACCTGCAGCCTTAGACCGAATTACTGTGGGAGCCTCTTACGAAATTAAGACCAGTTATTCAATATAAGCGATGTCATTGGCTCAGACCGAATCATCAGAGTGGGACTGTTCTTCTTTTAGTTGATTGATACTGAAATTATTGTCTTTTTGTAACGATGCTGTTGAGGGAGAAGTTTTGGCAGCCGTAAACCCCACTACTTCTGGTCGTCTGCTTCCGTTTCCTCAGAGGAAAATGCTAAAAGCTCAGAACTCAGTAAAAATTAATCGGTCGTTTCCTGTCGGGTTTGCGAACTCCCTCACGGTTTTTATTCTCTTTCGTTCTTACTAAGGAATGTCCGGAACTATGCGCGCCTCATGTGATGGGTTGCATAGCCGAATCGAAGAGAGTAGGTTGACCCCTATGTCGTCAGCGGACTTTCTTATACATTTCGCATGGAACTTTCTGATGCAGTTTGGACACGTTTTTCTCATCTTGTGGAACTTACCGCAGCAGTAGAACAGCTTCTTAGCAACTGACTCGCCTCAAGGTTGCTATTTTCATTCTTGCTAATGAAATGCTGACGTTTTATGCAGCAAATCAACTGTGTCCAGTCCGATATGAAAACATTCAGTTTGGAAACGGTCCCTCTCAGTTTGAGAGATCCAGTTTAGAGCGAAAGGTTATGTATCTCGGGTGTCAAGGTGACGCATGCTGAAATATGTGTTCACCCTAGCACCAATGTGCGAGCTAATTTCACACATGGAAGCATGTGCTCATGAAACCAACATCAAATGGACCTTTATAAAGGTTATAGCAATCTTCAAGCTACAGTAGGTTGTACTACAAGGACAGCATTTGGTAAGGTTGTCGTGTAAATCGTCTTTATATTGGCGGTGAGAATGCGAATGTAGGCTGCATTCTGCACCGCTAGAGTACATTCAGAATAATTCTTTGTTATCGGTTACCTGAATTATTTAGGCTGAATCCTTTTGTATAACCTGAACAAACATAACAGCGCCGAGCAAACTGTGTCAGGTTGCTTGTGACACAGCTGCACACTAAGGTTGAGGTAGGCACGACTAGGGGCAAATTTAGACACTTGTCCCACGCAACATAGGTGTGCCTAACAGTATTGTGTTATTTGGCTGAAACAGCTATTAATCTGTCTCTGTGCGAGACATTAGCGAAAAATTTGTAGAAATGACATCTGCAACATGCCATCTGTAGGCGCACATTTCCTGTCTCGGAAAAGCATCACATTTCATTTTTATTTGTTTTGGGGTTAAAATCCCCAACTACCGACAGCAATCTACAGACTATTTGCACATTAAGCTCGAAAGTGGTGTTCCCTGCTACGAACTGACTCTCCGCGTATGCAAAGAAAATTTATTCGGTAAACATTAAGGCACATTAAGGTAGTACCAAGTCGGAATTTGTTTGCTGTTAACAAACTAATGCAGAATAATTGCACATTATTGGGAAGCGCACTGAGGTTGATTGTAACAGGTAACCTTATTGCATGATAAATGCTACCCAGGAAAAATAAATCGGCGTTGCGCTTATTTTGAAAATGTCCCTTTATCTCGGACGAGTGGCAGAAGATGAGCTTTTGACAAATCGTCCTCAAAACGTTTCTAGTTTAGCCAATGCCAAAAGCCAGCATGCAGCCGGAGCTAATTAGCTTTCACAACTGCATACATGCTGTTTACGGCACTTCTATTGCAAGTTTTCTCATTTCAGTACCGTTTTCGAAGTTAGACACCAGTATTTGTAATAAAAAGGCACTACGGTTATGAGCGCCTCTGAACCTATCTAACAGCCGCGCATTGCAAAAATCGCTTCTAAAGAATTAATTCCAATAAAGTGCCTTAGATTCTGCTCCCTCATTAGATATTCGTAATCCTGCTATATGACTGCTAATATGTGTTAAGCACATGTTCATACCTACAGCAACTATAAGAAAAAGTTTGAGGTTACAAGTCAAAATATGGACGTTCCCATGTTAGCCGGACTTGCAATTTGAGTGCTTGGGCAGATACGAAATTCGCTGAGTCAATCGACTTAGGCGGATGTGTTCCAGCACTTAGCAGGAACAATGCATATCCCTACATACACCCAGCGGTGGCCATCAGGTGTCCAGGACCTGTGGTGACATCATATTATGGATGCCTCCAAGTGGCAGCCACTGCTCGTCAGTAAGACCATAGCTTTCATCAAGGTAATAGTCAGAACACATCCGCCCGAGTCGATTGACTCATGAATCGTCTCGCACAGTCATCCGGGAGTGCACTCTATTGGCGGCTTTGGTGTAGGTCTTGACTCGTCCTCCTGGTTACGGGTGGAGGACCTGGAAGTATTTCATTCCAATTACAAGCATGAACCACACGGACACAAATAATTAAATATCGCATCGCGCATCGTGCACTGTGGGAAATGGGTAGCCCTTTCTGCTGCATAAAGCGGGGTGAATAAGCAAAAACACTCTACCGCTGGCGCTTCACTTCTTTTTTCTTCCTTTTCTCTTCCATATCCTACCATTCCGGTCATGTGTTAAGCGGACTCATTCTACCTGTCTCAACCTCCACCCCAGTAATTGCTCGGCGCAATTGAAGGCCTCCGCGGAAAGTACACAACTTCGGATCCTGCAGCAACAGACCACCCCTAGGCCACAACGCGAATGTACACTTTAAGCGACGCACTGCACTGGTCGCCGCGAGAATCAGACACTAGCTTATAGATTTAACACCACTGAGTGAAACTTAACTGGTTAACCAAGGCAAGCTGCACGAAGATAGTCTTGAATTCATGTTCTTTTGGTTGGGAAACGTCATCGCAACACCACGTGAACAAGGGCTATGGTTTGCACTATCCGACCGCCTAAATGGCAACCTGGGGGGAAGCCGACAAGAATCAGCCCATATTTCTACACTGCGGACCTAGTATGTTTGTAACTTTCATTAGCACGCATGGTCCGATTATATGTTTTCCTGTTGACACAATGGATCAGTTGTACACTCAGTTATACTCCGTGATACGGTATGCATCGAGAAGCGATCGGCTATTCCCACTGGGTGAGTTCAAAGAACGCGCTGGGCATGATGCTACGGTGCGGACAGGCGTTATCCGTGTGTATGGTCTTGGTGTAGTGCACTACAAATGTGTAGTATGGTGAAACGAGCAGGCGCAATGAGCTCAACGAATAATGGAGCACCGCGGACGACGGGTGCGTAGTGCACAATTCAACCAGCCAGCGAAACGGATGACGCTGGAGTTTTTGGCCTATATCACACCGTCACGGTCAGCTGAGTCCATATCACATAGCGAGGCGTAGAATCAAATGGTACCATGCGGGGCCTTCAAATTCGGTCGTGCTTTGTGCTTCCTGTCCAACGAAGGTATCAACACACACGCTAACAATCACTAGTTTATTACCCCTTTGTTTTGATTCCTCAGTTTTTCATTGCGCGAATCGCGCCATGATTACCTACGTTCGGGACAGCTTAAAAATCTGCGCGTATGTAGGAAAGTGAACCGAACACTTTTCCTAATAAGCCCGTAAGGGACAATTTGAAAAGAATCAAAGTAAAGGAAATAGATCTCCAACAAAGCACCGCGCAGGATGGCGGGTTGCAATTCGAAGGAAACAAGCCGTATGAGTATAACTATATTGATCAGTGCCAACACCCGTTCGCTTGTGAGCAAATTAGAAGAGCTTGTAAGTATAACTAGCAGTCAAGAATGCCTCAAAATCGCGCGACACTCGTTCACAATATTTCCTTTCAATTGGTCCAATGTACACGGCCCTGTTTTGTACACTCGCCGCGTGAACGAATATCGCGCGATCCCGTGGGATACACTGGTGAAAAAGCCCGCCACTCGTATCATGCGATTTCTGTACGGCAAGCAGCACGCCGACGGACATTTTGAACATATCCTTCACTAGCATAGATGATCGTCCCCATCCATTGCTGTTAATATATTTATCCTCTTACACAAATGTGTTAACGACCAAATTGGTCCTCTGGCAAACGGGGCTAATAATGCGTCCGGTCGGACAGAATACTTAACGTCCAGGCTATGATTGAGCATAAAAACAGCATAGGCACCGAAATGTTCGATGTCTACTTATAGCGGAATCACTGGGTCACCATGAGCTGAGGTTCGTCCACCCTTAATGAAAAGCCGACTGTGTTGTTGACTCAGTTTCAGTCTAATGCCTCTGAAGTTGGTGTTCAGGATGAGTTGCAGTAGGTGGCAACGTGTGTACGTGGGGTCGTTCCGTATCTGGTAGACTAATATGTGATCTCCACATAGCCATCTGTAGTGTCCACTGAACACTCCGATTGTTTTTAGTCGCTGCTGGTACAGAAGGTTGCACAATCTCTTGACACATTTTGTTGCTCGACCATGGGGTTTCGAGAGCTGCCAGGTCACGCTTTAGCCAACGGTGCTAAGCCTAGATTGTGTATTCAACGCGGAAACGTCTGTAGGTATTGAGCATCAAAGAGAAGATGAATGAAACCAAAATTGCGAATGCCGTCCGCAATCGAACAATGTGCTGCTTACCACGTTTCAGATTCGGCAGTTATGGTTGAGAAGTGGTCACACCGACTAGGAGATACCCCAGCGTCGGGCAACCAAAAATGTTAGAAGTGTGTACCATTTACCCTATGAACTAAGGCTTCGATACTCGAAGTTTTCCATGGACAAGGTCGGCGATTGCCTGGGGACCTTATTTGGACCTACGAGATTTTGTGGTATTCAAAAAACATACGCAACCATTTGCTAGAACTCAGTCACAACAGTAACTTGAAAGGCTGTCAATCTTAAGCTGGCAGAACAGTACAGTCGTGAGAAATACCGTCGGAAATTCCTCTCCATAAGCGTTTGCCAAGCATGGAATGCCCACCCGGAATCTGTCATCTGTACTCCGATGCCGGTAGAGTTCAAAGCCTGAGTTGACCGTGCACTCATTTCGCTGCATTCTCTTACATTATGCATTGACCATGGCCAAACATGCGTGTGTGTGTGTATTAGAGCTTTCCCTGCAAGTCATCTCTCAAAATAAATTCCGACGTTTTCACCACGTTTTCACTAGGAGGTGACACAGTTTGTCATTTATTATAGACCTACAGTGGGTTAAAGATTATCAAATAGTATACCTTGGTGGGTCAACCGGTGTGAACTTACTTTTGCTAACACCTTTTCCATTGTTCGTAATATCCCCCAATGACCATTCCACGGGACCTGTTAAGCTTTGAATTTTATACCCCTATTAAATAATTATTCCATTGCACCCCCGACTGGTATCAAGGCCGATAAAGTAAACTGGATTCCATCTTACTGATTCAGGTCAAGTTTAAATTAACTTTGTACATCTGCATGGGTGCATTCACACTATCAATACGAATGCACTGAATAATAAGACCAGTCAAAAATACATCATTACAACTTGATGAGCTAGCTAGGCAGAGGTGTACGGTCATCACTGGAGGAGCCGCCTGCGCCAAGTACTTGTGATTTTCTATGGGTCGAAAAGAAAACGTGACAAATGAGGCAAGTGCGTGTTACAGTACGACGAAGCGAGTACTAATGAAACGTTGGCTTTTGAGCGCGTGTGCTAAACAGACAACGTTTTAGAGAAACCATTTTGTCGCAGGTGAAGTGAGTCATTTAGGACATTTGAAGAAAGGTTCGTACGCGAATCACGATGCCTACGAATAATAAAATCAACTGGGGATTATCTGAACAAGCCGATATAGCTAGAGGTATATTTGATCGATCGAGCCATCAAGACAGGGTGCTTTTGCAGTATCCCAGGTAAGATTATCAGTAGACAGTGCAATCAGTGGGGTAATATACATGCAGCAACCAACCTCAACATTGAACTTAGTCGGAATGCACAAAAATATAACCAAGTCCAGTCAAGTCAGTATAACCTTTATGTACCCATAGGTGTGCATTTTCAGCAATTACAAAATCAAATGTAAATTTACTAATGAGTTTCTATTAAAAATATAAAGTTTATAATGGGTAGAAATTTGAGGGTTCACTGTCCTTGACAGACCAAGCAACGATTTCAAAAAAGCTGGACTAAATCTTCGGGATTTGTATCCATTGAAAACGGAAAAGGTTTCATGAAAATGTTTCTACAGATTCCGTTTCCATTGACGTAGAGTTTTATGTCCAAAGACAATAGATCCCTGATCGTGCGCGATGTCCTGTGCGTATGTTCTAATTTGGATGGAGTAAAGTACTTCACTGACTCGTGCCATACTGAGATATATATATATATATATACAGTAGCTAATATGAAAATGATATTCGGTAAAAGACGCAACGGCTGATTTAAAGGCCTCCGCGTGGATTAAGAGAGCTTTTGGCACCAACAGACACCGAGATATTTGACAGTGGATAAAATAGGCTGGGTTTTGTCCTTGAAAGTTAAGAGAAGAAAGACATCTAAGGTTACGCGCAGCTTATCAGGGCGGTAAAATTAAAACGTAACGTCAATTCTTTTAAAAGCGTTCAAAGACCTGTTTGCGTGACCAACTTACAAGCTTGTCTAAATTACAATGAAGCGTAAAAACATCTAAGTGGATGAAGTCCTGAATCCCAATATTACATTATTAGCATATTTAGATCCAACAGATGTTGATGGTTTTGGTGGACTTTCGACATTAAAGAAAGTGAGAGGGGCTAGTGGATCACGCTGTGCGAAACAGCACAGATTGCACGGAGTATAGCTTATCTTTGGCCGTTTAACTGATTAAAGTATATGCGCTCAGTAAATAGTCACGTAACATTTTGCAATCATCGAAGTGGACTCCGTTCAAATAAAGTAGGTTGAGCATCACAGATCGGTCAAGACTCCTAAAGACATTTGAATGCACAGGGCAAGAGATAACATCTAGTTTCGAGCACTGAGTTCTAAAGGCAATCTGACAGACATCGTCGGCATGAGTAGCCATGAAAATTCACGGGATAATAGTTTTCTGTGGACTATTGAAAAGACAGAAGTGCAACTAATTGACTGACGCTTCTGAGACTCGTTTTCATGCACTGGCATAATTTCGGTTTATCCCCAGATGTCGCGATGACACTGGTATTGAGGCACTTTATGCAAATATCAGTTTAAAAGAATGTAGATTCATCGACGCACTACTTCAAAACTATAGGGGATAAGGCATCAGCACCATTAGCTTAATTTATATTTAATTTGTATTTAGTCTTTCGAGTTCCCTGTTGACGTTACTTTGATCGAATAGGACGGCTGAGCCAGAGCTAGTGAGGGAGGGTGACAGAGACAAGCTAAACTCAGCATTGACTTCATCTACATCCGCTGCTCCAATACAACTGATAGTATGTTTACCACAGATTTGCTTAAGTAGACTCCACAGATCAGGGCGTGAGATTGCATCAAGGTTTGTTTTGAAGTAAAGCAGTACATTATCAGCCGCTTAAGGTTATTCATTTCAGGGCACGAACTTGCAATAAATAATGTCAGTCTTCATTATTTCACTGTACACCCGATCACGCCTGTGAAAAATTTCCACTAAGTTTTTTCGGCTTACTGGGATGTCCTTGGTCTTTGTTGTTTGAATATGATGGCATTTTGTGCACTAATAGTTGTTTGTTTGATCTCGACTTCCGATTTGGCGTTGGGGCATCAGTTTTGTGTGGGTCACTTATCGACTGTTGATAAACCGTTATTCCTAGAATGCTGCAGTTTACACTGCTATACAGAGCACCCCGGGTGTTTTCATTCATCCTTACTTCGCTTTATGCTTTAGAAGATTCTAAAGGATAGTTCCTTTGGAAAAGTACGTCTTGCTCTCCATGTTTTAACACTTGCAGCATCCGTGCGAAACTAGGTCATTTTTACTAAGACGCCAGATTGTCCAATGTACACGGCAAACAATTGTGTTTTCGATGTATTCTTTTATTCTCAAGAAGTTAGTAAGAAACTACAAGTTTCTCTATCGCGTGCTTACTAGGCACATCTCTCAAAAACATAGTAGACGTCAGCCGCGTAGGTTAAACCGTTTCAGACTATTTGACCCATTAGATCATTTATGAATACCGTAACTGGACCAGGCCCCAGTACCGAACTCTGTGACGCTGCGCATTCGACGTTAATTGAGTCTGACAGGTACCCTCACCTCCAGAAGCCTGTGCGAGAGAAAATTGCATATTCACCCTAGGAGAGGGTCCGCAAAGTCACATCCTTGAACTTTAGGGAGAAGGATACGATGGTCCAACTGGTTGGATACCTTAGAGAAATCAAGATAAGCAACCAAAAATTTCTGCACCAGCATCCACTGTTCGATCCGGCGGTCTCGTGCTAAAAATAGCTTGGTTTTGCCGGACCGATTCTGGCGGAAGCTGTGTTGCTGCTGAGCAATGTAACCACAGCCTTCTAGCTAAGACATGAGGGTGTCGGCAATGATAGCAGACATAACTTTTGAAAGAACCTGCAGAGGAGTCACTGGTCGATAATTAGCTGCTTTGGGACGACTGCCCCATTTGTAAATGGGAGTTATTATTCCGTGTTCCCACATTGCAGGATAGTGCCGCTGGTCAAAGCAGTACTGGAATAGACGTACCAAAGATTCAGCCGAAATGTTAACTGCCAAATTAAGCGTCTTTGGGAGGAGGGCGTCAATTCCTGGACAGGTGTGCAGGCGAAAGAATAGCAGCTTTCTCATCACTATGTCTGCCGTAAAAGTTATATGAATGTCCTGGTGTCTGCATCATAGCTTCATAAGTTCAGGAGACCACGGTGCATATAGTTGTTGAAGAACACTTGACGCTTCTTTAGCAGTCCGAGTTGGGCCATGTGTGGTTTGAAGAGGGGGAAATTCACTTTTTACCTTGCGGAACCTGTTCATGTGCTGGTACAGAAGCTTAGGATTTGCAGTTAAGCGCTCGGTTAAATCATGATGATAAACTACTTTGTCCCGGCGCACTAACTACGTTCAATTATTACGGTGGACACCATAGGACTTCCACGTACTCGGACTCGGCTCGGTTTTGTGGGTATACCACGATGCGTTGCTCATCACCACGCGTTTGCGTGCTCTACTCCGTATAAACGACGCCATGTTTCTCGAACCAATAGCCTTGGTTTTCCATACCTCATTAACCAAGGTGTTAAATTTACTGAAATAACCTTCACTACAATATCGGGTGCATCCTCGGTTAGGAAACTCCAGTCGGTCGCTTCAACGAACCGGGTTAAGGTGTCATAATTGGTTATATTTCGCGTCGTTTGAGTTTTGTCTTCGGCATATTCGACATATCAAGTGCACATCAAATGCAAAGTCGCATGATCACTGCGGCCAAGAGGAGTGCCGATTATCACTCTCGATCATCATTTCTTTATTAGTGAATATTCCGTCCAGTATGGATGGCTTGTTTTTTCCCCTGCATCTGGTGATCGGAGTGGAGTAGCCATAAAGCGGTAAGTCTGAGGCAGGATCTTGCAAGTCTGTTCTGAATTGCTCTTTTGGTGTGTCCTGGGAATTTAGAGTATGTAAGCTGAAGTCGAAGGCTACCATAGCGTGACTGTACGTTCTGTTTGTCACCAACCTCATCACAGCCACCAAGTTGCAGTCCAACTCATATGTAGACGATCCTAGGCGGTAAACAAGAGTCACTAGGTCACGATCGTTTCATCAGAGAAGGCGACGAGGACCGGAAATCAACAATTCGGCCTTCTTCGCAGAGCCATCGGTCGGTTTGAACCCTCAATATCTCCCCAAATGCTTAACGCCTACGTGCGACCTCACGTGGAATATACTATTCAGGTTGGCAGCCGTGGCAGAAACAGGATCTCATTGCTCTCGAGACTCCTCAACGACTGGCAACCAAGTACGTCAGGGGCTTCTTTCATCTGCCCTATCAGTTTAGACTGAAATCTCTAGGAATGTACAGCAGTCGATATCGGCTTTTGCTGGGGGGATCTCATAATGGTTTACCAGATTCTGAAGAACCCAAACCACATTTGCCGTCCGCTGCTGGCTTTGAACCACAACACTAAAGTAAGAGGTCACCCTTTGAAACTGACAATTCATTATAGCCGGCTTGAATGCCGTAGAAATTTTTTCTCTCTTCGCGCGTGTGAGCCTTGGAACGCCCTTTCTAATTATGTCGTCTCTGCTCCCAATCTGGCGATATTTAAAAAACGTGTTGACGATGCATTGTCTCACTTACATTTCATTTTATGACTTGTTAGCCAGGGGCTACAAAACGCAATCAAACAGTTTCTTGCCAAACGCCTAACCATTGGATTTGTGGATTTATACGTTTAATACGCGAACATCTCCGCTATTCCACATAAGTCTATGGTGAGTCTACCACAACGCTTTTCACTTTATTATGCAATTGATTTTCGCACTAATTTCCATCCCACGGGACTTGTTAAGCGATGCTTTTTTACCCGTAATAAACCATTGTTCCATTGTTCCACCTCAGTCAGAAGCTGCACCAAATGGAGTCAGGTACATCGGTTTCTGGGTCGTGTATGGGTTCGTGCTGCAGGTTGTCACGAAAGTAGAGGGTTACCCTACCGCCTTTGTTGACTCGATCATTCCGGAAAACGGACCTACCTGTTAGCGCAACTTCGACATCCGTTAACCTGCTGTGCAACCATATTTCCGAGATAGCGATTAGGTCTTAAGCAGCTGTTGCACGTCGAAGTCTTAATTCAACTAATTTGCAATGTAGACCTTGGGCATTTGCGTATATGCATGAGAGCTTCTCGGAGACCAAAGGTGTGTTACATGGGATGGATGAAGCAAGTGGGTTTTCGCCGACCGATGAATGGTCGGCGGTTAATTGTTTTTTGAATGGGTTGCGTACTCTCGAGACGAATTTAGTATATATTCAAGTGTCAGACGTCCCGGATCCCGGTGTTCGCCCGTGCTCTGCTGTGTCCCTTCGGATGTTATGGTTACTGTTGAAACCGTCACTGAGTCTGGTTCTACAGTTGGTGTTTTCACTGAGGTTGCGCCTCAACTGAGTTGTCATTGGAAGGTGGTGCTACTGCTGCCTTCAGACGAAGTTCCATTGTCAACCTACTACAGAATCCATTCTAGTTCTCTTTTGCAGTTAGTTCTGATCGCGACACTAGTTTCAAAGCCTTGGATCGCACCCCGTTTAGTTCGGTGATACGGTGATCCTTGTCAACGAGGTGGCCAGGATAATTTTGAGAGAAAGTGCCTTACGGATGCAGTGTCATTGCTCACGGTCGGGTACTTAAACATCGTCAGAAGAGGAATCTGTAAGCTCAGTAACACCGTAAGCAACCACAGTGTTTTATCGATTTTTCTGTTCCTATCTCTGTTGGAGGGATCCGTTGAAGCTTCTTTCAACGGGAGTTCAGATAGTATGTGCACACCAGTCGGGGCGTTGTGGCGTCGACTGGCAGACAACAGAACAGTTTCTGTCTTATCGACCGAGTTTAGGGTTACCCGAAGTAACCGGAGTTCACCGTAGTGCAATACGTTTCGGTGACGCGAGATGCGTTTTAATGTCGTGGGATCAGTGTGAACGCCGATCGCCTTACGAATGGAACTCCATTGCTTTCGATCGGCTGTCAGCCTACTCTTAATTCTATTGAATTTGGATTCGGGGACATTAGTGCACACAAGGTTTAAGGCACCACAGTTGCGCCTGGTGACTGCTGGTTTCGGAACCTTAGTTTCCGGTGCTTTTGGCGAATTTGTGAACGGCACTGATGGGGGCCATCCGTGCCATGACATTTTAGTCTTCTCTAGTGCGACCACCAAGGTTACCGGTGCTAGTTCCGGCGCTTGCTTCGCAGCAGCGCATGCGTACGTTACCTGGTTCCCCACTATGGATGGTTGACTGTAGCTCACGGTCTCCTGCATGGTGAACAAACTACCAGCTGAAGAAGGCACGCTGCAGACAATGCTTTTACTTACGGGAGAAACAGAAGGGACTTGGTACTAATTGCGACTGAGTCGTCGGGGTAATCTTGGGAAGCCTGGCTCTCTTCTTCGGCCTGAATTGGGAATTCAGAGTGTTGTTTGCATATATAAGTGCGGGTCCGTTTCCTCTCATAGGTGTAACCTTGGTGCACACCAGCTGCTCGACTGCTTCTGTTAGTCTTTCACACTTCTTCAGTAGCACAGTTAGACAGCTAACAACTGGGATAGCACTGCATACTGGACAGAACCAAAACGTTTCTGTCGTGTTATTGTACCGTCTCGTTTTTATCGACTCTGTCCCAAGGCACTTTGTGTGATAGCTTTTCAAGCAACTGCTGCAAACTACTCCACTCTTCACCAATTTAACACACAACTCACACTTGCTCTTAACCTGAGACATGTTCGCCTAGGCGTGAAGTTTTAAGCTCACGCGTTTGTCGGATGATCAGTTAGTGAAGCATCCCGCGTCAATGGTAAGCGTGAGTCAGTGTGGCTTACCCGCTGTCAGCGGTGATTCCTTGTAAGCACACGTTGCAATGTCAGCCGGTTGATCGATCGACATTAGGCCGGAATGGTTTGAGACCTAGTAAATGAATCGAAACACAACGCTAAACACAGATGACGCGATCACAAATTCCTGCACAGATGCTTTCAGCAAAACCGGATTAGAGTAAGCTTAGGCTTTTCGGATTGTATCGAGAAGTCTGCACCAAATGGTGTTACACATAAGGGCAATGGGCACAAAGTGAATGAGTCCTCTGCTTGTGTTCAATCATGGATTACAGTCAAATTCGTTTGCGATGGATCACAGTGTAGAGCTGGTAAATCCGGTTCGAATGAGCCTACGGTGACTACGCTGCGAGAAGAGACAGAGCAGATACAGAGGGTTATTCCAAATGACTCGAAAGCACGCGCTTCAAGCGTCTGTGGAGAAATCTGAGCGATGTGGAATGGAAAATTTTTCGTTACGCAGGTAGAGGAAGCTGGTTGACTTAGATTGCAAACATCTTTTTCGATAAGCAGATGGGTGACAAACTACTGAGATAATGGGATAATGGTGTATTATGGGTTTAAAAAATGTAATGCTTAACAAGTCCCGCGGGGGTGGAAAATATGGCGAAGATAAAAATTCATGATGAAGGGAAGAGCTTTTTGTTGGACTCACGATAGACATATGTAGAAGAGCTGAGATACTCGTTCGATAAAAGTATAAATCCATAAGTTTATTGGTTGGGAATTTGGAAACATGTCGCTTAGTGGCGTTTTGAAGCCCTTTGGCTAACACAGAAACGTCAATGGGACAAAGCATCGTTAGGTCGTTTTTTAAATATAGTTAGATTAGGGGGCAGAGGTGACATAATTTGTAAAAGCTTTCCACGTCTCACACACTCGGAGGGAGAAAACATTTCTACGGCATTCCAGCCTACCATACTGTATTGTCAGTATCAGTGGATGACCACTTAGGTTAGTGTTGTGGTTCAGTTCCAGCAGCAAACGGCAAATGTGGTTTGGATTTTTGTGGTTTGCTAAACCATTATGTGACCCCCCGCCAAACGCCAACATCGACTGCTGTTCAACCATAGGGACTTAGTTGCCCTCCATCAAGGAGTCTTGATGACAATGAGATCATGTTTCTGCCAGGTATGTAACGCTTGGACTGCGTATTCCTTGTGCGGCAGCACGTAAGCGTTAAGCATTTGGGAGAAGATTAAGTGTTCAAACCGACCGAACGCTTTGCAAAAAGGCCAAAGTGCTGATTGCCGGTTCTTGACCCCTTCGCTGCTTGTTTCGTGCAGCCAAGATCGTCCCGTATCAGTGTACCCAAATCATGCTCCCGATGGGACATCTGCAAGGTAAGATTTATATGTTTGTACATGCAAACCAGCGGGTAACGTAGGTGGATCAACTAGCACATATCTCTGTTCAACTGGAGTAGCTTACTCGTGGTAAGTAAGAAAACGGACACGTAAAGAAAGCGCCCGTAATGTGTACACACTCCCAATTCATGGTTCGTTTGCTATATATCGTTGGTGGCATTCGATTCCGCAATTGCTTGTCATTACAGCCTCCATAGGACAGCCACAGGACACCTGTGCCTCCGCAGGGACCATGAGTGGTTGGCTCTGCACTACCCATCTCTCCATCCACACACTCCATATCCAGTGTAAATCTGAATCAATAAGACCGGGAGACATGTGGATGGGAGCCACTTTTAGCAACGGAGCCGACCCACACTCATTCAACAAGCAGCGCAGGAGCATTAATGCCTAATGGGGAAATCATGCCTACCAGACGTACACAAGCCGGCGACTGAACCGTAGCCCCCTCCAAATTGGTTGCGTGGAACCACTCGTTGAGCCTGGCACGGACACGAGGACCATGCACTCCGTCATCCCCCAGCAACGATTCACAGTCTCCTGGAGCCAGTAATCGAGGTTGAGAAAGATTTACAGGTAGTCACCTAGTCAAACTTCATATCAAGTTCAGATATACTGGGGATATCAAGCAATAGCCAGTCATTTGAAAAGACAATATCAAACAAAATATATCGAAAAAATATATGGATATGCCGACCTAACTCCTCGCTATAACAGGATACGAAATAAATGGGTTATCAACCTAACTGCAATAAATTCAAGCTGTCAGAAAATGAGACTTAAAAAGATATCACAAACAAGAATTAATTGACGAAGTTAATCACCTTTTGTTTAAGCGACGAGTGCAAGTAAATTAAAGATTACTTTGGAGATATTAAGACTTGACAAAATGAGCATTCAAGCAATAAATCAAACTAATCACCAAAAATAAACTCAGCATGCAAACACACAGTTAGTCAATGGGATCGAAGCGCATGCAGCCTACCTACTAAAGCTGCGCCGGTTCTGCTTTCGTTCTCAGCAGCACTCATCGTCGTTTCGATGCTGGTTCCTAGCTGTCTCGCTGCTTGCTCGCTGGGCCTGCCTGACTGGCACTCGCTACCGTATGTGCTACAGCACCACGTGCCGGACTTCGATAGGGTACACTTCATTGGCGCTTGTCCCTTCCGCACCTGCCGCTACTTCTCCGCATACATGAGGGCTTTCTCCTGCACCTCGGTAACTGCTTTTGTGATAAGCTCGCGCCCTGCACGCGTTCGATTCCTAACGCTAATCAGCTATAGAACATAATAAGCTCACGTTGATCATCTGGTAAGGAACCTTCTGTTTCGTCACATGCCACTTCCCCAAACTCAGTTGACCATATAATAGCTGCTTCGGTATCCGCGTCGAATCCATACGTCACACATGACTGAGCCAACTCAGGTGTCGCATCAATAGTATGCAGTCCGCTGTATAGACTCCACTACGGCGCAACAGCTCTGTGTCTGCAACTTTGTCGTAGCAACCGATGCGTGGAATCCGTCGCAGACAATGTTGATGAAACCGCTCGAAATATCTCAATTCTCGCCGATACATCTTTAACGATTTTTTGCCGTATAGAAGAGCGCACAACATCATGGACTTGTAGACCATCAGCTTCGTGCCGATGGTAAGCTAGTGGTAGTTTCGCACTCGGTACTCACGATTCCTGAATGCCGCCACTGCCTTAGGTACGCGGATATTAAACCCACTGTAAATTTACTGGTCTGTCGCAATCACACTCCCATAGTAGCAGAAGCGGGAGGTGGTTTCCAATACGTCATCACCGATGCTGATTCGCGGCACCATTGCAGATGCCACTTCTGGTGAAGGCTGAAAGAGACCGTTTTTCTTGTGTGCATGACGAGCCAGCACTTGGCAGCTGTCGAAGCCAGAGCACTCGTCATGTGCTACAACTCATCCGCGATGTGTGCAAACAACGCACAGTCGTCAGCAAACAGCAACATATGTATGGTTGTCTCACACACTAAGGTACTAAAACGAGGGAGGTCCAGCAACCCACACATGAACGCTGTAGCTACAACCTGCATCCAAAGTACAAGATATCGGTGCACGAAGATAAATGATAAATTGGGCAGGAGCTAAGACAGCCTTACTTCCTACCAGAGAAAACACCAAAGTCATCCGAGGTTTATCCACTAAACTTCCCCCTAGCCGGTACACCACAATGCAAACATAAAATTAGACTTATAGTGTTATTGGGACAAGCCAACTTATCCAACACCAGCGACGATGCTTCGCCGTTCACCATGTTAAATGTTTTGGTGAAGTCGACCTATAGCGATTACAATGGCAGGTGTCGCACTGTGTATTTCTCTAGCATCTGCCGAATCGCGAACAGCATGTATATGACGCTGCAACCCGAACGGAATCCACATTGATCTTCCGCCAGGTTCGGTTCAACCACTATTGAAGACGAGACCGTTGAACAGGATTCGTGCGATCACTTTCCCCACACCACTCAGCAAGTTAGTGCCGAGGTACTTCGTGCTACATTGCTTGCTCCCATTGCCATTTTAGTGGTAGCCTAAGGGCATCCTTCAGCTCAACCGGTACCGCCTCTTCAATCCACACGCGTTGCACTAAATGATGCAAAACATTCAAGGACGTGGGTCCGCCATGTTACAATACTTCAGATGCGATCCCATCGGCACCGGCACATTTGCTGTTTTGCAGCCAAACAAGTGCTCTCTGCGTTGTATCCATTGTCGGTGTGTCCGCCGGATTCACCTTCACTTTTGCTGTTTCAGGCCGTTAAATGTAGACCAGACAATCTCTGAACGGTTCTTCAAGAGATAGTCAGCGTTTTTGCAAAATCTGTATTATGTCTGTAGTCTGAGTGCAGGCAGCGCCTGAACTACCATCGAGTAGCATCCTCAACTACTCCAACATTGGTCCATACACCGCCTATAAGAAGTCAAAACACTCCTTGTGTTGGCGGTCTTCGGCGTAGCATTCCATCAGCTTCATTTTCTTCGTCTACCACGCATTTTTTCTGCGCCGCAGCTCTCGAGTCAGTCGTCATCGCATTTTGCGAAACTAATCTTCTTCCCCAAGTCATGGCTCTGCCACATGTGCAGCAAATGCTGCATTATTCTCAGACCTTAATACGCCAATCATCGCAATGTTACTTACTTATTTTTACTTTACTGTAGACAGCTCTTGCGACAGGATGATCCGGCTTCTTGAATGTCGCGCAATGCAGCTGCTCAAGCGCAGAGGTCGGAGACATGCTCCAGTGACGAGCACCATGCACAACATGAAGTCCCAGAAGATCAACATCCGATTTCACTGCAGCAAGCGACGTTCTCGACTATCCACCACGGCCACAACACCAGCCGTGGCAAGGCTAGGGTGATACCAACGCCCCAGCGAATTCAGTGTCTGGTCTGCGGAGGACATGACTGAACCACTGAAGTCTGCGGCGTTGAATGAGCGCTGAAAGCTTCGGAAGACCCTAACAGCGCTTACGGATTTCGTTTCTGGTGATACGCTCATTCCACTGCGTTTTCAAGATAAGCCTTAGACACCCATGGTCGAAGATGTCCAGCTTCCGGGTGTCTTCGAATCGCACCGGCCATTTTTCGCAAACATGGAGTAAAATGGCACGAAAGGTTGCTGAGAATACTCGGATCTTCGTTCTCAGACTAATTTCAGTCCTTCGCCACAATGTGTTTCTCAGTTGTAAGAAGGCTGTTCTAGCGTTGTCAATACGCTTCCGGACTTCGGAAGTAGCCTGATCGTTGGGGATTATAGTGGATCCAAAATACCTGAACTCAGGAACCGATTCGGTTTGTTTTCCATGTAAGCAGAACGACGGGGGGGACTGGGTGGCCAACGATGAGAAGTACTTCCTCTTGCTGATGTTAATTTCGAGGCCGATCATAGAGGCTGGTTTGTCGACTCGATTTAGCAGTGACCGTGCTGATATACGATCTTCTAGAAAGATAGCAATATCGTCAGCAAATTCCAGGCCTGACAGCAAGAAGTCAGGGCTAACTTAAACACCAGGATAGTCCTCAAGGACACGGCGCACTACCCAGTCGACCGCGAAGTTGAATACCAATGGCGAAAATGGGCAACCCTGCCAGACTCCAGTATTGGTGTTGTATTCCTTTCTTTCTTCTCCATAGACTCGAATCCGGGGTCTTCGTGCAATGGTATTATGATCTCATCAAGTTAACAAGTTTAACCGGCACCCCAACGGCAAGTAGGATTCTCCAGAGTGCTTCACGGTCAACTGAGTCAAAGGCAGCTCGAGAACCAAAGAAGCAGAAACGAGCAGCGATGTTCGAGTACCCGACATAGAATTTTTGGTCTGTACAGTATCTGCCTGTACAAAAGCCACTTTGATTGTGACGTGTTCCAAGGTTCCTCTCATTGGCAAAGCAGAAATGCAAGATTTGTGCGAAGGTTTTTTCAGCCACATCGATTACGCTCGTCCCGCGATAATTATTGCACACAGTTCGGTGACCTTTATTTGGATATAGCGGAAGTACTGAAGCACTTCACTAAGAAGCACAGATGTCGGTCTCCCTTATTGAGCAGAAGAGCTCGTGCAAATGGTCTAGGAGAGCTGGTAGACAAAATTTGTAGATTTCCGCTGGAATTCCGTCTGCTCCACTAGCTTTCTTCGACTTCAGGCAACGAACGATATATGCGGTTTCTGTGGGAGACGGCGGTGAGTAATTCGCGTCATATCCTGAATCAATGTTGGAATGGGTGCGGCAATGTGCAGTGGGCGGTTTCGGAGGTGGCTAAAATACGTTATCCATCTGGAAAGTTTTCCTTCCATATCGGCGAATATTTGGCCTTCCGAATTGCGTAATATCGGCTGTGAGGAATAGCGCTTGCCGGAATCTAAACGGATGAGATGAAAGAGATGACCCAAGCTACCAGAATTTGATGCAGCTTCCATGTTGTCTATGATAACAGACCAGTAGCGGTTGCAATCATTTCATGCTGAGCGGATTGTCTCACATCTCAAGCAACGGTAGTCTGAGGAATTTGTTGGACCTGCTTCTCTCGTTTTCACGGACAAGCGGATAGCATCTTCTATGATCCAGTCCTTCACAGGATTAGTAGTAGGGCCCAGCGTAGGTAAAGCGGCTCATTGAACTGACGATTTTAGCCCAGACAAACGAGCGTTGACGGATTCATTTTCTGCAAGTGCGAGGTGTAGTGCACTGACAGAGATATCTGCTTCTATTACTGTCTCAAGTGATCGGCGGCCGTCAATGTTTTCCAGTGGGGGAATTCTCTTAACTTCTGGCCGTTGGATCAGCCGTCTATCTCTTCAGTTCAGCTGCCAAGAACGATATTGCACGCGGGTTCGAACTTACCGAGAATAGGGTTCCCGGCTATCCTCACCTGGTGTAGCGCGTTTGCCTGACGGTTGACCGGGGTGTGGCGGCTGCTGCGTGCAAGCAACTTCTTGGAGACACAGGTTGGAACTGGGTGACAGGTGGAGACCAAAGATAGGCGGACTACCCGGAGGGTAAGGCAGGTCCCCCACCAGGACCCAGCACCCAGGACACCCCGATCGTCGCATTGTTCTTATCAAACAAATCGGGTCGCTTACAGTTTGCACGCCCGATGGTCCCCTCGGCAGCGTCACCTAGTCGCGAATGGGGTGCCACAGGTCATCCACTGTGGACATGCATTCCACATCACACAGGCTTGCAGCACTCGTCTTCTCCAGCTCAATACGTTTTTCCACAGTACCAAGGGAGAATGTTACATGTACGCCGATTCACGGCAGACACACAGTACGTACTTTCCTGCTGTACAGGTACAATTAATTTCGCACCAGTTTGTAATCAGTGTCACACTCCCCTCCGAGCAGTACACGTGCCATGCGCATTTCACGCGTGTCACTCTGACGTGCGATGACATAGTTGAGCAGGTGAGCGTGACCACTCCGTGGGTGCTTCCAAGTTGCTATATCACTCGCACTCAGTGCAAACCGAGTGTTCGTGATCGTCAGGCCGTGAGTAGTACACAGTGAGAACAGACAGTAACCGTTCACATTCACCGAACCAATGCCATGCAGACCGATGCCACTCATCCACCCCATGCATCAGGCCCATCTTGCACCCTGAAAGAAGAAAAAATCGGTCACTCTTCGGCACGGACCGTATCACGGAGGATAACTGAGTTTAGACTTGATCACGCTTGTCATCAGGCAAACACATGGCCTGATCGTACGTGCTTATAATAGTGACAAACTTATACCTTCTGAGTCCTAGGTGAATTTGTCATCAGCCGCGGGCTGATGCCAGTTGGTTCACGCGCAAGCTGGCCATCTGGGCGATCGGATGGTGCGAATCCGATCTCATGTTCACGTGGAGCTGAGGTGGCGTTTCCCAGGAAGTAGAACGCATAGCGGCACCAGTTCATGCAACTTACCTTGCTCAGCGAGCTAGGTCTCGTTGAGCGCTGTAATATGGATGTTGTAGCACTCCAGTTTCATCGAGACCGGAGCAGTGCGTCGCTCAAGTCACTCACTCGCGTACCGGTCCAGTAGTGTGCGCACGTTCCAGCACCCGATGCTGAGTGCTTAGCGCGAAGGCATGCTATCACGTTGGCGTGCAACGGTATGTGTGGTAATAACCTGAAATGGACGAAGCATTGCGTTAGGTGAAACGGAGACGAGGGAAGTATATGCAGGGGAAGAAATAAGTAGAGAGGTGTCAGCAGAGGCATGTTTTCGCTTATCCACCCGGCTGTATACAGTGGATATGGCGACCCATTCTTTAAGGCCACTGCGAGACGGCCGATTCAACATAGATTTGTTATTATTGGCTCAATTCAGATTTGGACTAGGATACTGCCAGGGCATCCACACCTGACGGGAGAACTACTGGAGTCGTCAGCCAAAGCTTTTGATGAAGTATACCCCCGAATGGCAGCTGGCTGAGCGCCATGAGCCAGTGAATCGACTAATGTGGAATTTTGTGTGATCTAGATTTTAACTAGAAGAAGGATATAACCCAACTCGCACCCAACAGTCGCCAAGAGGAGGCGTCCAAGACATGGGACCACAGCAGAACATTGGCAACATCGTGTCGACGATCCGTCAGGATCTCGCCACCACTAGCCTCAGCTCAGCATGGGCTCTCCAGCGTTCGCTTGATAACAAACACTTTTATTGGCACAAGAGTCACGGGCATCGCCCGACAGACCTTGGTTCGTGATAACCAATCACTACTATATTAAAATTATCCGGCTTAATATGGTTCATCACACGGCTTCTCACCAACTGACTGCCATGACCCGATTGATGTCACAGTGTCATCTTCTTTTGATATCGCTTCCCATGATATTGGTGGTACAGACGATGGACAGTTTGTCCGTGCTTTGGACTAAATAGCTCTCGTTGCATTTGGACCAAATCACTTCTGAGTATCCGGCTGTCCTACAGCTCTGTCTCTACACCATTGTCAGTTTTTCATCTCGTAAATCCTGGGATCCATGTCTTATCCGTTGGCCTCAGTTTAAGCTGCATGTTGTCGACTGCCTCATTCACACTGTCCTTTCTTCACAACTCGTAGCGTCTGTTCACCGAAGACTGGTGCATAATGATCGTTTTACGCAGATTCAACCGAGTGTGTAGCCGTCACCCCATCAGAAATACGCACATTGGATGATCCGTGCCAGTGTGTGGTATAATGCGATTCTGTAGTAGGAATTTGTCCACGCGGGTATGTAAAGTTCCGGACTGTTGTGTGCCCTCTCACCTTTGTCGTAACTGACCTCTCTACCAGACTACTGGAAGAAGTCATTTGGTGTCGAAAGAAGGAGCTCCACTACATTTGGACACAAAACCTGACCAAACTCGTCCCATTTAAATGCCGAGCCATTGCCTGACACAACTGTACATGGTACACAATACATAGCACACATGCTCCTTGAGATGTACACAGTGGTAGATCCAGTTATGAATGTGGTTGCCCGAGCCTCGATCCATTTGCAGTGTCCATCCACTACACCGAGCACCATGAAGTCTTCGATGGGTCCACAGAATTCAACATGTATTCTGCTCTAAAGGCAGGAAGGTCATTGCCATACAGCAATTGGCATAAATTGTTATCATGATTTATTTTCTTGAAATCGGGGGCATGCTTACACTATTTGTTCCATTTTCTGATCCACTTCTGGCAATCAGCTATAGTTCAGCGCCGGCATCTTCATCATTGAATTTTGGTGGAGACTTATATGGAATTCTGATGGGATTGTTTGACGGTGCCATTTGCAGACGAGGACTGGAGAGCCCCAGCTATACAACCAGCCTCGACGCTCAGTTCCTCCTTTCTACTGTGAAATGCTCTTACCCTTGCATCTACCAAATCAGGTCAACTTGTTAGGGTATAATCCCACACCTTCGACATTTTAGGGTCACTCCTTGTTTCCGAGTTTATCTCCGTTGTCGTAACTGACTAATCATCCAATCAAGATATCACACGCACTAATTCTGTCAAAACTTTAAAAAATGAAGTGTTCGGGGAGAGCAACACGGAAATTCCTACATTTCGCATACTGTCCTGTTGCATGGTGAATAAATCCCTTTGCGTGTAAAATGATCATTGCCTGAAGCATTACAGACACATGTTTGTCCTTGTGACATAGGGTAATACAAGCGGAAGCATTTGATAATACGCTATCATTTAACCGTGTTTGGCAACCACGGGGCTGCGTCTATACACAAGACAGATTTCCACCATTCACTATTGCCATCACGGACAGCGTTTCCTCCCGTAACACAGCGACAGATTTCAGCATACAGACGAAAAGCATGGACGTTTTTGCCACACAATAGGAAGTAAATATTTGCTGCACCTTTTATTTGACACCGAAATCGCAGCCCAATCCGCTAATTACGCCCAAGTAGAGATTGGCCATTGCTAAGACGGTGTTACTCCTTTCTCTTACTGAACATGGCCAGCACCGCGCTTGGGTGCAAATCTCGGGCACTGTTCGTGGAATATGGTTCTCGGTGATTGAGCGGTTACATTGGCCTTTAAAGAACTAGGATTGTGTTAGAAGTTCCGAAGGGAATCCGAAATTTTGGGGAACGAGTCACTGTTAAGCAATTATTTTTTATCCCGTTCACCGTGTTTGCTTACTGAACTGCTTTGATTTTGCCCCATTATAGCGTATCGTAGCTAACTCTAGATACTGAGTACACTGGAGTAAAATGCCAGTAATATCTTGTGGTAATAGCTAGAAGGAACCACAATCCTGTCTTAAATTTGGATCCCGTTCTACCATTTGGAATAATTGAGGCGAACTTCCTTTTAAGTCGTGCTCCAGCTTGGAATTGGTTGCATTTTCTCAGCGACGAAAGCCGAAATGTTCGGTAGCGCGTTCCCAGTCTTGTAAGACTAGTGTTCGAAGAATATAACACATCAACCAAAACTATCTTCCCTTGAAATGATCATAAATGATTACTGTTGATGTTGAATTGCAACGAGAGTGGCAAACGATCCTTTGCCTACCATTAAGTCCGAAATCTTTCTTTAATTTGGTGCAATTCACCGGGTTCAATGATACTTACCGATGCTGAGTTGTTGCCCAGGTGTTTCCGTCCTGAATTTTACGCCTTCCACATGCATGGTTGGTAGGAGCACATTCATTAAACTTTCAGGTTTAATAATGGACCAGGCAATGCAGGTTCTGTCCTGTCTGTACGCTCCTTTGGATAAACTTGCTGTCATCTCTGTGATTTTGGATACAAATCAGACGTTCCCTGTACGGACGTATCTATCTGGCGAATTCTCTCAGATGTTACTTTAAGGCCGAATGTTTCGTAACGCAATGTATGCAGTAGATATGAGTTAAAAGCACAAAACCTGGTTACATCTTTTCATTTTGACATAAAATTTTGTCTATAATTACTGTCATTAGGGAATGGCTAACCTGTCATCCTTTTGACAGGTATCCCCAAATAATTGTTGGGAGCTTACACACCTTTTGAGCATTGACCACAACTATCCCTATATCATATTTTATACGGTGACCACAGAACCTAATTTTTGGTTTCCTTCAATTATGCCTAAAGGGGACAAACAATTTAGCAGGTTCAAATTTGCATTCATGCTATCTAAGGAAATTCATTGTAGTACCTATTCCCCATAAATGACATATGCTAATGAGTTCACTCACTGAATTGATTATTCGTAGTTACATTTTCTAAAGCTGATGGTACCAAACATAGGTTAACTCGAAAAATTTTGCATGAATGAGCACGTCGGATAAATATATTTGAATAAAAAGTAGGAAAATAATACGAACCGACAAGTATTCGTTGAGTTTTGCAGAATAACTTAAAGCGACTATCGTGTAAACGCTAGGCAATTACACGTAGGTTCCTGACCAACTACCAACGTAGTGCTTAAAGTCAGCTATTGATGCCAAATCATGTTACGCACTAGTGAAACTACACATTAGTCGATGACTGCGCTGTTGATTACAGATATCAGTCACAATAAATCTAGCTACCCAATCAATCAGTTTAGCGAAACGTACATAGGTGGAAATCTCTCTACTTTCCGGAATGCATCTATGCATGCAACTAAGGCGGATCCTTTCCATCCCAAACTATTATCGTTGCATGTAACAAGTATGGTAGGAGGCAGTAGAATTCTTGATGCAGGATCGAACTTAGTATTGTCCACTATCGATACCCAACTCATAGTAGAGATAACGGGGTTTCAAACTTCTCGGCCCAGTGCGTGGGAGTCAGAGCTGTCAAACTTACATCCATTTTCATAAACTTATTGAGCATATATGTTCTTTTCTTCATAGGCGTCGTCCTCTTTGATATAAGAGGATTGTCAAAGGTTGATAGTGTTGAGAAACCAAATATCAGTGATTGTGCCGGGACTGCATTTTGATGTACCAAATGTTATGAGATCCCAACAACACGTGCCGTTATTTACTAGAGGTCAGTCACAACAGCAATTTGCGAGGCCACCATCTCAAACTGGCAGAGCAAGACAGTCGCTTGCAATGTCGTCGGAATTTCTTTTCTGTACACGTTTTGGGTACGTGGAATGCCCTACCGGAAGCTGTCATATGTGCTCTCACGTTGACAGAGTTCAAAGCCCCAGTTGACCGTGCACTTATTTCTCTGCACCGGCTTACATAACTCATTACCCACGGATAAGCACAAGTGTTTGTAAGCGATTTCACTGGACATCACAGCACAGACTTCGTTCCACGTTTTGCACCTCCTTTATGTGTATACTAGGAGACACCGCTTTTACCAACATCTAATTTGATTTTGATTCTTTGATTTACAGTCTACACTATCTACTACAGTGAGTTCACTGGTGTAAACCCAATTTTGCAAAAAAATTGTTTATAGTTTGTAGCTTCACGGTAACCATTCGACGGGACCTGTTAACTATTAGCTTTCGTACCCTTATAAAACCATTTTCCATTGTTGTCCCATTGTTCTACACTGGGCATGTCGAGAAGCACAAACCGCAGTATCAACGGCCGACCTTTACGTCCGCGATTCTCCGCAAACTTCCAGAGCACAGCTTCGTCACTTATGCTGTTTGTATAAGTCAAACAACCACCAAGACTTAGTCACATCTCGTTTGCGGCCGCAGACGTGCTAAAGGGTCCAATTTCCTTGCATTTGCTTACCCCTCCTGGTGCTGACAATCTGCTCCCAAAGACGTTGAAATTGACTAAAATAAATATAGCAGAACCACTTTCTAAAGTTTTTCACGATGTTTCCATTGGATGCTGGTTCGAACAATGTGGGAACGACGTCACACTCACATTCACAAGGAGAGAAGTCGTGCAGATCAAGTCAAATCTTACGTAATAGCTCTTTTTGGTGCTTTTAAAAGTCAAGTAGTCCATTATAGCCGAATCGTTCATAGATTATTTGTAAGGATGTTGCGTCATAGCATCATAATAACATGGGTCTCGCCAGAACCGGTCCTGCACCATAAAGCTGATATTTGTTTGCGCCAGTTGGACTGCAAAACTCGACCGGTATGGTAGTTGGTGCAGTTTATCTAGCTTTTCGATGGTTCTCTACCGTCTGAACCACTTCATCCTCATTCACAAGCTTCAGAGCTGTGGAATTGGTGACCCAGTTCTTAGTTGGATATGTAACTACTGGATTTAGTGACATCTGAATGTGAAAGAGCGCTTCGCCGTCTTTGACTTTACCGATGTCCACTGCGGAGTGCCACAGGGCCCAGTACTTGGACAGCGTTTATTCCTGCTTTGCATAAACGATCTCGCAAGAGTGCTCACGTCTAATTCCCTACTCTTGTCCAATGATCTCAAGAAATGGCGAGCCATCAAAACAACCGGTGACCACTTAGCACTGCAGGATGAACTTGACGCGGTGTATGAATGGGCGACTAAGAATCCTGCGACCACATTAAGCACGAGTCGTCAATTCGCTTGCGAGTACAAGCTGGGGATCAAGTTTTGCAGCTCGCATCTAGTGAATGCGATTTAGGTGTGATGACACCAGCGGATCTTGGCTGTTCATCTCAGCCCGAGAAAGCATCCAGAAATAGCAACTAACTCTTTGGCGTTTTGTGGAGGGCATTCGGCCGATTTAACCCTTCCGTTTTATTTTCAGATGCTCAGGGCATCCACTAGGCCCCATCCGAAATACGCCATCAACGCCCGGCACCTATGGCACAAGCCCGAGCATACCGCACTTAAAACGCCACAATGAAGAACGAGCAAGTAGGTAATGAGTCTGTTTCATCTTCCTTACTAACTGATGCCGAAAACCTTTGGGGTCTCTAGTAAACACTATTGACGTTCACGCGGAGGTCTGCTAATGGCATACTTAAGCCTGAGGAAGCCAAACTACGCTTGTAGTCATCTGCTGAACTTGAAGCACAATACCAATCCGAGAGGTCAACTGCTAAAACTGGCCACACAGTACAGCCGGTTGGAACACATGCCCCAGTTAAGTTGCTTATTCCCCACACTGACACAATCCAACAAACATCCCGGTGATCCACTCATACATTACATTAGGATATAGTGCTCCTTATGACCGGGTGTCATTGTAACATCACCAAACAATGTGCTCAGTTCTCCTGCACTTCGTTACATAAACGCTGTTACTGTGGAATGGCGTTATGATGTAGTCAAACTTGATTTACGCCTGGCATGCATCCAATAAATTGGCACATGGGCGTGTTTGCAGTTTTCTATTTTCTCCCAGAATACTTCAACTATAAGTGCCCTCCATATTGATTGATGCGACATTTTGAAGCAACCGTTATGCGAATGAGTCGCAATGCGCTATCTCAATGCGGTCCGCCATTCAGGCGAATGTCTATCAGTGAGACCGCAATCAACAGCAATTCAAAGTAAGCAAATGCAGAGTACTGTCCAATAGAATCCCAGAAGGCCTAATGCAATGATCATTAGCCGAAGTTGACCAGGGTGCATGAATTTGGTTGTGACAGGTAATCCGGAGAGCCAACAAAAGCTGTAAACCAACACGCTGGGCTAGTGTTGTTTGTGTTCGGTCACATCGATGTCTCTGTTTTCCGAAAGATGGTAAGTGCATTTGTTTGACCTCTCGGCTCAAAAGCAATGCAAGCCTGGTAGCTATCGCTAAATCACAATCTCATTGCCCTGAAATAGTCTCAACATCGGGGTCAAAGTACGTCATTGGAATAAGTAATCTTTCGTAAGAATTGTGGCTGAAACGATTGGGAGTATTAAGTGAACGGTATGGCGCATTAGTTGCCTACCTGATGGTTTAACATGATTCTCCACTAGCCAAGTCACGTGTGCCACTCATTACTGCTACTCAGCAGCAACACACACTTGACAGGTCCCTCGTTGAATTTAGAAAATCAGTACTTCCACCTGAAATGCCACAGCAATGTTTTTCACTTTGTGTATGCCACACCTGGAAGGCATTGTTTAATGAGAATCCATGGAGATGAATTGCGTGGGCGGGATATTGTCAGATTGCCCAGGCCTAGACAGGAGAACGATTAGGGTATTCAACCAAAGCCTTTGGTTCAAAAATCTCACTACAAGTCAGCGCGGTTTCGGGACTGGACTAAAGAGAGCATGTTTTATGGTGTAAGGAGCCACCCTCAATACAACCCCCAACTTGGAGGGCCAGAAGAGCGAGTTTGTCTGGCGTCTGACCATTGACGAAGCTGCTATGAATGCCTTTGATTGCGCAGAAGCACTATCCAGCAATGAACAACGAACAATGATTTATAACGGGTAAAATAGCAGGTGCTTGACATGTCCCATAGGGTGTTTAGGGTGACAAAAAAGATAGAGCAAGGGATAATAGAGTCGTCAGTTCGGGCGATTACAGATGTAACTGCACTGTTGTATAAAGGGAGTTTGAAATGAGAATATACGCACACAAAGCAATAGGGGAGTGGTTATTGATCACATAATAGCCGAGAAATTAAAAAAGATAGCAAGGACAATGCTTACTCGCGTGCAACTTTCTTGAGTCGACAGGATACTGAAATCCAATTTCTATAGTTGTAGCGTTTATCAAATTTCGTGCAAGGTGTTTGGAGTGAATCATTCTCGAGTAGGGTTATGGCACTATCCACTGTCTGTTGTGCATTAGTGCCAGCATCTGGTGGTCATGAGCCATAGCACGTTGTGTAAATGTGACAGGGTATAGGCAAGGCGTTTGTTGAAAAGGGATATGGTGGGAGCATTAATTACATGTTCCGGGAGGGCGTTCCAAGGCTGTGCCACTCGAAGGGAGAAATAGTTTCGCCGACATTCCAGGCGGCTGTACTGCGTGACTAACTTAAACTAGTAACCTCTTAGCGGGGTGTTTTGACTGAGTATTAGAAGGGAATGGCATGGGTGGTTGGGGTTTCTGAGGATCTGGTACACCATTATGAGATCGCCCCTTAGACACCAATAACGTCCACTGTATATTTTGAGTGTCTTCAGCCTGAGTGAGTAGGGGTGGCTGATCAAATCTCTGACGCTCTTCGTTGCCCTACGCTGTGCAGTATCGAGCGCGGTGAGATGGTGCTTGAGCCAGGGTTGCCACGCTTGGATAGCGTACTCCGCGTGCGGCCTCACGTACGCACTAAGCATTTTTGGAAAGATCTAAGGATCAAACTTCCCGAAGGCTCTGCGAAGAAGGTCGAGGTACGGGTTTGCTTTCTTAGCTGCCTTTTCAGTCTGCCTCGAATAACCGAGGTCATCTTGAACTATCACGCCGAGACCGCACTCGTGAGAAGCCCGCTGTAGAATTTGTGGTCCTAGGCGGTACTTGAGCATACTCTTGTGCCGTATACTGAGAACTTTGCACTTGGTGACGTTGAAATGCAGCATGTTCTCGATGGACCACGTGTACGCTTTGTCCAGGTCCTCCTGTAACACTGTGCGATCCTCCACTGCAGCTATAGTGCGCCATACCTTTAGGTCATCAGCAAATAGCAAACAGTCAGAAGATAACACACTCACGAGATCATTTATGGAGACCAGGAACAGGCGGTGTCCAGGTACCGAGCCTTGAGTTACGCCGCACTGAACTTCGATGGATTTTGATAGCTTGCTTCTAACCCTCACATTCAGGTGACGTTGCAAGAGAAAGTCTCCTATCCAGGCCAGAACAGGATCGCCGATTCCGTATTTCTGGAATTTGTGGAGGAGAATGCGATGGTCTATACGGTCGAATGACTTTGATAAATCCAAGTAGGCCGCGTCGACTCCTACACCAGCGTCCACAGATTCCGTCCAGTTTGCACGAGCAATCAAGAGATTACTTGTACAGGAGCGATTTCTGCGAAATCCATGCTGTTCCGGAACGAGAAATTGGTTGTTCTCCAGGTACTCCATTAAAGCCTCAGCTACGATGGACTCCATAACGTTGGAGATTACAGGAAGTAGTGTTATCGGGCGATAATTTGTTGGTTCAGCACGGCTACCACTTTTGTAGGTAGACGGGATGATTCCGGGCTTCCACATCGTGGGGACGTGCATCTCGTTCAGACATCGTTAAAAGAAAATTGCTGGTGGTCCTGCCAAACTCATGGCAGCAACTTTCAACGCCTTCAGGCGAATGCCGTCCGCACCCGGGGAGCTGAATTCGCACAGAGACATCAGCCTCTTCAGTACAGCTGCGGAGGTGAACGATATGTGATTAAGCCCTGATGGCGGCGTTATCTGCTTAGGCAGGATGTATGCTACTTGCGCGCTTTAGAAGGTACGGCCAAATTGTTGTCCAAGGACGTTGGCTGCCTCTTGTACGGATTGGGCTAACCCGCATGCTGTGTGCAGAGCAGGAATACCGCGCTTAACATGACGCAAATTGTTTACGTGTCTGTATAGCAGTTTGGGATTGGAGCAAAACTTTTCCACTAAACCTTGTTCGTTCTTAAGTTTATCCTCCCGGACGAGTTTGACACAGTGGTTCCTGTGTATTGTGTGGACATCTCAGGTATGGTCGTTCGGGGAGGCTATATAGGTGTGCCATGCCGAGTCCCTTAATGCCATGCACTTACGTGTCCTGCTCCTTACGAAAGACTTAATCCTTTTAGGCCGGTAGAGTTTGGTTTCAGATGTCCTTGCCACGAGCTTGGTAAATATGTTGACGAATTCACCGCCATGAACAATGAATGAACAATGAATTTATACGGGTTACGAAGCGTTGCTTTAAAAGTCCCATTGGGTAGTTGTAGGGGATATCAACATAACAATAATGATGATAAGGATAGTAAAATAGTTAATACTTTAAATTTGAAAATAAGGACTTTTCGTTTGCTTCGCTGCAGTCCTGCGATTCTCTTAGATTCACAGCATACACAGTTAACAACAAATAATTCCATGGTATACTCCAGGTGTAGGATGGAGACGTAGTGTTAAGTAACAAAGTGTAAATGGATGAGTACATCGTCCAACCTTCTTTTCAATACTGTTAGTGTCGGTGCAGTAACGACTGATTCTGGGAGAGCATCCCACGGGTGACAGACACGAATGGAAAAGAAATTTCTGCGGCATTCCAGACGACTGTATTGTTCTGCGAGTTTTAATGAGTGGACCCTCAGGTTTGTATTGCCGCTGAGTTGCAGTAAAGGGCGGCACACATGCTATGGGTCTTGCAGAATCAAGTATGCCATAATCGGGTCGCCTCGTAATCTGCGATAGCTTCCACTGAACAATCCCAGTCGTTGCAACCTCTCCTGGTAGGAAAGATTGCGCATTCCAATTACGTTCTTAGATGACCGGCGTTGTGGCTGCTCCAGTGCATTAAGGTCGTGTTTCAGCCATGGATGCCAGGCTTGAATTACGTATTCGACGTGGGGGCAAACATACGCACTGAGCATTTGTCGAAATATGGAGCTGCTTATTTGTCCAAACGCCCGCCTCAACAGCCCGACGTGTTGATTCCCGGTCTTCGAGGCCTTTTCCGATTGCCTGGAGTAATCCAAGTCATCTTGAACCAGGACACCCAAGTCAAGTTCGAGAGTTGATTGTTGCAGTACATCCGTTCCGAGTCGGTATGAGTAGCTGCCCTGATGTCGGATGGAAAGCACCTTGCATTTACTGACGTTGAAATGCAATAAGTTTTGGATCGACCATTGACACACTGTATCTAAGTCACTTTGGAGCACATGTTGGTCGGCGTTCGCCTGGATCCTGCGCCAGATCTTGATATCGTCGGCAAACATTAGGAAGTTTGAAGCGATTCCCTGTGCAAGGTCATTAATAAACACCAGAAACAAACGTGGACCTAGAACCGAGCCTTGCGGCACACCACACTCCACTTGTATGGGGTCCGATAAAGAGCTCCGAACTCTGACCACTAATTGCCGTTGAAATAGATAGTTGGCGATCCAGCTTAAAAGAGGGTCTCCGATCCCGTAATGCTGTAGCTTGGATGGTAGTATCCGATGGTCTAGACGATCAAAAGCCTTGGAAAAATCCAGGTAGATCACATCAACACCTTCTCCAGCGTCGGCTGCCTCGGTCCAACTACTGCGTGCAATTAGTAAATTAGTTGTACATGACCGCTGTAGACGGAAACCTTGCTGTTCAGGGGTGATGAGGTTGCAGTTTTCCAGATAACACACCAGTGCATCGGCAACTATGGATTCCATGACCTTGGATAGTATAGGAAGAAGTGATACTGGGCGGTAGTTGGAGGGATCAGTTCTGCTTCCACCTTTGTGAGTCGGGCTTATTATTCCAAGCTTCCACATGGCGGGAACTTGGTTCTGGTCTAAGCAGTGCTGGAAAAACTGAGCTAAATGTCCTGCCAGTTGGTTTGATGCTGCTCCCAATGCCTCTGGACGAATGGTGGCCACACCCGGCGAGCTGTGTTTGCGTAGAGAAGTCAGCTTTTGCAATACAGCCTCCGCGGTAAAATTGATGTGGGTTAGTTCTGGTGAGCAGAATACAAAGCTTGGTAGATCGCTTGGTGGCAAGACTCTTTGAAACATAGGGGCGTATTGTATCTGCAGCGCGTTTGCAGCTTCCATAGATGTTCTTGTTGGGCCATCAGCTGTCTTGAGTGGAGGAAATCCTTGCCTCACCTTTCGTAGGCTATTAACGTGCTTGTACAGCAGTTTGTGGTTAACACTGAAGGTTTTTGCGATGTTCTGCTGATAGGCGGCTTTGTCTTCTCTTAACAGTTGAGTGCAGTGGTTACGTTGGGCTACGTAGTTGTCCCAAGTTTCTGATGCTGGAGCTTCTCTGTACACTCGCCATGCTGCGTTGCGTACCGTCATCCATTTTCGAGTTCTGCTCCTAACGAGAGAAACTGATTTGCACTTATTGCAAGCTTTTATCTCTGAAGCCTGTGCAATCAGCTGACTGAATTTGTTGACGAACTCGAGCTAGGCGACTTCCGGGGGTTCTTCTTCGAGGAAAGACCATGTTGTGGTGCTGACTAGCTGGGCGAGTCGGTCATAACTTTGATGGTTCGCACGGTCGCATCGTTATAATTCAGATATTCTGCATAGCAGACGAAGTTGAAACTGATGACTGCGTGATCACTGCGACCCAACGGGCAGTCTAAAACCAACGCATCAATCATATGCTCCTCGTTCGTAAGCACAAGATCTAGCACAGATGGCCTGTTACACTTTTGAACCGAGTGGGCAAAGGGATGTGGTTGTAAAGAGGACCAGTAGTTACTAGATCTTGTAAATCGGTTTTGAATTGTTCTTCGATCGTGGCAGGGGCTACTAAACAATGTACGTTGAAATCACCCATGATAAGAATGTGAGTGTACTTTTTTTGTAAACTGCACCTTAAAGCAGCCGTTAGTTGGTGTTCGGTTTCGGGTGTTGAGTTAGGGGCGCTGTACACCAAGACAATAAGGCAAGCGTCCCTGCCTTTTAACTGCAACCGGCACCAAAGAGAGTCAGGGAACTGCGAGTCTGAATCCTCTACGGCTTCGCACTGTAAGTCGTTTCGGTAGTACAGGATTACCCCTTCTCCTTTTGTGAGCCTGTCTTTCCGGATCAGCGACATACCCGGTAGCGACACTTCAGCGTCCGTCATTCCCGTGTGTAACCATGTCTCGGTGATACCAATGACATCATACGAGCCGGAAGCTTGGCGATCTTTCAGTTCAGCCAGTATGTTAGAAAGTCCCTGAGCATTTGTATACAAGCAGGCCAGTTTCTCGGTCTCTAGGAGGCCGTAGAGAGGGGATGCTGTCAAGTGTGGGAGAATGCCGACCGATGGGAGGTCGGCAGTTACTCGTTTTTTGATGGGTCAATGATACCTCGTTTGCACCTTGATTCGGCCAAGGTGCGTCCCAGCCTTCGTTTAGACCTACTTCAGAGTCAATTAAAGCAGCAGTCAAGTTACACTTCTGTATATTCGTCAGTATGCTTGCTGCTTCAGTTGCTTTAATATTTGAGTTGTGCTTTAACCGAATTTCGTAAGGAAGATGTTTCCGAGCTCTCCGCCACCTCGGGAGTTAATTCAACTAAGAACGACCAGCTGGTTGCATCAATGAGGTCGGACAGGTCTTCATAGTTGGTTACGGCACGATATTCCTCGGCGTGCTCTTTAGGATAATCAGCGTAGCACATGTAATGAAACAATAGCGTCGCATGATCACTGCGGCCCAAAGGAGTATCGGTTATTACTCTCTCGACCATCTTCATTGGTGAACATTCGGTCTAACATGGACGGCCTGTCAGTTCCCCTGAATCTGGTGGGCTTAGTGACGTGGCCATAAAGTGGGCAGTCTGAAACCAGATCTTGCAAATCTGCTTTGAATTGCTGTCCTGGTGTGGTCTGGGATGCGAGGGCATGTAAGTTGAAGTCACCGGTGACAAGAATGTGACTGTATTTCCTGTTTATCACTTGCCTCAACTCAGCCATCAAATTGCAGTCCATCTCAGGAGTAGACGATGGTGGGCGGTAAACCACAACCAGTAGGTCAAGATCGTTCCCTCAGCCGGAAATTACACCAAATGGCGTCAGGTACGTCAGCTGCCGAATCGTTTATGCGTTCGCATTGCATGTTGTGACGAAAATAAAGGGCTACCCCACCACCTTTGCTGGCTCGATCCTTCCGGACAACGGACATGCTCGCTAGGGCAATTTCAGCCTCCGTTATCTCGCAGCGCAACCATGTCTCGGTGACAACGATGAGGCCCCAAGCTGCAGACACGTGTCGAAGTCTTAATTCAGCTAATTTGCTGAGTAGACCTTGGGCATTTGTGTACATACATGAGAGCTTCTCGGAGACCAAGAGTGTGTTAGATTGGATGGATGAAGCAAATGAGTTTACGCCGACCATTAAACGGTCGGCGACTAATCTTTTTTTGGATGAATTGCATACTCTCGAGAAGCATTTGATATATAAGCAGGTATCAGATGCCCCAAATCCCGGTACTTGCTCGTGCTCCTCTGTGCCCCTCCGGATAGTATGGCTACTCTTGAAACCGCCCCCGAGTCGGGTCCTGCAGTTGGCGTTTTCATTAACAGTTGTGCCTCTACTGAATTGTCATCAGAAGTTGCTGGTGTTCCAGCTGCTTTCAGACGAATTTCTGGTGGCAATCTGCAACTGCATTTAATCCAGTTATTTAGTAGGGTTTGTGTCATTAGTTCTGACTGTAACACAAGTTTTAACAGCCTGGGATCGCACCCCTTATAGTTTGGTGATATGGGGATCCTTGTCAATGAGGTGACCACCACATTTTCGAGAGAAAGAGCCTCCCGGATGTAGTGCCATTGCTCGCGGTCGTGCATCAGAGCATCGTCGGAAGAGGAGTCAGTAAGCTCAGGAACACCGTGAGCAATCACTGTTTTCTTATCTTGACTTATTCTGTACCTATCTTTGTTAGTCGGGTCCACTGAAAGTTCTTTCCACGGGATCTCGGCTAGTATGTGCACTCCACTTGAGTCGTTGCGGAGACGAATCGCAGACAGCAGAACGGCCTCAGTCTCGTCCGTCGAGTTTAGTGTTACCCGAAGTAACCGGGGTTCGCAGTAGTGCAACGCGTTTGGGTGGCGCGAGATTCTTCTTAATGTCGTGGGATTAGCATTGACGCCGGTCGAGGAACAGATGGAACCCCACTGATTTCGATCGTCCGTCAACTTACCCTTAATTGTATTGGGTTTGGATCCGGGGACATTAGTGCATACAATGTTTAGGGCAACATGGTTACACCTGGTGGCTACTGGTTTTGGATTTGGAGGCTTAGTATCCTGTGTTTTTGTTGAATTTGTGAACGGCACTGGTGTGTGCCAACCGTGCTGCGGCAGTTTTGTTTTCTCTAGTCCAGAGGGAAATAATCCAAATGAACCAGTGGCACGCACGTCACGCGTGTGTGAGGATGACCTTGTCTGTCATGGGTTCGATCCTCACAGGGGACCGAGGGAATGCGCACCATTGACGAGTCCCAATAAGGCGGAACGATCGTCTGGTGCTTTCCGCACTGGTAGCTCACCTATATCGTTCATAATCCAATTGCGATAGACCAAATAAAAGCACTTTAAACATGACCGAAAAGACATGTATTCATGAGCTTTCTGATCACAAAGGGAGAAATTGCTTTGATCTGAGGATTCAGACATATCAGAATGGACGCATTCAACTGCTTACCATGGGCCAATAGACCCCCAGATTTTTGCAAGAGATGTCAGAAAAAAAGTAACTAGAACTGGCACACTATTCATAGATGATCAGTGGTACAGAAACTGAACCGAAGGAAATGCTCAACTTTAGGGAAAAGACCAGAGTGGCTTATGTGTATGTAGGGCACTTCTCCACCACAATGCAAGGATGTGGAAGCAATGCAATGTACTGGTACGGAAATCAATGTTTGGGGGAGAACCAAGTTCCTCCAATTTGGAAGCGAGTGCACATAACTCTTACTCATAGGAGAGATAGTCACATTGACCCAACCAATTACTGTACGATAACGCTGCTTCTTGTGCACTCCGAACTTATGGAGTCAGTCGTCGTATATGCATAAGGCAATATTTGAAAAACACAGGATACTAGCTCAGGAGCAACATGGCTTCCGAAAAAAACACTCATGTACTACTAACCAGTTACTGGCCCGCATCATCTGGCTCAAAGCAGTTGGTGGTGCAGCAGGAGTCGATGTCATCCACTTGGACTTCTCAGAAGGCTTTGATCAATTTAACCAGGCGTTCTCAACCTTTATTCAGCCGTGCCCTCTTCAAACCTTCCCATTTCTCATGGTCCCAACCCTTGATCACTACAATTTCGGCAATCCACAACGCTTAACAGAAGTAAATCTGTGATTTTCAGTGGTCATATTGGTAACTTTACTTACGAAGCTGGAATTTAAGTGTTGGTATCAGTGCTCTTTCCCTATAAACCTCATTTGTTAACTTTCACAACTTCCAGATAACATTTAGTATGAGGCAAAATCAAGTAACTTGTCTGTAATTACACAAAACTCATCAGTAAGATTTAATTTATATTTAAGTATGGTTGGCATTTAAATGTAAGGTACGTCATGAGAGGAGGTGTAGTAACTTCGTAACAGTGTTTGTCGAGATATTAATGCCAGCCTTGAGCCAGGTGACCTTGAGCAAGTTTGCTTATGTCCGGCTCCAGCCTTGACATAGACAGTCGAAGATGTTTTCTTCCTGTGATGTCCAACCTGTTTCTAGATTATTTTAGAGAAACTAGTCTGCTGAATTCATGTTCAACCGAGCACTTAAATGGAAAAGCAAGGTAATATCTTTCAGCTATTTCCCACAGTCTGGGATAACTGTTAGGGTAATAAGTCTTTATCCAAAAATCTCTTTTATATTGCGCGAATCTGGATGTTGCTAGTGTGTCGCTTTGAAGCTCTACGAGACTTTCCTGGATTTTAACTCCAACATTGCAGGGCTGAACATTAAATGGATCTAAAATGCAAATCGGGATTTCCATGTAAATCAGGTTCTGAAACCTGGACCTCCTTTCTTTTTGAAGGTGTAAACAACTGCCATAAAAACACAAGTATTCACACTTCTGCTTCACCATTACTTTAGCGAGAATTGGGCACTCTGAATATTCCCGACGTTCGATGTTTTGAGTAAATAATTCCAGCTTTTAAAGAAAAGCGATAATGCTATCTTTGCTCGAGTGGAGATTGCTCAACCTGCTTTGAAGTGTTTTAGTTCATAAGTTGAGCTTTTCAAAAGTGTCAGCCAGATAAAATGCATTTGGCCTAGTTGTACACAGTTTTCTTTCATAATCAGTTCCAGAAAGAAATTTGAGGATGATGTCCCAGTGTGCAACAAAAAGGCGATAACATTTTCCCTCTTAGAGCCACGTAACTTACGTATGCAACAGTAGAACCTGGAAATTTCCATTGTTCTCCCCACACAACTGCTGTAAATAACGATCTGGCAGAGGGTGCGATTTGATATTGGTGAATGCTATAATGACAGTTGATAGTGGATCGTTTAAGTATCCTCACAAGTTCTTCGCTGCTATGTGCTCTAGATGAATCACACAGTGAATCATATGAACAGAAGAGAGAAGATTTGTTAGCTAGGCACTAAATTCTTTATATCTTCCGACCGTTGCGGCAACATCAACTGTTACACACGCAAATACCTTCTGCATTGGGATGGAGTTTCCAGTCAGATAGTTATTGGTTACATTGAATATAAACTGACCCTTTGTAGCGTTTTAATTCTCCTGAGGAACAGCATCTCTGACACCAAATCATTATCATTAAAGTGTCGGATATATGCCACGCGAAGAGCGTGGTTGTCAAATAAAGTAGATTCATCCAAATGTACCGAGAATTTTCTGGTCTGAAGTAAGGCACCTAAAGTACTTTCTATGTCCTGAGCCATATCATCCATTCGCCTGGATACAGTCGAATTTCTGAGCAAAATGGCTCGAACTACGACTTATAATTTAATATTCAACAGGTCAGACCGTATTATTGATACTGAAGGCAAGCTAATATTTTCTTCAACATCATGTGGACTGCAAAGTTTTGCAATCAACTTGCTGATTGTATAAGGCGCCGTAAGTCCATTCGTCACCTTTTTGCCTTGTCGGGAACCACTGTCTTATGAGTTTACCTGTTTTCGAAAGTATTCCGCAGCTTACTGCAAAATCCTCAGACTTTACCCTTCCGTCCTTATGAACATCTCTCAAATGATTTCCTAGGTTATTTGGTTACATACTTTCACATGAAAGAATCCTTTGGCATATTAAACGCATAGGTAGAATGCGGTTTTGAAGGGATGCGATGAATCCAAATGACATGTATTCCATGGAGTACCACCGAAACTTAGTCGTTGCCGAAGAGATCCTTTTCTGAAATATATCATTGTAAATTGTTAATGTGTAACATACGTATATTGCTTTTGTTTTAATATTCTTACGTAGTTATATCATGTGCATTAAATCACATCATTCGACAAGGCGAAACACGCAGATACTATTAATAATTGATGGTACTAAATTTTTTTCGTGCTTGATCGTGATTTTATAAGAAAAGACGTTTGGCAGGCATGCTTGTAATATTTGTTGGTGGCTACAATATTAAAACATATAAGTGTAGAAATACTGTTAACTGACACCCAAAGATAGTCTCTGAGGATGGCTTTTAAAATACCGTGGATGGCTAAAATGACTGATGAAAGATTCTTGACAAAGGCCAATGAAGAAAACAAATGGAACTCAGAAACTGACAATACTTACTAGATACACATACATTGCAGGAAAGTTGCAGCAGACAGTGGTAACAGGTAACACGAAGAACAGAAGAGACAAACACGGTAGCAAATGCTGGATAGTTCAATAAACCGGCATGGGATAGCAAACAACGAAATTCATAACTTACATCGGATTTTGGGAAACATAGCGCCCCGTGCGTGTTGGCAAAGCATTCGATTATTATGAGTAATAGGCGAAGTATCCCTTTGTACACATTAGATTACATATACTCACCAAATAAACTGGACTTCCACATGTATGATGTAAGCTGACAAAACTACTCGCTATTTTGAAGACCAACCGAACTGGTTGTTAAGAAATCCTTCTAGCGCGTCCTAGTAGTTTCGACCCTTAGTCGGAACTGACGAACCTTTTTCAAAGACGCGTGCAGAGTAGGCACAAGAAATCGGAACTTTGCGGGCTAACGTCACCTAGCCGCCAGACGTGCGTGCGAGCTGAGATTGGAGACGAAAAACGCGTAACCTAGCACTACTGCACTGAGACCCAAGGTGAAAGAAAGACTGACCGGCACATGAGTTGTCATCCAGTGATAGTGTCGTTAGTATAACTCAGTTAGTGTCATGGAGGCTTTGTGCGGTAATTGCCGCAGTGTTCTGACGAGTTACGTGGGTTCACTACAATTTGCACAGTAGATGCATCAGTGTCCTTAGTAGAGCTCAGTTGGTTCACTCTGGATAGGCATCGAGACCCCGAGGATGAAACGGTTATTAGTTGCGCAGTCTAAATCGCTGTATGGTGCTTGTATCTTTGAGTTAAGTCTGGTTAACTTTGCGCAAAGTTGGCGGAGCTGACTTTCACACCTTCCTAAACAACCACTTACGCGCGCGTAATTCATTTCAATGACCAGTAGTTAATGGTGGAGATTTGTGTGGGGAGAAAAACGAGCAGAACATTTTTAAAGATGTATTTTGTTATTTGTGTTATCACAACCCATTTTTCACTGCATGGCCTCCTGTGGTCCCCCAATTGCCCCCTAAAAATGTTCCTCATCCAAGGGCCCCCCGGGAATTCTCCATGCCTACCGGAGGAATGCGACCTCGGAGTGATCGTGCAGGACGACCTTGGCTGCACCAGACAAGCTGAAAAGGCATCGAAAAGGGCCAGTCAACATCTCGGACTCTTACGGAGGGCTTTCGGAAATTTCGAGCCATCTGTATTTCCGCAAATGCTGAGCGCTTACGTGAGACCCCACGTGGAGTATGCGATCCAGGCCTGGCGTCCCTGGCGCAAGCGCGACATCAGTGCACTTGAAGCTCCACAGCGTAGAGCAACGAAGCTCGTCAGAGGCCTGTTTCACATCTCCTACCAACGCAGACTGCAGTCTCTGGGATTGTACAGTGGTGAATATCATCGTCACCGAGGAGACCTCATCATGGTCTACTTAATACTGATGAATCCAAATCACCCATGTCGCAGTCTTGCAGCTGAGCCAAAATACCAACCTGAGAGGTCATCAGCTCAAACTGGCTACACACTACAGCCGACTTGATTGTCGACGAAACTCTTTCTCACTCCGTGTGTCCCGTGCTTGGAATGCGCTCCCCACTCACGTCGTCCTTGCCCCCACATTGGCACTATTTAAAAAACGCCTAGATGACACACTTTCCAACTTGCATTATTTGGCATAGCACGTCCTATTAGGAGGACGAAATAACGAGACCCAAACCGTGAGGTTACTGACCCTCCCCGCAAAGTGGCGGTGATGTTACATACAGAAGTGTCCCAATGAGCGACATGGATGTATACAAACTGGAGTAACGCACCACATCTCTCAACGGAAGCAACACACGAGTGAGCGTTATCCGTTCCTTTGATTTCTTTTTCCCACATTTGCTGTAATATAACAGCTCTACTTTGGGTGCAGACATCCAGTCCATACTTCAAACTATCATTATGAAGTGGTGCGTGGAAATCTGTAGAGGCTTAAAAAACGATTTACTTGTTCGATTATCCTTCCATTTTATCTATTGCTCCAACCACCCTACGGGACCTGTCAAGCATATGCTTTTTTACCCGTTATAAATCATTGTTCATTGTTCATATGGCTCCCGTTGAGAATGACTGCCTTAGTCTACCGAATTCTCCTCTAAACACTTCAAAAATATACAATTGGCGACTCAAACCTGCATTGGATAGGCAAGTTTCTACGCGTACAACGGTAGGAATCGAGAGTATGAGAATCCCTGTCCGACGCAAATGAGGTGGGTTTCAGGGTATCAGAAGACTCTGTGGTAGGATCACGCCTATTCTTAGTTGGCATAAACAAAATAGCCAGGCCAATTACTCCCGCCACGCTTCTCTTCGCTAAGGATATCCAACTATAGCGAGCCATCAGGAAACTGGACGACCGTTATAGTTCAATTGCTCCCTAGTGTACGATGAGATAAAAAGCATAAGTTTACAAGCTCCACAGGATGGAAAATGCATAAGAAAATTAAGATCAAAATGGTTCCAACGTGGAATCATAAGCATCAGTAGTAGAGACATCGCAGTTTATCACACAGTTGTGTATCATTTAGCACCAAGAGGAAAGACTAGGTGTCTCTCAATTGTCGCGATATCTGGTACGTTCCCGACAAGTGTTGGTAGTGCATTCCAGTGCGAATATATTCTGAGAGTAAAAATATTTCATGAAATCCAAACGAGCGTGTGCGTCACTAGATTTAGGTGATGGCCTTGATATTATTTTTAGGGGGCTAGGGTCAGCAGTGATGCACATAGAGGCATGGTTTCACTAATTATCCGGTATGTAAGGACGAGATCCCCGCAAAGCCGTCGGTATTCTGCGAAGAAGGCAATGAGCAAACGAAGGCGCACTTCGTAATTGAGACCGATAGTCCACTTGTTGTCATGGTAGCTCTTCTTTGGGGTTACTCCAAGAGAAGCATATCTCGTTTTAACCATGAACGGCAGGCCTGAACCGCATACTTAATATGGAGGCGGATATGTGTTGATCAACTACGGCACTGACCCTCGCTCAAAGGTACCGAGAGCTCGCCTGAAAAGCCTCAAGTTCAAGTTCAACACATTCGCTGCTTTCCAGCATTGGAGCTAATTGCCAAGACTTTCTTGGACAATGATACCTAAGTTTTATTCAGTAGTCATCTGTTGCAAAACGTGCTGTCCCAGAAGATGTGTGTTGTTGAAGTTACTACGCACTGTCAACAAGTGGCACTTTGCAATGTTCAGTTGGATCTGGTTTCTTTCTGTCCATTCGTTAATCAGGTCCAGATCGTTCTGGATATAGGCACGGTCGGATGCGGAGTTACTTACTGTCTATATTTCAGCGTCAGCTGCAAATAACTGCATTGAGGATAAAAAGTTTTTTGGGACGTCATCTATGTATACTAAAGACAGTGGCGGACCAAGGACGAATCATTGCGGTACATCAATGGAGACGTACAGGCTTTCGGAGGGAGTGGTGGCTATTCTCACCTTGATGGTTCTATCTTGTAGGTAAACTCCCAAGCAGGTGAGCAGAGAACCGTTGATGCGGAAGGCAGCAAGCTTTTGGAGAACGAAGTGATCGATCCTGTCGAATGTCCTATAAAGTCCAACTGAACCATATCTATGGAGATTTCTTCACCAGTCGCCCTGGTCATGAGTCCCGAGTATGCAGCAAATCGGTGGGAAAAAATCATCTGCAGCCGAAACCATGTTGGACATTGGAAATTATTTGCAGAGTTTCAAAATACCGTGTCAGTTCATCTGCGATTACCTATTCCATCAGGTTTGTTAAAACAGGTAGGAGAGTAATGGGTCGGTACTTGATAGGATCAGATCTGCAGATTCCTTTGTATATCGGATTGATGATTCCACGTTACCACTCAGATGGGAGTGTATAGGAGTCAAACAGACCCTGGATTAATGCCGCAGGATGTACTGCTATAGTGGGGATAACAGTTTTAAGTACTTTCAAGCAGATCTTGGCGATTTCCGAGGCAGTGTTTTCCCGGGGAGTCTGTAAATTTTTCACGACAATCTCTGGAGTAAAAGTGACACTGGATAAGCTAAGGACATTTGTTGGGAGTTGATAGAGCAAGGGTTGCCTGGTATTGGTAGCCACCGAGACAAACTGCAGAAGTAGAGGGTTCGCTGTATGCACAGAAGTAAGTGTGAAGCCACTGGCCGTCTTGAGTGGTGGCATTCCAGGTTTAACCTTTCTTTTATCGTTCACATACCTGTAAAGCAGTGTGCCGTTACTCACAAACTTAAGTACCAGATTCTCCTGCTATTCGTACTTGTCCGCCCTAATAAGTGATGTGCAGTAGTTTCTGATTGTTTTGTAATTCTGCCATGAGGTATCACACGGGTTTAGCACATGTTGCGTCCAAATCTCATCTCTTCTGTTAATCCATTCAGGTGGTCTGCTCCGAGTCCAAGTAATGGTCTCTTACGATGCTCGTAATGGTACAACTTCCGATGCTAATGGTATGTGCCAATTAATTTTACCTTTCACTTTTTTCCATGCGTCGTTCACGGAACGCTGAGCCTGTAGGCCCCAATCAACAGTTGTCGCCAAGTGGTGAAGCTCGGAATAGTCAGTAGTAGTTCGTTGGGTTTCGCGTTCTTTATCGACCATACTTGCATAACACATAAGCAAATATTAGTATTGAATGGACGCTAGTGCCTAGAGGAGGGTTGTGTGAGACTGACTCAAGGATCAACTCTTCATTTGTCAGGATTAGGTCCAGTTACGATGGTTTTTTAGAACCGCGGTGTCTGGTTGCTCGATGCACATGGTTATACAAAACTGTCGCGTCCATGAATTCAAGGGGTTTCGATTTAAATGATGGCTCATTAGGGTACGCTGAGAAATTATAGGTACGTTGAAACTGCCCATTATAAAGTAGAGTATTTTTTGAAACTGCAAACTGAAGTGCGTTTAGCGGAATGTTATCACTGTCTGCTGAGGAGTTCGGTGGACTTTAGTTAACTGCTAAGCGACACGCATCACGCGTCTTCTTCTGTGATACAACACCTCGACCTGCTAAATGCAGTCCGCAAAATAATGCGTCGAAAATAACAAGGGAATGTTCGATAATTACCACGCGTTTCAAGTAATATCTATAATAAATTGCAACACCGCCACTGCACTAAGGACGATCATTGCGAATTACTGACATCTCACTGAGTTCATTCTCCGGATCAAGTACGTCGTTTGAAAGTCAAGTCCCAATAAATGCTATGAGGTCCCAAGTGGTTGTTTCATGTGGATGCTCCAGTTCCGGAAGCTTAGAGTACAACCCCTGAGCGTTGGTGTAGCAGCACTGTATTTAAAAAATCCCATAGTATGATCCGAAGTCTGGGTAAGCGAACATATGTTTTCGATTATTCATCTTCAGGCTTATACAATTATATGCAAAATCAAAATCAAAATGTAGACAGAAATTTTAAGTCGTTACTAGTGGAGCGAGTTAGTTGGATGCTGACAGTGCTGTCTGTTAAGCCACGACAATTGACCGCGTGTGACCTCGTAAGTTAGAGGTCACCGGCCGTTTGGGCCAGGGCAGTTCCAAGCCTTTAGTTAGCTTCTTCTGAACACATAGCTCCGGTTCATACAGCCTGATCGCAATTGCTTCAGCGGATTCTAGTAATCGCTTACGGACGCAGTTCGAGCGGTGCTTTGGGGCCTGTTAGATTAGTTTGAATGAATCGGTGAACTTTGTCACGTGCCCTGTATCGGCTAGGTGCACGGCTATTGATGAGTTCGCTGTATTTCCACTTCTATTTGTAAGCCCGACCGGGTGGTGTTCCTTCATTCTCTCGGATAGACGCTGTGTCGTACGACCAATGTATTCCGCTCCACAAGAGCATGAAAATGAGTAGATACACGTTGAGTTGGTGTGGTGTATTTGTTCGCGTATTAGGAGCTCAGTTCGCTGTGAGGGACCGGCACAAATAGTGCTAATGTTCTTTGAAACGGGTGTTTTTACGGTTGGCTGATCTGAGATAGGTACAACCGAAACTGGCCTATCTGTATCTGGGGTTTATTTTTATTGAAGGAGTGATCTCAATCCTACTTCTGGTGGCCCAAGTTTCCCGTTGACATGCCATGGATGAATCGCCACTGATACTACTTCGGGCGCAGCCAAAGTAACTTATACAATTCGTGGCCCGCTACCTTGGTAGTTTGTGGAGGCAACTAGACGGGTGACATCAAAAGTGACGATATTTTGCATATGGTTTAACGATGTACCTTCACTCTTCAATGTCGTGGTTTTGTTGTTCACTGTTAGCATCATGCCTTAATGCCGGTACACCATGAACCCGTACCACTTTCTTCGTCTCATTTTGTAGTGACCCCTTCGAGACAGATTTCACTTCGGCCTTTCTGCCCATGGCTTGTCCAGAAAAATGCGGGCACTGACAGAAGAGTTCACTAGAAATTGGTTTGCTTAGAATGTATCTTTTAAGCCCAGTGTTTGGCCTAATGTTAATCGCAGCTACAAGCTTGTGACCTTGAACGAACCTGCGAGCTAATCGCTTATCCGTGAACAAGTAGTTTTAACACTCGCGGCTACATTTTGTCACACAAACGCGTGTTGACATACACTCGACCCAGTTTTAGCAGCACCATCTAGTGCGCTCCATCTTTCGGATCTAGCTTGTGTGGATTGCCTTGTATCTCCACATTGCGGTTTTTGCACCATTCCTGTAAAAACATAATCGCGAAATTTTCCGAAGCACGAACCATCCAGCAATATTTCGGGTCTCAAACGAAAGCCAACTCCACGTTTTATCCGACGAGTCAGCAAACACAGCTGTGGATTGTTCATCAAAGTAACTATCGTCAACTTAGGGTCCATTTCACCCAGTCTCTCTGTTTGCTGTGTGAGCAATCTAGACTGCCCCAGCCAGACGCACAGAATGCGACGACTTTGAACATGCAGACAATTCACCGCCTACGCGACCGGCAGGAAACCATAAACGCTCGGGCCTCCAGGGAATACCATCGATCGGCGCAATAGATTGTGGCGACCAATCAAAAACCCATGTGACCGCATCCAGCCCGACAGTAGGTACTAGCCTTCCTTCATGCCATAAAAATGTGCGGATTGGAATCCACTGTACCAGTTGCCAAGGCAAGTTCCATCGCAAATGTTCGAAGCTCAGAGTGAACCAGTTGAAGCTACACAACAGTAAACCAGATTCACTGTGGTTCTGTTCAGTATGTATAGTCATCCCACTAGTAAAGATTGTACATGAACTGTCGCAACAGAATGAAAGACTGGTAGCAATGATTGTACAAATGGGGAGCACCAGAGTAAATCCCAGTCACCGACTGCGGAAAGCGCAGTCTTCCTCTTATTTTGCTCCTGCCCTCGTCAGGCCAGTTTACTTCCTTCTTTGCATTGTTGAAGTCTTTTTATCTCCTAAATATTTTATAATTCACTCGCATTAGTGAGCTGGCATTACTTCGTCGTAACTACTTGTACTAGCTTATGGTAATTGCTGTAATTCTACATTACGTTGATTTAGCCGTACCGATAGGTGCCTATTTTTAAAATAGCAGCAAAAGACAGGATCCAGGGACGAAACAAGCTTCTGCTTAACGAGCGTCCCGTTTCGTGTGCCAGTAAGCGAAAGAGCCCCCAACACTGCGACTTGATAGAATATTCTTGCTTCTATAATGGTGAAACAACAGAAGCAAGTGCAAAACGAACAACACACTTGCGGTATTTGTTCTACAGTCGTTAGACGTTGCGCAAGTGCGATTACAAACAATTTATGCAACGTAAAGTTTCATATTTCTTGTATTGGTCTGTCTGTGGACCAATTTCTATTAGTTCAGCAAGACTTTTGAAGACCATTTATAAGCGATGTCAGTTTAAGCTTCGGCCGAATGTACCCGAAAAGCCTGACAATCGAATCAGTAGAGCGAAGTGCGTTAAATCGCGTAGCTCGATTTGTCCTACACCACAATCAGAGAAACAGCCAAAGCCTAGTACGACAGCGAATCTATCCCTGTAGCAAAGTGCTAGTGCTCCGGCAGGCTCGGTTTCAAGGCCTATGATTTCTTCAGTTGACACTAAAGCTCTGACTTGCAATAAGCAAATTGATGATAACGAATGGAAAATGCAAATACCAAAAAAACAAAAACAATGTCCAGCGACCTGAGGCGCCGCAACCTCATGGTATTTCACGCACCTGAATCCTGTGATTCCAATCCTCAGGTGCGCTTTGAACATGACGTCGCTTTTGCAAACTCCGCTCGACTTGGATGACGGCGGGCTGAAAGTGAAGCAGATCGCTCGTCTCGGAAAAGGAACCGAGAGCGAAAGTCGACCCATGAGGGGGACTTATGTTAAAGAGGCAAGTCCAGTTTATATTGTCCCGCCTTAATAGGCTAAAAGGTCTAAAGATCCACGTACGCGCTGACTTAGACCCAGCAGACAGAGAGAAATTCAAGTCTTCGGTGATTGAACTAAAGCGACGCAAGGACGATGGAGAAACAAATCACGGTATTGCAAATTTTCAGGTAGTCACCCGGATTCCTCCGCGAATCCGGATCAACAGGTTACCGATGCATCAGGCGCTCGCAGCTTTTCCTACTGCGGCCTGCGCGCAGCCTTTACTAACATCTGCAGTCTGGTGAACAAACGCGATTAGCTGTACTAGTTTGTAACCTCTCAGCAGTCAGACGTATTAGGCCTTGTTGAGACATGATTACACGCCGACGTAACCTTCCAAGAAGTGAAAATAAGCGGCTACTCGTGCTTCCGCTGTGATACACCCTCAACTGATCTCAGTGATATTCTGCATTACATAAGGTCTTCCTTGTGTGGGAGACTAGTGAACACCTCCCGAAGCGCTGATGGTCTATGTGAGCAGTTATGGTGTTCGATTCACCTCAGACGCTGCGGGATGCTTGTGAGCGTGGTATATAGCAGTCCACTGAGCCGCTGTTTGAACTGGTTGCCGCATGTCCGCAACCACATGAGTCGTCAGCTGTTCCTACTCATGCGCGATGTCAAGTTACCCCGAATACAGTGGCCTGAGGCCGAACTTCTCCCCGGCAATTGTGAAGTCGAGAGGAAGTTTACGCATTTGATATTCGAAACGGGGGCGACACAGCACATAAACCAGCCGACGCGTATAACTGCACGCGCGATACCATCGTGCTTAGATCTGCTTTTGACCAGCTGTGAACAACTTGTGCATAACATTCAAGTCTTGAATTCCTAGGAGCGAGTCACCACTCGATGATCATAGCCAGCTTGGAACTACCGCTGCTGTATTCTCCCCCGGTGGAACTAGCCTTCAACTATTGGGGGGGGGGGAGACTTTAATGGCCGCACTCAAACAGCGAGCCAGATGGAGTGGTCGTTACCAGAGGATTTGTCTACTGAAACCTGTTGGACTATCATTAAATACGGAGTGAAATCGTTGTGCGCCCGAATTTTACCCCTCAAGTATTGGAAACTCGGGCCACTCAAGCCACATTAATTCAATAATAAGTACCGCAAACTGGTTCGACTACTCAGACTACAAGCCAAATTCGTGTTATCTGGCCCTGATGAGGATCAAGAGGCGTACAAAGAACAACGAAATCTCTGCAACAAAGCGAAAACAAAAAAGTGCAGAAGCTTCGAAGAGCAACTTGCAACCGCCGCAAAAACTGCTCCCAAGAGGATCTTCGCCTACGTGAAGCGGCACCTGAGGCTTGCAGACAATGTGCCAATGTTGGAAGGCTCAGCTGGACAGCCCCTGAAATCGAGCACAGGTCGTGCGACCGCATTGGCGGCGCACTTCGCTTCCGTATTTGCAAGTGACCAGGTGTCTGTAACGAGTTCGACGAGTACCGCTCCTGCTGAACTAGACAGCCTGGATTGCAGTATTGAAGATATACGCAAGCTTCTGGCAAGTCTTGACGGGACGAAGCCTGCCGGGCCAGATGGAATCCACGCACTGATCCACAAGTCCCTATCGGCCCTTATTTCGCCTTCCGAAACTGCGCTGTTCAACTGGTCACTATCCACTGGAATATTACTGGGTGACTGGAAATGCTCAGTCGTAAAGAGAATACCGAAAGGTGGTAACCCAAGCGAAGTGGATAACTACCGGCCGATCTGCTTTACCACTGTTTTGACAAAGACGCTCGAGAAGATCATGAATAAGAGTATTCTGCAGCTTCTCGAGTCGAAAAGTCTCTTGACGCAGGCACAACATGGTTGCATGTAAGGTCACCCATGCATCACCAACCTACTGTTGACGAGGCACGAATGGTTACAAGCGCTGAACCAAGGCAAGTCGGTCCACGTCATTTACATTGACTTCAGTAAGGCTTTTGACAAGGTGAGTCATTAAGTGCTCCACGACAGGCTGAGGGTGTGCGGTGTTGGCGGCTCGCTGCATCGATAGATCAAGACTTCCCTTGTCGATCGAAAGTGGAGGGTCCAGGTGGGCAACCATTAAACCACAGGTATCCGTCGAGCAGTGGCGTGCCCCAAGGCGCTGTACTGGCGCCGATTTTGTTTCCTATCCATGTAAACGATGTGCTTCAGCTACTCCAGTCAGCTTGTGTGTTGTTCGCAGATGAATTGAAGGTGTGGAGAGTAAGCCGCCCACCCAATGACTGTGACCTGCTTCAGCAGGACCACGACCGCCTCTCCACGTGGTCTGCAGAGGACAACCTTCCGATCGACCAGGCCAAACCGCAATTCATGAGGCTGGGTAAGTGTGAGCACAGTCGAACCTACCCGGTGGCCGGTCAACCGTTGCATCCCGTGCCTTTCGTGCGAGAACTCGGTGTACTTTCATGCTACGACCTAAAGTTCATGGAAAACACGAATAGGCTTTACTAAAACAGCCTATGTATGCTTTGGGCGCTCAGACGCAACTTCAGCACTTGGTCCGAAGAGATTGTCACCCACGTCTTCGTCTCAATAATACAACCAATGCTAGAGTATGACTCTCGCGTATTGTCCTATCACCTGGGGCGAGGTAGAAAAGATTAAACGAGTGCAGCATGTAGCCACGAGGCTGATTCCCGATTTATGAGGTGTGCCGTAGGAAGGCCGGTTTAAGAAACTAGGGCTTTACTCCCTAGCTTATCGTCGACTGCCGGTTGACCTCCTCAAGACGCACCGGATATTACATCTGGGAAATAACCCCATGTGGGGACCGCTGCTTCCTCTGCGCACACCAAACAGCACATGAGGACACCGGTTCAAGCTTGTCGTATCGGATTTGAAGAGGGGCACTCGCCAACTCCGTTTCGAACGCAGAGCGGTGAATGATGGAATGACATGCCGCAACACGTAGTTGAAGCAAAATCGGTGTCAGAATTGACGAAATTCCTGGACGAACACTGCCGATATAAAATATAGATCGAGCGCACCCAAGCATAACGATTTTACTGATTTGGTTTCCATTGAATTTTTCACACTTCTATGATTTTCGCACTGATCACCCTGCAGGATTTGTCAAGCTTTAGCTTTTATACCCGCATATATCCATTGTTCCATAAGGGGTCTTTGTCCCTGAGTGACAATAAATGCAGTAACGCAGAGAAACCTCTTCTTACTGATTCCAACCAGTAATCAGTAAGCATTCCCATCAGGCCCCGCTTTAAAACGGGAAAAGAAGGCTGGGTAGAGCGCTAAAAATGCACCTTCCATAGCATTAAACGCCTATATCACCATTTGCTCAAATACGCCTGAAACAACCACCGCCACTCCGACTGCAATGAGCGCGGTCAGGACCTAGTACACCCCAAAGGTTTTCGAAAATGCAAAAGTACTCCGACACCAATGGTGGCTGGAACTTGGTTGCTGCCAAGAATGACCGAATACCTAGACCTCCAACCACTCCAACTGGACGCATAGTTAATGAAGAAGACGAAGCTGTACCCAAACATCCTCCATCGACTGTATACAGACCAGCTGGTCGTTTAACTTCAAACCAAGTAACACATAGCATACCAGCTGTAATCCACACCAACGTTCTAGAATCTATGTCATCTTCCTTACAAGGAAGATGACATGATGACGTGAACCAGGGGAACTATATATGTATCAGTATAGGTGTTGTAGCTAAGTCCGTCAATTTGACACGTGTTACCCGTCACCAAAACTCACAGCACTTAGTCAAGCTGACCTCCGAAAAAAGTAGTTGCCAGCAAAGGACTTTTAAAAATCTTCAGGCTCAACAGTCGTGGCACTGCATCACCACAGTCCAGAACTTGAAGTCAGTCGGAAATCTAACAAATTTTAGGTGTAACACCTTATTACTTTATTGCAACAATCATAAGTGTAGCCTAGCAGGAAGGCTGCATCGACTCAAGTGTGCCATCCTAAATCGTTGCATAGAATACGACAAGGAAGTATTCTGTGTAAAAGGAGCATCAAATGGTCATCAGCTCTTAATTTCATTTCTTGTACTTTCATCCTGCTTTGGATATGACACAATTCACTGTTAAGCGTCATATTTCTGGGTCGGACTGGCTTGGTCCTGATGCAGTCTCCATTAGTAACACATGGCGGATAGCCTCCACAACAAAAATGAACGGGAAAATGATGGGTTATGAGGAATCGTAGGCGGCTTGTTGTCAGTTTCTACATCCAGTGACATGTACTTTGAGTTTTAGCTGATGGCCATTAACCCCTCTATGATAACGTCGATTGGAAGTGTCTTCGCTTCGGGAGCGAGTAGTGCCGAATCATCCTGAGTTGTAACTGACTGCCGACTGCCGGTATCACTCATAAAATCGGCGCCACAACCAGCTTGGAAGTTAAGTGACTCTTTCATTAACAAACTGTTGTCAGTTGTTTGTAACCGGAAAACATACTCAAATATCAGAGGTTTCTTTGCTGGTCTGCGGTTGAGCGGCTTCTGAGAGTTGGCGAAACAATCTTTCTTTATATGGCCTGTTTTACCACATGAACGACACGTGGATTTACTGAACCGGGGTATATCGTGGAATTGCGACCCACCACAAGTGTAGCACTATTCCGTAGGTTCCGTTTGTTTACCCCAACAGTGTCTGGGTATTTTAGTTAATCATAGAGGAGTAATAGAGAGAGTTGAGTGGTATAGATGTGACGAATTTCTACCTAGTTTATTTAAATTAGTTCGCGGACTCTTCTGCTTGTCAAATCGGTTATTCATAAGGGTAAGATCTTCGTGTAGCTCACAGATCTCACGGGCTTCGATGCCGGATGAACCCGACATAGACACTAACCGCTTCTGCAATTCACAGTCATTAATACCAGCAATCCATCATTTCCAATGTAGCACATGTAGTTGAGCACCGTAATTGTGCTTAGCAACATGTATGTGAAGATGAAATAAGAAGTTTCGAACTTTTATGCACTTACCATGAACTGGCAAATTGAAAATAATGTAATTCGGAGGCCTCGAAGTGTACAGGTGTCACTCGTTTTAGCAGTAAATCTTTGAGGTCAGCAAATGGCAAGTTGCTCGGTGCCTGAGCAAGCAAGGATTTTCAGTAAAGAACATACGAATCCGCTTAAGGTTAGGTATGAAGACTGATTCTCGCTTTTAACATCCCTTCAGATAGTGCAGAAAATCTCGAATCGATCAACCTAGTGCTTGACTACGCTCGCATTGGCGTGAATCATGAAAGGTTTGAGTAATGCTATATCCATTTGGAGGAACCACTGCGATGCCTATCGTGATGTTCGCAATGTACCAAAGTAACACGGCACAGGTCGCCGTGCCATTCCAGAAGAGCAGTGCAATCCTTTGGAATGCCGCCGGAATATTTTTTCCGTAGGGTTTGCCCATCATAGAGTGCATCCAGTTCTCCCCAACCCATGACATAAGAAGGAAAATGAAAAAAACATCGAAAAATTAACAAATACACCTATCATCCATCGCACACAAACAATCCACAACCATGCACAGCTATTCATGCACTGAGGTGTCTCCGATGTGGTGAGACCTATTCTAAATGATTGATGCCAGAGCTGCGTTACACATTCCACGAGTGAACGTATGTAGGCGATGAGAATCAGCTGAAATGTTGACGAGTGAATCATCCGAATGCATGCTGTAGGAGGCACACGTTTAGAATTTCGTTCCTGTAGCTCTTTTCAGCCTAATACAAACAGCCAGGGATGACCTTAATCAAAACGTCCAGACCGTTTTCGCTGGAAGATGTTTGAAGCGCCTGGCCGCGCAGTTTATGGCAGTAGGCTTTTAGTGCTTTAAGTGTCTTACTCTATATTTTCCATGCCGAACCTAAGTGGATTTTGTACTGATCATCGAGAAAACGCTATCTAGATAGGCCTGAAGATGTGTGGTAGCAACTGGTGTACTGATCACCCTCCATACTTTCATGTCATCGGCATAAGGCAGATAGTTCGAATTTATGAAGTGTGCTTTATCGTTGATATGTCAGCAGCGACCGTGGCTTCAGTACCGACCACTGGGGTACTTCACATTCGGCTTAGATGGGCTCTAGAAGTGATCCACAAATACTAATCTTCATGCGCCGGTGAAGGAGAAAGCTTCTGATCCACACTAGGTGAGGATCACCGATAGCGAAGCTGGGAAGCTAGGCAATAAGTATGCCATTGTCTAACCAGTCAAATGCCCTGGATAAGTCGAGATAAACCACAATAACTCCTACACCAATGTCTACTGATTCGATCCAGCTGGATCGTGCTAGCAGCAGTTTGGTGGCCCACGCTCGAGTTTGTATGCAGCTATGGGGTTCCTATGCAGGGCAGGTGAATTCGTTTCAATTAGGCCGTTAGCACATCGGCGAAACTGGCTTCTTTGAGTTTTGAAAGCAAGGTAAAAGGGTTACATGACAATAGATGGGTGGATAGGGACAACTACCTCCCTTGTGAATTGCAGTTACTATCCAGTGTCTTAACATGTCCGGTACATAAATTTCGTCAAAACAACGCTGGAAGAATCGAACCGAAGGCTGAGATTGTAGTGTACTGAAAAGCACGCTCTTTAAGCAGTTTGCAACATTGGATTTTACCGTGGTTTTAACCTTCAAAACGTCCACTTGTTTTACTGACGGCACTTCCGTTGACACAAATTGTTTTGGTGAGTATCTTGCTGCACCGAGCTTGCTCCGGTTCATTCGCTTCCAATTTTTGTGGCCTGCACAACACACGTTGGGTTCAGTCGACTCCAACTTCTATACTGTTCGGTCATCATCATTAGACACGTTAGCTGCAGGTGGAAAACAGCTATTGTGCCGTAATGCAAAAGACAAGAAAAGGAAAACAAACAGTGGCACGCCCGCTGAGTCCCCAGTAATGGATGGATATCGTTCCGGAGTGCTAACAGCTGGCTATCGTGCCGTAAAGAGAGAGTCACATAATGCCTAACGAGTGAGATCGTGATTGGAGGGGATGCTAAGCAGGAGGGGGATGGACAAAGGAGCTCACAACACAAACGCCATTGGGGCCGGCTCCAAGCCATATCAGCAAGTGTGTCCAATCAAACGTGTTCACTGTCCTTAGGACCCCAGCCAGGCAGTCGGCATACATCAACCGACGCCAACTTCAAAGTGAGGGTTTTCATCTCTCGACCAAGTCATCGCTTGGTCTCCCCTCCTCTTCTTCCTACCGCACCCACAACGCGCAAACAATGCAGGTCGCGGGAGTCCGTGTGCTGGCATGCGCAACACGTGGCTGAACCATCGGAGCCTGGTGCGTGATCTACTATGGTACTGAGTGGTTCACTCGCTCTTCCTGCACCAAATACACGACGTCGAACACGCTCATTCCTCACGCGGTGCTCCCACCAGACATGAGCTAAGCTACGAAGGTAGCGATGATCAAATATGACGTGCCTCTTTATGTCTGTCGACCTGATGGGCAAAAGTTTCACAACCGTATAGGAGAGTTGTACGGACGGCTGCGTTGTAAACTCTACCCTTGAGGGCGAGAGTTATGTCGCGTCTGCGCCACAGGTGGCGGAGATTGGCAAAAGCACCTCAAGCTTTTGCTATACGGTTCGTAACCTCATCTTCAATCCCACGGGTGCCAATATAGCTTCCCAGGTACTTGAATTCCTGAACGAATTCTAGCTGATCACCACCAAGCGTTAGCGCAGGGGTGGGTCCCTGCCAATCTTGGAGAAGTACTTTGCATTTCGATATATATATATTTTGCAACAGTCTATGAATAGACATTGCACCATCGGAAACCATGGAACTCAAAACAAGGTACAGAAATAGTAAAAGAAAACACAACACAACAAAACAATGTCCACGGTTTCGTCAGAGGGCGAAATACTACCCGGTTGCCCAAGCCGAAGTAGCCGGGTTTGAAGAGGGTTGGGACAATTCTATTTGCCCCTGCGGCCTTATGCAATTTCAACGTTCGACTTCTGAGCCTAAGTACGGATCCAAGGAGACGACCCAGGGAGAAGGGCGCTCAATGCCCGAAAATGAAACCGATATCGGTACTTGACACTTCCCTTACGTGTCATTAATTAACGATTAGTGTCCCAGGCGCAAGCCAACAATTGGTGACCCTGGTCCAGAACACGCGTCCGCCATGATGAATTTTCATTCTGGTGAGCCCGTTCTAGTGTCCTTTTGTTCACTACTCGCTATCGTTTTGTTTTCTCACCAGCCACATAGACTTATTGATTTCTCACGATGAATGGTTCAGACGATAAACCAAGCACGTGATTAGTGCCATAGGGCTAGCCTCCCAAAACTTTTGGGAGAATGACTCGTTATTATAGTTTGCGCATTTAGAATTCACTTGTTTACAATTGTAGAATTTCTTCTGATAATATTAACTATCATCAACTTATGTTTCGACTTCCGCAAAGTAAAATGGACAATAATATATTACATGTGAAAAAGCGATTGCATTACAGGTCCCGTAGGATGATAGAAGTGAAAGAAAACATAACTGTAACTCGTCAATTTAAGTGTCTAGCGACATAATAATATTAGAAAAATAAAAATATACTAACCATAATATATAATATAATAATGTAGAATGCATATTGAATTATTACTGTCGAGTAATATGGGAAGGGTATGTCTTAAGGACAAATGAAACGAAAACGCTCACTCGTGCGCTGTTTTCTTGGACTGATGTAATTGATGAATGCAACTGTAGTATATTCGAACGCTACTCCACCGCAGCAGCGTGCAAGTAGTAAAGCAAAAAGCTGAGAATAAGCACCGCTTGGTCGCGTTTGATTGACGTAGACATCACTCAGTATATAGTGTAATTTAAGCGGATGAATGAATCATCCAGACGTCTTTTGAATACCGTTAGCGTGGGTAAAGAAATAACGCATGTGGGAAGAGCGTTTCAGTGTTGGCACACACAAAGGGAAAAGAAATTCCGGCGGCATTCCAACCGGCTGTATTGTGTGTCCAGCTTTCTTTAGTTGGTATACTCTGTGTGTGGTATTGCGATTCAGCTTCAGTAAGTGACGACAAGGATGGTTCCATCGTAACCTGAACCTTACCGTGGTGCGATGGTTTGTGTGCCTCAGAGATCCATTGAGTTATGCTGGGTGGTGCATTTTTGCACCTTCAGAGCCACTCATACCAGATTGGTCAATGGTTAGAGGCCAGACAAACTCAGCCTCCTGGTCCTCCAGGTTGGGGGTTGGAATGAGAGCGGCACCTTATTCCTTAAAACGGACTCCTTGTAGCCCAGTGCCAAACCCGCTGCCTTGCGGTCAGGTTTTTGAACCAAAGGCTTTGATTGAGAACCCTAATTGTTTTCCTGCCAAGGTCTGGGCAACCTGACAGTATCCTGCCCAGGCAATACAAGGAATCCCACTTCAAACAAATTTCTGATGTTCTGGCCACGGCGGAGGATAATCAAAGGTGCCCTATCTGCTGCATCGGGCAGGGTAGACAGGGGTTTGGATGCTACTGCTCAAGCCGTACCGTATTCTTATTACCCCTCTTGCGCTTTTTCACCCTTATCGTCCCGTTCCACCTTCACTTTTAGCCTCCCTGTTTTCAACCACCAATTCCCGGCCCTCCCCCACCTTGCTTCAACAGTCGCTTGTCTTTTAGTTTCAAGTCACATGTGAACGCGGAGCGTCATTCCTGCCCTGTCAACAGGCCCATGTCCAAGCAAGCGGCCCAGTCCAGTTTATCGGTTTCCATTTGGAGCCCTCGATCCTCCTTCAGATTGACATGCAGCAATGTTCGCACATTACTACAGATCGGTCAACAGGCAGCACTTGCTCGAACATTAGAGACCCTCTCGATCGATATCTGCTGCTTATCAGAGACCCGCCACAAAGACTCGAGCTCTGTGCTCACTCTGCGATCCCCCTCAGGTGACACTAGTAGCACTTTCTCGATGCGCCTATCCGGTGACGATGCACCTTCGAACACCGCCCAAGCCGGTGTTGGTATTGCCCTGAATCCCTGAGCTGAAGCTGCTCCGGTTGTTTGGATTCCAATCAGTAGCCGGATGTGTGCGGTCCGATTGGCTGGCTCGTTCAAAGCTTCGAAGTCGCGCGGGACTTATAGGTGTCTATTCGTCATCGCTGCCTATTCACCCACAAACTATAGCGATGATTCGGTAAAAGACGACTTCTACCGTCAATTGAACGAGCTCCTTAGCCACAGAAGAGGCTCGGACACTGTAGTGCTGGCCGGGGATCTGAATGCTCAAGTTGCAAAATTATCCACTGATGAAATGCATCTGGGCGGCCAACATGGTATAGGCTCCCTTAATGATAACGGTGAGCGGTTACTTCATTTGTGTGAGGATGCTCGCTTATTTCTTGAGAGCACTAACTAACGAAACAGCACTCGCCGGAGGCTGACTTGACGCCCACCAGCCTCGAACCAGCTATGGAGGCAAATCGATTGCATTGCGATAAGTTACCGATGGAGAGGCTGCGTCCAGAACTGTCGCTCGATTTGGAACACAGGTGTGGACACCGACCATGCACTTGTATGTGCTGAACTGTGGATGCGTTTTGGCGGAAGCCCACGACGACGTTGTGAGCGCATTGACACCAGCCAACTGGCGAAACCAGCTGTTCTGAATGCCTATCAAAGTACGCTGTCATGCGAGTTGGGTAAACGCTCACTGGATGCAATTGAAGCTCACTGGTCGCATGTTCACCAGACCTTACTAGCAGCAGGAAAATCCTCATGTGGTATGTCTAGTCACGTACACGGATATTGGGTCTCTTCACAGTCTCTGGAACTTATAGATGCGCGCCGGTATATTCCGGCTGGAAGCGAACACAATGAAACTCGCAAAGTGCTCCGGGCAAAACTCCGCGCTGGCCTGAAGTGAGACCGCGAATCCTGGTGGTCTAATCGTGCAACAGAGATGGAGATGGCCGCTGCCCTTGGTAACCGTCGTAAGTTATTCCGTCTGATACGGGAAACGGGCAGCAGGAGACCTGGTGTTAGTGAAACAATTTGTGACGAGAGTGGACAGCCCATCCACAACTTATCAAAACGCTTAGAATGTTGGGCTGAGCAATTTGAAAGGCAATTTAATGAGTCGGAATGGTTCGATTCTTCGCCGGGCACTGATCGCTCCGCTCCATGGGCTCTCTCTTTGGATCCACCCTCTCGTTCAGAAGTCAAACATGAGCTCGAACGGTTGAAGTTAAACAAAGCCGCGGGACCTGATGATCTTCCTCCAGCCCTCTTCAAATTCGGGGGACCTGCTCTTATGGATGATTTACACGAGTTACTAGTGAGACTGTGGGAGCAGGAAACTGTCCCAACCGATTGGAGCCGCCCCGTCATAGTCCCAATTTTCAAGGGAGCCTCACGATCGGAATGTGGCAGCCATAGAGGAATCAGTCTGATCTCCATCGCTTCCAAATTGCTTGCCTCGGTCATCCTTCACAGACTGACTGGCACTCGTGAAAGCCAGATTCGTGAAGAGCAAGCTGGATTTCGTCGACATCGTGGCTGCATTGACCACATTTTCACCTTGCGTCAGTTGTTTGAGCACCGTGACACATATTGGCTGCCCACCGTTGTCGTGGTCCTCGATATCAAAGGTGCATTCGACTCGGTGGATAGACGTGCACTTTGGGCTTGACTACTTAGGAATGGTATGCCCGAGAAATATGTGAATATTATCCGAGGATTATTGCGCGCAGCTGGGGAAGAGTGAGGGCTAACGGCAAGTTGTCGTCGCCCTATAATATCTCCAGTTGTGTGAGACAAGGATACCCGCCGTCACCTTTCCTCTTCAACTTCGCTATTGACGAAGTTATGGAGATCGCGTCTACAGGACACGACTTAGAAGGTATGAGGCTACTCCCAGGAGAACGACTTCGTGACTTAGAGTATGCTGATGATATTGCCCTAATCTGTGACAAATCACAAACGTGTCAACCGGTACTGGATAGATTAGCACTAGCTGTCCGTCACTTCGGACTTTGCTTCGCACCCTCGAAATGCACAGCGTTTCTCCAAGATTGGTCTGGACCACCTCCTACGCTGACCGCTGGTGGGGATCAGCTAGAAATCCTTCAAAAATTCAACTACCTGGAAAGTTGTATCAGCGCCCGTTGGATTGAAGATGAGATCACGAAACTTATGGCAAAAGCTCGGGGCGCTTTTGCTGACCATCGTTACTTATGGCGCCGGTGCGACATCACTCTTGCCCTAAAGGGTAGCGTGTACAATGCAGCGGTACGTTCGACCCTACTGTACGGTTGTGAAACCTGGCCGCTTAAGGCAGCGGACCTGAAGAAGCTAGTTAGGTTCGACCATCCGTACCTTCGCAATTTAGTTCACATTTGGTGGGATCACAGCGTGAGCAACGAGGGTGTTCGACGCCTTGTTTATGGCACAGGAAAAGGAACTGAACCGCTCAGCACCGTTATTTCACGCACCAGGCTCTGATGGCTCGGCCACGTGTTACGCACGTCAGCCCACTGACTTCCACGACGTGCGTTGTTGGCGCGCCGGGTGTGTGGCTGGAAGAAGAGGAGGGGTGGCCAAGTGATGACTTGGTCGAGAGGAATGAAGGCCCTCACTTCTGAGCTAGCCTCGGTTGGAGCGTCTCGGCTCCCTGGTTGGGATCCGAAAGACGAAGAACACCTTTGGTTGGTGGCTAGGAGCCGACCTCAGTGGCGTTCCTCCTGTTAGTTTCTTTGTCCCACCCTATCCCTTTTAGCCTCCCCCTCCAACCACGATCTCATTACTTAGCCTTATATAATATTGCATAGTAATTTTTTTGATGCACAACAGCTGGCTGGTAGCTTACCGGAACGATGCCCATCCGGTACCGGAAGCTCAGCCGGCCTGCACCAGTTGAATGTTTTTTGCTCCTTTTTTCTGTGTATTGCAGCACAGTAGCTGAGGTGTTTCCCACCTCTAGCTAACGTGTATGATGATGATGAGGATGATGATGATTATGACAAGGATGATTTGGATTCCTCAGGAGCATATAAGTCATTATCAAGTCACCAGGCAGGCGTCCATTTTGTCCCCTGTGGACACCGAGGGTTTTCAGCCTTAATCGGTAACGGAGATGAAACAGGCCCTTTACGTTATTGGTCGCCCTTCGTTGTGGCAGTTCATAAGCGGTAAGCTCTTGCTTTTGCTATGGCTGTCCGGCGTGCATGGCGTACTCAGAATGAGGCCGAATGTAGGCGTTGAGCATCTGAGAAAAGATGGAACGATCAAAGCGCCCGAATGCCCTCCGCAAAAGGCCAACTTGTTGGTTAGCTTTTTCGGGGGCTTTCTCGGCCTGACGCGAACAGTCCAGATCTTCCTGCACTATCACGCCTAGATCGCATTCCGGTGAAGTGAGCTGTAATATTTGATCCCCCAGTCTGTATTCGCAAGTGGCTTTATGGCGTATGCTCAACACCTTGCACTTCATAATGCTGAACTGAAGGAAGTTCTGAGTTGACCATTTGTAGACCCCGTCAAGACCATCTTGAAGTACTGCATTGCCGCTGGTTGTTCTAATGGCTCGCCATATCTTGCGATCATCAGCAAAAGTAATGAGTTTGAGGGGACCACTGTCGCGAGATCGGTCAAAAACCTTTGAAAAGTCCAGGTATACTGAATCGACGGTCTCAGTCCAGCTGGATCTAGCAACTGTCATGTTTGAAGTGCAAGGTCGGCTCATGCGAAATCCTTGTTGTTCACGTGCTCTGATATTGCTTTCTTGGAAGTAGTTCATGAGCGCTCCGGCAACAATCGCTTATATGATTTTGGTGAGCACCGCAGGTAGTGTTATCGGGCGACAGTTGGCCGGATCTATACGACTTCTCCCCTTATGGATGGGAGTGACGATTCCCTGCTTCCACATTGTTGGCACCCGCATCTCATCGAGGCATCGTTGGAAGAACTTGCAGAGTGGGTCCGTCAAGTTTACTGCAGCTAACTTTAATGCATTTGGACGAATATTATCAACGCCGGGAGAGGTATGCTCGCGCAGGGCAATTTGCATTTTCATAACATCCGCAGTCATAAACGTGGTGTTGCTAAGTCCTTGTGGTGGTACAACTTGCGGGAACAGTGTACGCGGCGATGTCGTGCTCTGGAAGTTTGGGGCGAATTTTTGACATAGAGTGTTGGCCGCCTCGCTTGCGGTTTGTGCGAGTCCACATGACGTATGTAAGGCAGGAATTCCCCGCTGCACTTTGCGCAGCTTGTTAAGGTATCTGTAAAGTAGCTCGGGGTTTGAACGGAATTTCTCAGCTAGATTCTGTTGATGCTGTATTTTATCTTCCCGTACCAGGTTTACGCAGATATTCCTTTGAGTAGTGTAGGCTTCCCATGTTCCGGCATTCGGGGACTCCTTGTTTCTTCGCCAGAGCAAATTCCTCCTGGCGATACACTTCTGTATCCTGCTGCGCATGAATGATTTTACTGTCTTTGCTCGCAAAGGCCTTTTTCTAGAAGCACTAGTTACTAACGTGTTGAATTGGTGAGCAAAATCAGACTAGGCGACATCGGGGATCGTTCTGCTAGAAATGTCCAGTTTGCAGCATTTATAACTTTGATTAAAGCGCAGTAATCCGTAATGAGCTGACACTCATCTGTGTTTTCTGAGGAATACTCTGCATAACAGATGTAATTAAACAAGAGTGCTACATGGTCGCTACGGCCCAAAGGACTCTCGATACCGTTTCGATCATAAGCTCTCGTTGGTGAATACGAGATCCAGGACACCCGTTTTGTTTTCGCGTCCTCAATCTTATGGGAGATGTGGTGTGATTGTAGAGTGGTAGTCCACCAATTATCTCCTGTACTTCCATTTTGAAGTTGTTGTTGATATAGGCTGGGATTTCTATGGCGTGAATATTGAAGTCAACAACCAGGAGAATGTGCCTGTACGACTGTGAGAGTGGCGTTCACTGTGGCGACTAAGCGGTTGTCCATTTCCATAGTAGCTGACGAAGGGCGATACATGACACCTAGTAAACATGCGTAGCCACGACTTAGGTGAAGATGGCACCAAAGCGCATCGACAATCTGAACCTCTGGGTCATCGATGAGTACAAGCTGTAGTTCGCTGCGATAATAAAGTACTACTCCACCTCCTCTACTTGGTCCATCGTTGCGTAGAATAGACATCCAAGGTAGTGCGACTTCTGCATCAGTGACCGCTTCACTCAACCAGGTCTCGGTTAGCATAACGAGGTCCCTTGACATCGAGGCCTGCTGCAGACGAAGTTCCGTCAGTTTGCTTAGAAGACCTTGTGCGTTACTATAAAAACAGGAGAGTGATTCATATGTTAGAAGGTTGTTTGTGGATGTAGACAAAAGTTTTGAGATGTGGCCGACCCTCGTGTGGTCGGCAGCTAATCACTTTCTTGAATAGTCTTCGGCTCGCGAGAATGACTTGGAATAACTCTCTGCACCATGCAATCGGGTTCATGACAATCCTGATGGTCACAACTCCTGCAGTGTCACGCCAGACGCTATGACGGCTGTCAGATCAGTCTCTGTGGTGGACTCTCTAACAATGGGTGTTCCCACTGAGTTAAATAAATAAACAAACATGTTATTCCCGAATTCGTCGACGCACGCCAACTCAGGCATGGTCGAAATCTAAAGCGATTAGGTTGCGCAACAGATACGTTACAGTGCACGTAATTGGCTGTAGCCAAGAGTTGTACATTGAGTAACCAGTAGCCTCTGGTCGTAAACCTACTGCCTTTAGTCGAAATTCTGTTGGTAGCATGTTCCGGAAGTTACCCCAGTTCTCTAGAGCTGTCTGTAAAGTTAACTCAGACAATATGACCAACATCAGCAATCTAGGACCACACCCTTTGTAATTTGGTGACACGGGAATTCTTGTCAGGGAGGTAGCAACGACATTTTCTAAAGACAGCGCCTCGTGAATGTATCGCCATTGCTACAGGTCATGTGCCTGAGCTTCTTCAGAAAATGAAGCATGAGACTCGAGGACACCATGAATAATGACGGTTTTCAACTCGTGTTTTCTACTTCCCTGTTGATTGTTCATATCCTTTGAACGTTCTCTCCACGGAATATCCGGTAAGATACGTACTCCGTTTGATGCTCTGTGGTGTCGATTCACAGCGAGTAGAATATATTCTGTTTCGTCCGCGGAATGTAGTGTTACTCGAAGTAGTCGAGGCTCACCATAATGTAAGCAGTTTGAGTGTCGTGCGATGTGTCTCAGCGTAATGGGTTCAGCGCGCATGCTGATGACACTACAGATGGAATCGCAATAACTACGATCGTCTATCAGTTTACCCCTTATTGTGTTGGATTTAGATACCGGGACGTTAGTGCACACAAGACTTCAGCCACCATGATTACGTCTCGTGGTTGGCGGCTTAAGAGCACTAGGTCCTTTTGCTTTTGTGGATTTGTGGACCGCACTGGCGATAGCGACCTATGCTGAGGCACGGCTTTGTCCTCTCCAGTAAGTGGAGTTACAGCTGCCTTTGAAAGGCGTTTTCCTAGAAGCAAGCACCGCATAGGATTTTAAAACAATTAGATCCCTTTAGTAATTTGAATAATGTCGTAAGAAGACGAACACTGGCAGATGTCAACATTTCGTATTGTCTCTTCAGTACCAACACAATAACATGAAAATATATAAGACCAAAGGTAGGGTGAGACCGGAACAAGTTAGAACAGGGTAGAGGGGCAGGCGTGACACCCCTACGCCCAGGGCAGACGTAGGCTTACGAACAACTGTTTCTGCATACAGAGTGCGGGTTTGATACGGCTGATCGGCCGTACCAATCGAGCGTTGAATTCCAGAATAAGGGAACATGTACCTAAATGGTTGCAGCGTCAAATCACCCAGTCCTCGGTTGCTCATACCACCTGTTCACGTAAACCACCTGCTTCATCCATAGGTAGGCATTTACTTGCCACCTGTCACCAGTTTGATCTGGCCAAAATGTTTACAATTGTGTTAAGACATGATAACACCCGTTTCCTACGTTTTGCAGAGGCAGTCGCGATCAGCCGTATCAAACCCGCACTCTGTATGCAGAAACAGTTGTTCGTAAGCCTACGGCTGCCCTGGGCGTAGGGGTGTCACGCCTGCCCCTCTACCCTGTTCTAACTTGTTCCGGTCTCACCCTACCTTTGGTCTTATATATTTTCGAAACAATTAGATCCCTTTAGTAATTTGAATAATGCAGTAAGAAGACGAACACTGGCAGATGTCAACATTTCGTATTGTCTCTTCAGTGCCAACACAATAACATGAAAATATATAAGACGACAGATAGGGTGAGACCGGAACAAGTTAGAACAGGGTAGAGGGGCAGGCGTGACACCCCTACGCCCAGGGCAGCCGTAGGCTTACGAACAGCTGTTTCTGCACACAGAGTGCGGGTTTGATACGGCTGATTATATATTTTCATGTTATTGTGTTGGCACTGAAGAGACAATACGAAATGTTGACATCTGCCAGTGTTCGTCTTCTTACTGCATAGGATGTTCAAGTCTTTTTTCCCGTGGGCTCATTGGACGTTTGTGTCTCGAGTATGTCAACTGAATTACTAACTGTCACACCAGTGGAGAACGTAGAAGCGGGTGGTTGGTAAACGACTTTTCACTTAGTGGAGTTATGTGGCTAGGAGCCGTTGCAGACTGAGACGCTGTGGTGAGGTTGGGACACTTGGCCCTCTTCTTCGGCCTAAACGGGGAGTTTGTAGGTGTTCGTTCAGATGCAACTGTAGCATTGTTTACTTTCACCGATGCATTGCTAGCGTTCACCAGTTGCTCAACTGTTTCCGTCAAATTTTCACACCTTTTCATTAGGAAGATTACACAACTAAAAACATGAATAGATTTGCACAGACTACACTAACCTCTTTTCCCAGTATTCCAAGCTCGTTCAGCCAAGCACTGAGGCTTTGCATGTGGCATCCAAACTCACAAACCACATAAGGAAGAGTGGCCCACCCGTCTCATGCAGTGTACGCCGACTATCGCCCGATAAACTTAAGGTAGCTAGGGCGGAGTTTGACCAATGCTCGAAGTTGGAACAATCCGCCTTTCCGACAGCCCTTGGTCCTCTCCCCAGCAGATGGTCCCCAAGAAATATGGTGACTGGCACCCTTGCGGTGATTACCGCGCACTCAATCGGCTAGCCATCCCAGATAGGTATCCCATCCACACATGCAGGACCTTACCGCATGTCTCATAGAGAAGACGATCTCCAGCAAGATCGATCTGGCTCGCGCCTATCACCAGATACCTGTGGAAGATAATGACATTCCTAAACCAGCCGTCATCACTACTTGCGGCTTGTTTGAACTTTTAAGAATGCAATTTAAACTGTGCAACGCCACACAAACCTTCCAACGCTTCATCCACGATGTCACTCCTGGCCTAGACTTCGCTTATTCCTGCCTCAATGACATTTAATAGCCAGTTCATCGGAACAAGAGCACCTCGACCACCTTCGGACTCTCTTCCAACGCTTGACCCAACACGGTGTCACAGTCCACCCGACTAAGTGCGAACTTGGCAAACCCACGGTAGAATTCCTAGGTCACCTCGTTTCCACGTCTGGTATCGAATACCTTCCTGATAAGATCCAGGCAATCAAGGACTTCCCAGCTATGAGTTTGTTCAAACACCTCCGTCGATTTGTGGTTTGGTCAAATACTATCGAGGCTTCATTCCTCGCTGCGCTCAGTTCATGCAGCCTCTGAGTGACCTACTCAGAGGAAATGAAGGTAAGTTTGCTTTACCGGACGCAGCACAACCAGCCTTCACCGAGTTCCAGGATGCTACCTCCAACATAGCTCTCCACGCTCATTCCGAATCGACGGCACCCCTTTCTATGACGACTGATGCCTCAGACGTTGCGGTAGGAGCCGTCCTCCCACAACACGTTGGTGGGCAATGGCAACCCCTTGGGTTCTTTTCCAAGTGCATGCAGCCAGCAGAATTCTGCTAGAGGAAGTTTGGCAGAGAAATGCTCGCAATTTACCTAGACATTCGTCACTTCCGGCACACACTCGAAGGCCGCGATTTCACAGTCTACACTGATCACAAGCCCCTTATCTTCGCCTCCAACTCTGCTTGCGATAAATACTCACCACGGGAAATAAGATACATAGACTTTGTCACGCAGTTCACTGCCGACATGTGTCATGCCTCAGGTATCGACGCTCTCTCATGCCTCAACCTCACTCTCCAATCTGTTCCTACTGTCGATCTTGCCACCATGGTATCAGCTCACGCTCAAGATGAAGAAATACAACGGACTCTGCAGAGCACTTTGCTGCATGTGCAACCACTTCCTCTCCAAATCACGGAAGGAACCATCCACGGTGACACTTCCACAGGTTGTTCTAGAAGCGTCGTGCCTGTCTCCTTCAGACGCAGTCTTTGACGCATTGCATTCACTATCACATCCCGGTATCCTTACAGCTAAGAAACTGGTCACCGAACGTTTCGTTTGGCCACGCGTAAACAAAGATGTTCGTACCTGGGCTCGCGCCTGCCATCAATGCCAGCGCTCCAAAATACATCGTCACATTCGCAGTCCTCTTGGTTCATTTCCTGTCCCGGACTCTCGGTTCTCGCATGTACGCTTAGATCTTGTAGGTCCCTTCCCTCCTTCAAGCGGATCCGTATACATTCTTACATGTGTCGATCGCTTTAACAGAGGGCCAGAAGCCATGCCCGTAACAGACTGCACAGCTGAGACTGTTACCCGGGCCTTCTTAGATTAGTGGGTCTCGCAATACGGACGCCCATTCACCATTACAACTGACCGTGAACGCCCTTCGAATCTTCACAATTCGGTACGTTCTGCAACATTTTAGGCTGCCACCGTATTCATAGCACAGCGTACCACCCATCATCCAACGGTTTAGTTGAACGCTTCCATAGACAGCTAAAAGCCTCGCTCTACGCCTCCCCCGACCCTATCTGGAGCGGAAACATTTCGTACGTAATCTTAGGCATCCGCAACAGCATAAAAGCTGACTTGCAATGTGCACCAGCAGAGCTGGTTTACGGCACAACGTTAAATTTGCCAGGAGAATTCATTTCCCTTCCCGCATCCTCGGGTATGCCTCCGCCTAAATTGGCCTCCTCCCTAGCTCAACGCATGCCTTCACTACGCCAGACTCAGCCCCGTGAACAGACTAGAGATGTGCGAATGCACAGCGGATTCTCTACATGCATTCACAACTTCCTCCGCACCAACGGAGTGCGGCGCCCTGTCCAGTCTCCGTACACTGGCCCTATCAGAGTCCTGCAACGGACTCTGAAACATTTTACTTTATACCAGAATGGTCACTGAACAACGGTGTCCATCGACCGCCTCAAAGTTGCTTTCTTTGATGAACTACGTGTAACCCATCCTGATGCTATCACACAAGCACCCGCACCTGCGGTAACTTCCGGAGCACTGAATATCCCGGAACCCTCTGTTCCCCTTGACCCGTAACCTACCCTGTCTCAACCCCAAGCAACCGACCGACGCGGTAGACAGGTCAAACGTCTGGTCCGTTTTTCAGATTTGGTAAACGTTGCTATTACCACTAACGTCTTTAATGGTAATCGTGCGTCTCGTCCGCAAACGTTTTGCAAAATCGACAAAAAGATATCCAAACATTTTGAAACTTAAAATGCGTATTTGCTTTTATCATGCGTGTCGCGTTCCCTCTCCGGCGTCAAGCCACGTCCCCTGACCCGTGCCCACGCTTTCTGAGTTATACCTTCCAGAAAGTGAACTCCCTGAACTGCCAAGATAACCCTCGAGTGACTCGCCAGGTGGTTCAAGGACTCTTCCTGACCCAAGGAACAGTCAGTTGCCCTAGACCGCTGACTGCCAAGACGGGAATGGTCCCCAAACGCCTGGCTACAAGTTGCCGACGAGGACTCCCGGATTTTTTCGTGGGACCAGGACTGTGGATTGGAGTGCTGTGGGGGGAATGGCACCTCCCAAGCGCACCGTCGGGTCTGCAGCAAGGGCAAGGTCCTGTCGGCCATTTTTCTGGACTAGACATTTTTTTGCAATCCTACCAGCCCGCCCCGAAGGCCTACCAATGATGCACTCTGGTGCACATGATCATCATAAATAATTAATTTCAAAAGCCTGGACCCAGAAAACTCTGCTTCACACCCCATCTTGGAAGCCAGTGTTCAAGCCCATTCAATTATTCGAAACTATCCTCACCTCTCGTTTCATCCCACTAACAGGTCCAACGAAGGCTTCCATTCTACAGCCTTCTTAGGAGGAGGCCTTTGTAGTGTACCGGAAAACACGCTCTTTCAATAGTTTGTAACCTTGGATTTTACCGTGGTGTTAGCCTTCAAAACGTCCACTTGTTTTACTGACGGCACTTCCGTTGACATAAATTGTTTTGGTATCTTGCGGCATTGTTGCTCGATCTGGTTCATTCGCTTCCAATTTTTGTGGCCTGCCCAACACACATTGAGTTCTGTCGCCACCAACTTCTATACCGTCCGGTATTTGACACGTCTCCTACGTGTAATTGATTAACGATTAGTGCCCCAGGCGCCACCCAACAAGATGAACTCTCTTTCATGACGGTGCAAATGATTCAGGTGACTATTATCAACTTCGGGAGAGCTTCGTTTACACATATACAATGACGCTTTCATGACAGTTTCTATCGTAATAGATATATGAATCAGTTTCGGTAGCAGAACAACACTGAATATGGGCTAGAATGGGCAGTGAACGTGTCGAAAGGTTGGAGCATATTGCGATCTCGGGGAATTAGCCGCATTCTTTGAGGATAGTGATAGTTCATTGTACGATCCTTATAATTACTAATGCTGTGTTATCAAATTTGTGGTAGATAGTGTGAAATGCTGAACATGCATCCATCTGCGTGCCTAAACCTTTCCTTGACTTGACTTGAATTCTTCGCTTAAAATTATACAGGCTTGTGTTTGGGAACCATATGCATTGCTAAATTCTACTGGTATACGATTGTATCCTCATGTACATGTTAAGTACAGTGGTTACGTCGACCAACATAAGTCATCTGGGTCTCCATGGTCGGAGAGGCCTAACAGACATGCCAGGAGAAATTCCGAACCGCTAAACATGTGTGTGTCCTACCTAGACCAAACGAGATCTTGTTTCGAGGGTGGATAGATTTAACTTCAGATGCGTCGGCAACCAGGCTATTAACCTGGTCTACGAAATGTTACCATGCGCTACAGGGTATTGCAAATGTCAGGAAGGTCCAGTTGGTTGTCACAATAAGTCGAGCTAATGTGTCGCAGCGTATACCTGTTCTCGTCTCCTATGGTATTTAAACGATATATTCTGCTTAACACATGTACCCGATGAGTAAGACTTCCTGATCACCTCGGTCCAGAAAGACATCGGCGATCACCATCTCGATTAGGCGTTCTTCTTTGGTTAAAACCTAGCCCAACATGCACGGCCACTCTGAATCTGGTAGGAGTCTTGATGTGGCCACTGATACGGACTAGATCTGAGTCACGCCTACCAACAAATTGAACTCGACGAGGAATCACGCACGTGCACCACCATTAGTACTCATCTCGGATTATTCCGCTATATACGCATACCTTTTGAAATAAGCTCGGCTCCATCTATTTTTCAACGTATTATTGACTCACTCGTGAAAGATTTACCAAACACATGTGCGTACTTAGATGACATTTTAATTACTGGATGAACTACCGCCGAGCACTTACATACATTGGACGTCGTCCTGAAGCGATTATCGGATGCCGGTTTGGTTCTAAAAAGAGAAAAGTGTGAGTTTGTTGTTCCGAGTGTACAGTATCTGGGCTATCGGTTGTCACGTGAAGGATTGTGCCCACTGGAAGAAAAAAACAAAGGCGCCACTTGAGGCGCCAGCACCCGAAAATGTTCATGAATTGCGGTCGTTCCTCGGTGTTGTCACTCAGTTTTCAGGTTTATACCATCGCCAGCAACTCATCTGCATCCGCTTCACCAACTGCTACGTAAAAACCAAAAGCTGGAATTGGAACAATACTCATGAAAATGCATTCAAAGCGGTCAAGAAGCTCTTAGCATCTACGGATGTTCCTGTGCATTATGATCCACAGAAGCCTGTTGTTCTTTCTTGTGACGCCTCAACTTACGGTCTCGGGGCGGTTTTAATGCACAAATTACCAAATGGCTCTCAACGTCCCATTGCTTATGCTTCAAGAACCCTGACACCAGCAGAACGGAACTACTCCCAACTTGATCGAGAGGCAGCCGCTGTCATCTTCGGCACCACTCGATTTCACCAATATTTACTCGGGCGACCTTCCGTGATCTACACGGATCATAAACCTCTTGTTTTCCTCCTCGGCCACGAGAAAGGTATTCAACAAATGGCTTCACTTGGAATGGTACGTTGGTCGCTTATTCTTTCTGCGTATACATACGAAATTTAGTACGTTCCAGGCAAACAGAATACCACCGCTGATGTTCTTAGCCGGCTTCCCTTACCAGAGACACCATCGAAAGAATTTATCCCACAAGAGCTCGTAAACCTGGTCCAGCATTTTAATGATTCCCCAGTCACATGTACAGACATACGTCAGGAAACTGAGAGACTCTGTTCAATCGTTGGTCAAACGCTATGTCCAAGTTGGGTGGCCGGACAACATCCCTAAAGAACTCATGCCCTTCCGTAACAGGATGTCTGAACTCAGCCTCCAGAATGGATGCTTGCTGTGGGGCGCACGAGCTATTGTCCCCAAGAAATTTCGGTCACGTATCCTTGACGAACTACATGATGCGCATCCAGGTGTCGCAAAGGCGAAGTCGTTAGCTCGATTTTATGTGTAATGGCCTGAATTAGACCGTGATATTGTGGCGAAGGTTGGAAGTTGCAGACCTTGCCAGGAGACCCGAAACGCCGCTCCTCATGCGCCAACGCAGCCTTGGAAGTGGCCAGAAACATCCTGGAAACGAGTCCACGTAGACTATTTCGGTCCCTACGAAGGGTGGATGATTTTGCTAATCATCGATGCCCATTCCAAATGGATTGATGACCATATTCTTGTTTCAGCAAATTCCGCTGGTACTACAGAGAAACTACGCACAACGTTCGCAACATTTGGCCTTCCCGAGACATTAGTATCTGACAATGGACCAGCATTCGCTAGTGTTGAGTTTTCTACCTTCCTCAACTCGAACGGCATTAAACGCATAACAACTACACGCTATCATCCTTCTTCTAATGGGTTGGCGGAGAGAGCCGTACAAACAGTGAAGAAGCTGCTAATAAAACAACCAGATGCTCCGCTGCGTGTGCGTTTGGATCGTTCCTTTTTCGCATATCGAAACATGCCGAACGAGACCACAGGCAGAAGCCCCACAGAGTTAATGTTTGGTCGTCGACTGCGTACACGAATGGATTTATTGCATGGATCTATTGAGCCACAAGTTTCGGAAAAACAACAACGAGTGAAAGAGCGTTTTGATACTTGTAGCAGAGACAAGCGTGTGACAGATTCAGATCCCATCTACATCCGCTTACCTACAGGCTCGGGGTGGGAGCCAGCCGTCGTTAAAACAACTAACGGACAGATAATAGAAGCAAAGACTGAGGATGGCAGAATCGTTCGACGCCATTTAGATCATGTGCGACCGAGATTGTCCGACACAGAAACAGTTGCCGAGACAGAGCAGCCAGCTCAAGCATCGAACGACATGCATGTGTGTGATGCCGAACCGGTAGCGGAGTCACAATTGCGGCGCTCTGCGCGACGACGCCGACCGGTCGATCGTTTCCAAGCTGGATAGCTCCAACTAAAGGGGGGAAAGTGATACGGACCTTGAGCGCGTCAAGGTCATGCTACACTACCTAGCCTGTGGAGCTGCATTGTGCGCGCTAGTGCGTGAGTGTCCATCCCCGACTAACCAGCGATGCTTATTGATTGGTTCAAAAGCGAGTGCTTAGCTAAAACATGTGAACTGCGTAAAACTAAACAGTTGCTCTGTACCCAGCGTGTACTGCTGATGTACTATTGCAATTGCTTCTACTACACTTCCATTTGCAATACTGTTGTTCTGATTTGGGTTGAGTGTAACAGCCACAAAGGAAACAACTAGGAGACAAGCTCTTGCAGATCCATTTAGAACTGTCCACCATACTTGGTTTGGGATTCAGAGATTAGATGTTGAAATCGACAGGGATAATAACATCGCTGCACTTCACCTTTATGACGCACTTCAATGCCAAGGCTAGATTGAACTCCATCACGGGAGTGAAGCATGGAGGGCGGTAAATCTTATCCACTAAGAGTGTCGTTGCTGCCTCAGCGCGGACGGCTCCAGAGGAGATCCTGCTTCGTATTGACCAAATCCTTCATGGGCACCCACTGCAGTAGTTGAGGGCCATTACAAACTCGATATCAGTGACTAACCACGCCTTCATTATATAGAGAAAGTCACAGATGGAGTCACATTTGAATGTTAGTTTAGAGCGCCATGAGCATTAGTATAGAGACAAGATAGGTTCTTGGGTGTACAAAGGTGATGAAGACATGCCGACCGATGAGAAGCCGGCATGAACTCCGTTTTGTGTAGTTTCCAGGTGAACAGCGAAATGCTAATTTTCGACATAAATGTAATCCTTTTCTGGTCTCACAGATGCAGTATGCAGTACAACATTAGCGTTTCCACTAGCTGCTGGTGTGAGCACACGGTTTTCTAAATCGCTCTTGCGCTTGCTTTGAGTGCTGAGTGTATTGGTTTGCTCGGTGACATCGAGTGCCTGCGGTTCTGTAATTCCTGCCTTTGATCTTAGTTCCAAAGGATATGTGTCGCGCATTTTATGCTAGCTATGAATTAATTTCCCCAACGTGTTTGTACGGAAACAGAAGTTTCAGTATCCTATGGCCATAGTGAGACCACACGAGTAGCCTTGAAACTGATTGAAGTACGACGTCACCAGCAGAGGGAGTTTCATGGATGTATCGCATTCTTTCAGGTCGTGAGCGTGAGCTTCCCAGTTCCTAGCTGCCAGTAGCTCTTTCGCCTCAGGAGTGAAAAGGATTTTTCGGTTACTGCCCGTATGGTGGTTGTTCGAATTATAAATTGTGTCCCACTGGAGTTCGCTCTATGAAACATCGGGAGAAATGCGTCTTCCACTGTCTTCACTCTGGCGGTATACAGAAAAAAGCACCACTTCCGAATCATTCGTGTATCTCAGTGTTACCCGTAAAAGGCATAACGCACCGAGTTTACATGTCTACTTACGCCCATTAAGCTAGTCGGTCTGGTCCGAACACCGATCTGATCAAAAACGAAGTTCGACTGGTCCAGATCGTTCTGCCGTTTCCAGGAGTTTGTCTTAGACGCAGGAACGTTGGTGCATATGAGCGTTAGGGTTCCGCAGATCCACTGGGTCTTCGGTGATGTGGAGTACGCGCCAATCCTTGGCTTTAGCTACGTCGCTACAGTTTACACCTGATATTTGACATATGTTGTGGCTATAGCGTCTGAATCTAACAAGGTCCCAATTTGAGCACATCGAGGAGCAACGGTTGCATACGTGGATGGGACGTTAGACGGTTTCGGTTATTCTCCGTCATTAAGAATTGTAGGCTCTACCGACGTTGTAGCCGTTGATAAATTGGACAAGAAAATGTGGGCGGCGGAGTCTAGCTTGCATCGGTCATTCGCGATGTCGGCTTCGTTCGTTCTTTCCAAGTTTTCCGGTACCGTGATATCGCGGGAAGTCGACCTTTTCCTTTAGTTTCGAGATAGTAATTGAGGGAGATGGACGAAGTGCGATACTTATTCTTGTCGACTCTAGTGAAGCAACGTATCCAGTCAAAAGGTTTAGTTCCGGCCGTTAAACTGTTGTATTTATGTGCGTTTCCCAGCGCGCATTTCACTAGGGGAACCGTTCTGTATTCTGGACGGAATCTGAGTGAGCATGGCAGGGTCTTACATCACTATTTCAGTTAAAGACACCCTGGCACATTTCGAATAGTAATAACCAGTACAGTAAGGCATGTCAGTCTTACTTCTACTAACCTAACACATGCATCAGTCACACGAAGATTTTCTTCCTGGCCACAATTGTTGTGGTCATTTTTGTCGAACACTTGAGGGCATCTAGCGTTGAGGGTACCTAGCGGTCGGGTAACGTCCGTCGACTGCTTACCAGTTGTACCTCAGAGGACTGCGGCGTCGTGTCTTACGTGTTGCGTCCGCTCGTCACAGATTCGCAGGTAGGGCAGCTAGTGTATGCCAACTGGGCAGGCCGCTGTCGTGCAGGGAAGCTTAAATGATCGTCGTGAGTAACGGGAGTTGGCAGCTGCTAAATAAGAGTGGTTTATGATGAAAATGAAAGTTGTTCTGTGGGTGCAACCCCCAGTGATGGAATGGGGTCGGTGAGAACTATTCGGAAAGCTGAGAGATTCCTCTATTGAATAAGGCTAATTTATGATGCGGATGCTTGTACTGGCGAAAAGTGATGCACTCGATAAAGTGTGAAAACGTGCCTAAATTTGTGAATGCTGATGAAAATAAGCTGTGCGACATTAATCGATGTAACTCGTAAAATCGAGATGAGTGCAAATCCAGCGAGGTGTGACAAAATGTTAAGGAGTGAAACCCAAAACCAAAAGGCTCAAAATGATTCAACTATTAGGCAATTGCAATTTCGATAAGTATGTAGTGGAGCCCATTGGCCGCAGAATATATATATATATATATATATATATATATATATATATATCGATGGCTGCACGGTTGTGTGATGTCTGCATAGCCACAGTGAGCGACCTGTGGCACCACATTCGCGACCAGGTGACAACTGCTACCGAGGAGGCCATCAGGCACGCAAAAGGCAAGCGGCCTCATTAGTTTGATGAGAAGAATGCGACGATAGGTGCATTGGTGTGTGAGAAGAATGCAACAATTGCTGCACATGTCGCAGACCCCATAAGTTGAAGAAGAATAGTCAGTTTCGCAAACTTCGACGGCGACTGACCCAATAGCTCCGACGGACGGACAAGGCGAAGCAGATGGAATGCTACGCCGAACGCCGCCAACACAAGGAATTCTTTGACTCCTTGAAGGCGGTGTATGGGCCGAGATTGGAGCCGCTGAGGACGTTGATCGATGGTAATTCAGGCGCTACCTGCATCCAGACTGCAGACATAATGCAGATCTGGCGGAAGCACTTTGACTGTCTCTTGAACAACCGTTCGGAGATCGACTGGCCGACATTGAACGGCCTCAAGCAGCACGATGTGAAGGCAAGTCTGGCGGACGTGCCGATACTGGAGGAGACGCAGAGAGCACTTGCTCAGCTGCGAAACGGCAAGTGTGCTGGGGCCGACGGGATCCTGCCTGAAGTATTGAAACACGGCGGACCCGCGTTGGTGAGTGCGCTGCACCACGGTGCAACGAGTATGGACTGAGAAGGGGGTGCCTCCTGAGCTCAAGGATGCCCTTGTGCTACCCATGTACAAGGGTAAAGGGAGCAAGCAATGTTGCCTCGTCAGTAGCTGAGTTGTGTGGCGGACGTGTTTACTGTGCTCCGGCAGTTTTGTGTGATTTCTTCCTGCCAAGTCAACGGAATTTGGATTATTATACACTGTTTTGCTGGAAACTGTGCACTGAATTTACTGAAAAAAGAATTTTGGACAAATTCACAACCATTTTTACAGAAACTGTGACAAACGTTTTCACTTGTCCAACATGTACCGTGAGTCTGACTAAAGTGGTTTTTCCGTAGGGTTTGGGCCATGTTTTTCCTATATTTTATATCCATCTTATGTAGTTTTTTATGCTCTTGCCTTTAAGTCATCTTACGCTCATTAATTTTGTGGGATTAGCATACATTTGTTTTTTTTATATGTCATATTCCGGCTGAGCCTCCTACTGCAATGTCTTTTTATAAGGATTTTCTCAAAGGGGATTTTATACATTCAACTTGTGTACATACAATTATTTTGCTGTTATTGTATACTATATACATTGCTTGTGCTTTTTACAAAGTCTTTTTTATGCACGTTGGTTTGTATTCCTAGAATACTCCAAACTTTTAGCTTCCTCTTGATGAGCCTCCTTTTGATGAACCGACGTTTGATTTTGATCGCCCCCAATAGCTTCTCGTCAGTTTAGGCTAAGTTTTGATCAACACTCTACAAAGATTTTGCCGGCCTATCTGACCTATAGTGTTATTGATTGACGCCACATTGATCCCGCATGCCTGGTTTTCATCATAATTGGGCGAAGTTTCGCCTACGCTTTACGATCGTCCTGGGTCTCAGGTTGTTAGAGGGGCTTTTATTTTTTGATGTTTTACAGATGTTGCTGATAAATTGTGATTCAGGTAGGGGTATTTCTCTGGGCTTTCAAGTGTTGTCCATCTACCTTGGTATTTCTTTTACTTGTCAGTTTTTGTCGTTTTACGCATGCTGCGAACAATATTTGACCTGACCGACTAGCTAGAGAATTTTTATGCTCGTGTTTAGATCTCAAACATATTTTACTTGGGGTAATTCGTGCATTCTATAAATTCTTCCATTATCCTTCTCGCCTACACCATTTCCCTTCCCGTATTCCGCTTTAGCTTTTATTCCTATTTTTCGCTTATTGTGGCCTGAGCCCTATGGATGGTCTCTTTTAGTCGACCGCGGATTCATGCACCCTGCACATATTCACTCACACATCTCAAATATGAATTCCCCATCACTGCACGTCGACGGAGTAACAAACAACCTACCACAACCAACAATGACAACCTCCGCCATACTTTCGGCTCCTCACACTGTGTTGCAAAATTACACCTGTAATATCTGTCACGCTCTTTTCGCGACGGCTACTGGTCTTACTCGGCATACCGGATACCACAAACGACATCCCAACGATCCACGTATGCGCGGTGCCCCGGTGATGTCATGCCAACAATGCAATCGTCAAGTCGCCTCAGCAAGAGCGCTTACCACTCACTGCCGCCAGGCACACCCCACTATTTACCAAGACATTCAATAGTTCAATAGTTCAATAGTGTATGATGGGATAAAAAGCATTGGCTGTACAAGACCCATAGGATGGTAAATGCAAAATAAATAAAAATCATTAGATTCCGACATGGAACTGAAATGCCAATAGTCTAAACCTAGTACATCACAATGTGTTGTTTGTCACTCAGATGAATGTCTAACAATTGTTTGAAGGCTGTAATGTTCGGAGCGTTTACCACATGCGTTGGCAAGTCATTCCATTGTGAACAGATTCTAAGAGAGTAAAAATATTTTCTACAGTCTAATCGGGAGTGTTGGATTATCAGCTTGAGGTTATGACCTCTCGATCGCCATATCCGGCCACATCCTCAGTACAATGGTCTGCGGAGGAAGATGCTCAGTTATTACTGCACGCAGCTCATTTAGGCGAATCTGTATCTTCATTAGCGCAGCTTCTGCCACTTTTACAAACTAAACTCCCCTTCCGAACGATGACAGCAATAAGGAAACGGCTCCAATTTCTAAAATGGAGACGCGCTGCAGGCCGCCGTCTTCATCGCCACCAACCTCAACAGTCGTTAACACCCACGACGAGTGCAACCGATAATATTACTGAGGACACAATCAGTAACCACAGTCCGGAGCAAAACACACCGAGCTTTCCTGTGATATCCCTAGCATTCAAAGAGACCGCGTCACCCACTCCAGAGAAACGATCACATCGCCCCTCTGCTCCTGTTGCGCCTTCCACCGGCTCAGCATCCTCTCGTACGCCATCCAGCTTATCATCTGCCTCTGACAGCAACAAAGAATTAGAAATACTTTATACTTGGAACTATTTTACTCTTCGCCAGCCGGCTATTTCGAACCTCCGCTGTCGTCCCGGATCGCCCAACAACCCTTTTATCACCAACGCCCCAGATTTTAACCCCTCCAATGACCCGAATGCTATTTTATACACGCCCAACTCGATGCACCCCCCTCACCCCAGCCGCGGATAGGGGCCTATGAACGGGCCGCGGCGCAGGCTCCCACCTGTTTCCCTTCATCCCCTGCCCTGCAGAGTCAGAGCAGTGGATTTGCTGGTTGCTCTTTCAACGAATCAAACGGACCGGCCTCTGCCGACTCCATAGCCAGCTCTCGGAACCGCGTCCACCCGTCACCCACACACTCACTCTTAGCACCCATAGCCCTACCATCGGGATCACGACAACCATGTGTACTACTTGATCCCCTCCATCAGCTGCTGCCATCAACACAACGAAGAGTTTCTCCTGCCGAAGCTACTTTATCAACACCCAAATCTCCCGCCTCCGATCCGGAGACGATCTCTGACGTACTCCAGCCTCCCTCTTGTTCGCTGTGCTCGAGGACATTTAAATCTAGGAGCGGCCTGCGGCGCCATTTGGCGGCCCATCTCAGGAACCCTACAAGTTTACTTACCACAGTCGCTGCCAGGAATACTTCCAGTTTCGAATGCCCAACATGTCACCGTACGTTTTCGACTAAAAATGGCCTGTCTCAGCATTGGAGACATCAGCATCCTGTCAGTTACAATGCAGACTGTCTAGCCTGACTACCGAGGCAATCTTACAACTGGTCAACCAGGGATGACAAATCCCTACTTTTCTCAGCCTCACGTTTTGCGGTTACGTCTCCTTCCTTAAATATCCTTTTAGAACGACTGAGGCGCGTCTTGTCCTTTCGCACTAAGGACGGTATCAGTAAACGCTTGCAACGACTTAGATGGTTCTTTCATCAACACCACACAACGTCCACTTCCAGTGCATTTCCGCAACCATCGACTGAAACCAAACATCCAATCACGCCTCCAGATGGAACAATACGAGCGTCACCCTTCTCAACCATAACGTCCGATGAACTCCATCAACCTCAGCCCACATTAACTAATAACTTGGGTGTGTCTACACAAACCCCTCGAGAATCGTATGAAGGCCATCCTGCGGTGACCCCCGCCTCCTCCGACGCTGATTTGCGTTTCAATGTACCATCCCCCACTGCCTCGATAGATTACTCAACCTCGTCTCACTCATCTGCAGCGTTAGTTCCAGAGGCCACAGTATGCCCTATAAGTTTCTCTAGCGAAACTGCAGCTGGTGTTATGGCTCCTCCGTCCACTACGTGCCCCACAGCCATTGTGGTACAGGATTAACCAGAAGCTTCCAATTCTAATTACGAAGCTCCCATTGCGTCCGCGCCAACACCAGTATTCCGCACTCTGCTGCTAGCTGCCCAACAGCTTCTTTACAACTGCGCCTCTTCTGCCAAGGAGGAACACCGCATACTTCGGAATCTGGTGAATTCATTCGCTACTGATGGATCGAGGATAGCATTTAGTGAGGCCCTAAACGATGTGCGTGCTACTCTCTTTCCATACAGATGGAGGCCTTCGAAAAGCGTGTACATACCGTTAAGATTCGAAACAATCAGCACCAGCGACGCCTACAATATGGCCATATTCAACGTCTTTATCATACCCGCCGGAAAGACACTGCAAGTACGGTGATTGACGGAAGATGGCGCACTGCCTTTCTTAATGAGGACGAGAACATCCCAGGTTTCACGGAATATTGGAAGAAGGTCCTCTCCAGACCTTCTGCTAATGATGAGCGCGCACCGCGTCGATTCCTTCCAGCTAATGATGACTTGGTGAAGCCAATTGTCCTGGAGGAGATGCAAAGTGTTCTCAAACAGATGCGGGGTTCGGCTCCCGGTGTAGACCGCATCAAGCCAGCCGATATTTCAAGGATTGATTCTTACTTTGTAACTTCTTTTCTCAACTGTCTTCTTGCTTCCTACCCATTTCCCATCCACATGAACACTGCTCGGACCACCTTCGTACCAAAAGTTTCCCAGCCCATCTCCCCTGACCAATTGCGTCCAATCGCAGTTTCATCTGTCTTCACACGCCTTCTTCAGCGTATCCTCTTTGATCGTTGGGTTCCGACTTTCCCTACCGACCACCTTCAATTTGGTTTCCTTCGTAAAGATGGCGCTTTCGAAGCCCCGTCCATACTCCATGCTGCTCTTCGCCATTCTCATTCTTCTCGTACCCCCCTTTCATTTGCGGCAGTGGATATCTCGAAGGCGTTCGATTCCATTTCTCATCACTCCTTACTTCCAGCAGCAGCTGCTTTCGGAGCCCCCCCCCGCTATTATTAGATTACTTGGCATCGTATTACAGCTCCGCGTCCTCAATCTTTAATGATGTCAAGCTTCATCCTGATAGAGGGGTCCGGCAAGGACATCAGCTTTCGCCTTTGCTCTTCATAATGTCCCTAGATGAAGTTTTACACGGAGTCGCCACTTCGCCTTGGATATCACCGGCTGGCCCGATTGAGTACCTCGCTTACGCGGACGACGTGATCATCTTTGCTCAAGACCGCATTTCTCTGGGAGATCACCTTCAGCGATTCCATCAACGACTGCAGTGCGTCGGCCTCAACATCAACCATCTAAAATCTTTCTCGGTAAATGAAGTTGTTGATGGCGCTCGTAAATGAACCATACTGGATACGAATGCTTTGGACTGTGGTCCTATTTTTATTCCCACCATTCAGTCCGATGAGAAGTTCAAGATGTTGGGCCTGCCTTTTAACTGGAAGGGTAAGCTCCCTCTAACAGTAATCGACGATAGTACTGTGCAACCTAACGAAGTTACCAAATCACCGCTTAAACCACAACAACGACTTGAGATTCTGAGGACCTATCTGCTCCCCAAGCATGTTCATCAGTTAGCTCTGGCAGTGGTTCACCGGAACACATTGAAGCGGTTGGATCGCATTGTCAGATCACACGTCAGAAAATGGCTGCGCTTGCCGTCAGACACCTCCATTGCATATCTTCACGCTCCCATTGCGAGCTTTGGTTTGGGTATTCCGTGTCTGTCAACGAGTATTCCCCTGCTACGGAAGGAGAGGCTGGAACGACACCTAGCCAACTGTCATCCAGTGACCAGTTGGGCGATCCGGGACCCTGCAGCCGCTGCCATCCATCGTCTAGCGCGCTCCACTGTTACCATCGGTAATCGCGTCGTCATGGATAAAAGCTCAGCTGCGGAAGCCTGGAGAGATGCTTTTTTTGCTTCAGTGGATGGCTCTCCCTTGCGAAATGTGGTCACGTCACCTTCCGCTCACCACTGGCTGAGGGACCCCACCAGGATTTTTCCACGTCTTTTCATACGGGGTGTCCAACTACGGGGGTGTTCTTTCTACCAAAACGCGACGGAGCAGAGGCAGATCTACAAATGACCCGGCTTCTCTCAACTGCCGCGGGAGCTGCGGACAAAAAGAGACTCTGTCACATGTTCTTCAGGCGTGCTGCATCACGCATGATGTCCGCTGTAAACGTCACAATGAAATTGCCCAACAGATTGCCAGGCAATTGCGGCGCAGAAGCATTAACATTGTTATGGAGCCGAGGATTCCGACAGCCACCTCCTTCATCAAGCCAGACCTGCTTGCGGTTAGAAATTCTACGGTTCACATTGTGGACGTGGCCATCTGTGACGCGTACCGAATGGATTGTACTTATAAACTGAAAGTGGATAAATACGGATCAGGGGAGAATGCCGCAGCCATATCGCGATACATACGTGAACAGTTTCCTGAGACGACAAATATTGTTCACCACCCCGTCGTTATCAATAATCGAGGGATGATATGTTCCACCTCAGCCAAACATCTTACCGCACTCGGGATGACATCACTTGATATTTCTGACCTCTGTGTTTCTACTCTTCGTCTGACTCTGAAGGTCTACGACACCTACATGCGTGGTGCATCATCACGCCTTACATAACATGCACCCAATCCCACACGGTGACAATTGACGCGGTTCCGACCACTGTTTGAAGTTTTTTTATTTCAATCAGTGTTTCCTATTCTGCCGGGACATTCGTCCTCTCTTGGCATATTGCTGTACAGCTCATCCCTCGAGCCATGCATGCAAATGTCAAAAATAAATGTTAATGGCATCAACTTGCTGAGTTGTGTGGGCAAGGTGATTGCCCGAATCCTGCTCAACCGCCTCGTCAGTCAGGTTGTGGAACCGAATGTGGCGGAAGAGCAATGTGGAATCCGTTCGGGTCGCAGCATTACAGGTATGGTGTTTGCGGCTCGTCAGTTGCAGGAGAAGTACAGAGAACGACCCCAGTCATTGTACTCGCTTTTTGTTGATTTCACCAAAGCATTTGATACGGTGAACCGCGAGGTATTATGGTTGGTGTTGGGTAAGTTTGGTTGCTCGCGTAAGTTTTTAAATGTAATTGGATGTCTGGACAGTGGCATGCGAGAGAGCGTGCAGCTGAATGCAGAGACCTCGGATGAGTTTGCAGTTATCTCTGGTGTGAAGCAAAGCTGTGTCTCAGCTCCTGTCCTGTTTAATATATATCTTCATGTAATGATGTCTTGTGCTTTTGATGCGGCTTGTGCTTACAGTGTTCGTGTGGAGCACCTTACTGATGGTGAGTTGCTGAACATCCGTTGTTTCGGTGCGAGAACTCTAGTCTGTGAGACAACTATCCGTATGTTGCTGTTTGCTGACGACTGTGCGTTGTTTTCACACAGCGCGGATGACTTGCAGCACATGACCAGTGCTCTGGCTTCGACAGTGGCCCAATTCGCGCTCACCATCAACACAAGCAAAACTGTCTGTCTCTTTCAGCCTTCAACGGAGGTGCAACCATCGAGATTACCGCGAATCAGCAAAGGTGCTGAAGTATTGGAAACCACCTCCCGCTTCAGCTACCTTGGGAGTATGATATCGACTGCTCAGCAGATACACAGTGAGCTGCGTATTCGCGTGTCGAAGGCAGCGGCGGCATTCAGGAAGCCTGAGTACCGAGTGTGGAACAACCGTCAGCGTACCATTGGCACGAAACTGATGGTGTACAAATCCATTATGCTGTCCGTTCTTCTATACGGCAGTGAAACATGGACGATATATCGGAGGGATGTGCGATATCACGAGCGGTTCCATCAGCAGTGTTTGCGACAGATTTTGCGCATCGGTTGGGGCGACAGAGTTGCAGACACGGAGGCGTTGCGACAAAGTGGGATGTATGCAGTGGACTGCATACTTTTACTGAGACACCTTAAAAGGCTCGGTCACGCGAGTCGTATGGATTCGATGCGGATACCGAAACAACTCTTTTATGGTCGGATGAGTATTGGGAAGCGGCATGTGGGGGAACTAAAGTTACGTTCCCAGGACATAATCAAAGTGAACCTATCACGTTCTAATCTTGATTGCAGGTCATGGGAATCGAAGGCGGTTGATCGGCGTGCATGGCGCGATCTAATCACGAAGGCAGTTGTCGAAGTGCGGGAGAAAGACCTCATACATGCAGAGAAGAAGCGACAAGCACCGATGGGTTGTACTCCATCGACATCAAGCGCATGGTGCTGTAGCACATGCGGTCGCGAGTGCCTGAGTCAGGCAGGCTTAGTGAGCAATGAGCGAGGCCAATCGGGACCACTACCGAAGCGACGACCGGTCCTGCAGAGAACGTAGGCAGAACCGGCGCAGCGTTTGTAGGCACGCTGCATTCGATTTACTAACCGCGTGCTTGCATGCTAAGTCTATTTATTTCAGGTGGTGGGTTTTCAATTTTGTCCTAATGCTTTTCGTTCTCATATAAATGTCTACCTGTACACTCTTCTTGGAACTTGAACACGTCGCTTAAGCCGATGGTAGTTAATTTCGATAACATTTTCATGCTTGTGGCATTTCCGTAAAATATACTTTCTGACCTCGTGAACTTATCTCAGATTCTTTTGTAAACAACTTATTTCAAATGCTCATTAATTTAAGATTTATATCACCGTTTCCTTATGCATTTCTCGATTTATTTTCTTTGTTATCTTTCTCTCCAGTGATTGGCTGTTGCTTGATATCCCCGGTGTGGCTGCGCTTGATGTGCATGTTGACAAGATGCGCACTACCTCATCCTTCCGGTTACGGGAGACAGTTGGTCGTTGTTGAAGAGGACGGGTTGCACGGTCCTTGTGGCCGTGTTAGGATCAAAGAGTGGTTCCATGCACTCAGTGTGGAGCGAACTACGGTCCAGCCACCGCCTTGTGTGCGACTGATTCTCCAAATACAACGTGCTTGTGTTTGCCTGTGAAAGAGTGTGGGCCGGCTCCGTTGATGAAACGTGGTTCCCATCCACATGCCTCCCGGTCTTATTCCTTCGGGTTTACACTGGATATGGGGTGTGCGGATGAAGCTGTGGGTGGCGCAGCGCAGGCCATTCATGGTCCCTCTGTGGGCGCAGGCGTCCTGTGACTGGCCACAGTGAGAGGCAAATCCGAAGCCGGGGGTCGCCAAAGGTATATATATATATATATATATATATATATATATATATATATATATATATATATATATATATATATATATATATATATATCAGTTCCGGGCCGCATACTTTGTGGTTTGGTCAGTTCATCATTTAACGAGTGTTTCTCGAATGTAACACTATTGCTCCTCCGCATGAGTTGTTATTTCATGCTCAACGTACGTTTAGTTTCACGAACGCTGTGAACAAGTGTGGTTCTGGATAAAAATTTCCTTTCCGTAGTTGGCTAAGTTGCGGTTACTTCGATAATGCCCAGCTCATGTCATGTCTGGAAAGACACGGATGGAGTAGTGTTCATGTCCGAATCGATTTGCAATGGAATAACTGATTCTACTTCGTTTGTGGAGCTCAGCATAACGCACAGCAGTCTTGGTTCCCTCTAATGCTTAGATTTGGGGTGCCACGTGACCCGCATTACAGCTACAGGTTTAACCACAAAGCCGTGTAGTTCAATGATGCTGTCCGACTGGGTAAGGTAGTCTAACTGCCTGCTTCCAGTTGACATCGACTTTGTTTCTTGGACATTGGATCACGGTATAATCAGCACAAATTGTTGCCTCTTATTATGTTTTTGAAATCTCATAGATACCGATTGACAACTCATTGACGTACTCGTTGATGTATCACAGGAATCCGGTCGTGTTTGCACCAGAAGGACACGACTGCGCTTCTTAGTTTCCGATCCAGTAGAGAGTGCCGCAGATGTTAAGTGTCAACCCTTCTTAGAAGCAACCGTAAGCGAACATTTTCTCGTACCGTCGTACCCTCTTGCTATGCACTCAATGGAGAGCTTTGACAAAGCCCTGTATGCAGATACTACGATCGACCTAAGAGAACTAGATAATTAAAATGTTGAGGATTTGGGATATTGGTACAGTGGTGAATTTCCTGGCTACTGGCGTAGTTTTTCTAACGGCGTTGCCAACCGCCCACCTAGGGATTGAAGTAGCGCTTACCGAGGAAGCATAGGTTGGACAATCCTATAGCGTTTTCGGTTTATGCGCTATACCTTGGAAAAGCGAATAAACTGACGAACGAACCGGGGACCGTAGACAAGCATGAACACAAAAGGTAAGCTAAGGAAAAGTACATTTAAAAGGGTGTTAATCTGGCTACAGCCAAGCATACTTTTCGTTCAACCTTTGAAGTACTGCAACTTTGTACGTGTGAGCATCAGTGAAATACTGCACCGAAGTTACAATCCTGGAAAAACGTAGGATGTAGTAGTATTCTCGGGAATATGGTTTCACGAGCTGGTGCTAGCCAAGTCAAAGCTTATAAGTCAAGATCCCGTGATGTGCGACAAAGTGCATTGGAGTAAACACGAGAAAACGTGGAGTTCCCTGTACGCAGTCAACCGGAAGGCACTTCAAGTGGCATGAAAAGTTAGGGGGCAGACGCAAAGTTTAAGCTAGATATTTTAGACGGTATGCATTATTCAAAGTTTTGTGCTGTCTGATTTTAACTCATTAAACCAGGTCTCAAATGGTGAAGCAAAGATTCAATCTGAAGTGCGAGTGAGTAGTCTTGTATGCACCTGCTGTGACAGAGCACAAGCAGCCGTACTAATTGCAGCTACGACGATGGTCAAAGTCAAATGCATACCACAGAATATTGTGAATCTCTGTCCGAGTCTGGCTGTGAAAATCACCACAAAATGTCTGTAAGTTTTGAGCATGGATTACAGTTTGAGACTGTAACGACCCGGTTAGCTACGGTACTACTTACTAACGTGACACTAAGGTGACACGTATCCTCGCGGGTCTCGCCTTTTTGTGGACCATTCATCACCATTTCACTGCATATCACCTAGCGTGCATTCATTCTACTCGGAATCATCTTCTCTACACGGTGGACCCATTTCACCCGGATTATTCCCATCGCTTCAACCTCTAGCTTGTGTCTGGGTTTTTCGCGGAGTTTGCCAGGGAATTCACACGCAAAACCTCTCCAGTCGCAGCTTTTCGTGGATTTTCTTACAACCCTTCGGATTTTTACATCATTCGATAGAGAAATCTTTCCGCTTGCTAACAAGCCTTCAGTCGCTTCACAGCACCATTGTGCATAACAGTTACAGAAGAAATTCATTTTTAACTTGCGCACTCAAGCGCCCAGCAAACTTCACGATCGCCATCACATCTCGGCCAGAACAATTCACTCATTCAGACGACCCAAGCACGTCCTACACGTCCTACACGGCATAACGCACAGGCCCATCACGCGTAAGTCGATCAACGTGTCCTCCGACCACAAGCGGACAAGACGGCGAAGCACACCTACCACGCACGACACCAAACTAGCCCGTGAACCGGGCCGTGCTAGTTCGCTGCAGCCGACCATGACCAATGTAACAAGGGGAGAAGGTACAAGTGGAGCTGAGTCACTTGCCCAGACAGTGGAATCGGACCAGCATTGCGCGTTGTGTTCCGTTAACCATAGTCCGATTACTGAGGCTAACAAGCACAACAATCTGTCCGAGTCTGTTTCGTTCTGTCTTAATTGCACAACGGTTCCCATAGTAAAATGCGTAATTGCTTTGTCGAAAGATAACGACCGTCGGATTGCAGAAGTAGAATTACGTCTAAATGAAAGAATTATTTGCTTAGAGGCTATTATAGCAAGGTTTGTATCTCCACCATCTCCCGTACTCACCACCACTAAACCGAAGAAAAGAGCCAGACGTTCTCGCGAAATCACAGCGGCGAATATCTTGGGAACCCCGAACCAATTAGGCATCACGTACGAACAAAACATCCTCAGTTCCTCAGCCATTCCGCCCTTATCCAAAGCCTCAGTAAGAACCAGACTTCCGACTGACCAACAAAGTCTGAGTATCTCTAAAGGCCAATCAACTTACGCAGCGACTATTGCTAGAGACACTGTAAACAAGACTTTAAGCACAATATCTGCGACATGTGTAAAAGACCAAGCACGAAATTCAGCGACTTGTTTTAGTCCATCCATCACGACGTCTCCCACATTACCGAACACCAGGAGGAACTACGGTGCTCTAACACTCATATGCACCAACGTTCCTGAATCCAAAGCAAATTCTCTGAGAGGTAAGCAACAGGACGATTTGAACCAGTGGAATCTCATTTGCGATCGCATAGGTGCTAGGGTCAAGCCGACTAACATCACGCGTGTGACGAGACATCCAAACTCCGCTCACTATGGTGAGCCCAGAATTCTGCGGATAACACTGGCATCCACTGACGATGTAGAGGCGGTGCTCTTATCGGCATATCACCTCCGAGGTGAAGACAGTAAGATCCGCATCTTTCCGGATGTTCCATGGAGCGAACGTCAGCGAGGAAAAAACAATTTAGACGATCGCAACACGGCCAGCTGGCGAAAAACCATTTTAGTTCATGGTGTGCCCGAGCTACCAACAGCTAGGGACGAGGAGGCTCATGCTCACGATCGGGAAGAATGGCGGTACATCCGTGAAACTCTATCTGCAGGTGACGTCATCCTTCAGTCGATTTCTAGACTGCCCGTTTCACCTCATTACAAAGGTAATGGTCCAAGGATAGTGAAACTTGTGGTTCAGTCCCAGCAGATGGCGGCGAACTTAATGCGTAACTGGCATAAAATGCACAATGCACTGCCATCGGAACTACGATTTAAGGTACCATTTATTGAATCGAAGCCACCGGAGGATGTGACACCATCTGTGGCTCGATGTGATAAAATAAACGGAGCCGAAGACACTGCATCAAGATTATCAACCACTGAAAACGACGCTATTGAAGAGCGTTCTGCGTGTGCAGGAACGACGTTAGGTGGGCTGCAGGCCCGTGAAAAATGTTCATCGATAAACTGCGCAAAAAACGATCAGGTGCCGGCCTTTCATCGGCCGGCTTGAATCCAACTTCGTGTAATCCTCCACAAGCTCTTTTGGTGCTCAAGCAGCTGTCCTGTATGTACACTAACGCTCAAAGTCTACTTAACAAACTACCCGAACTGCGACTACGTCGAAGGTCCAAATCGTGTGACCTCGTCGCTATAACGGAGACGTGGTTGCGCCCGGATATCACAGACAGTGAGGTCGAGCTACCAGGCATGTCCGTCGTTCGGCGCGATCGATCCAGTAAAGGGGGCGGGGTGGCTCTGTACTACCGCAGTGACCTCCAATGTGAGCCCATAGAAGACGTGTACAGTAACGTGCAGGATACTCTTTGGTGTCGGCTGCGTTTAACAGGCAACGACGTCTGTCTGGTGGTGGTAGTTTATCGACCTCCATCCTCTACACCCGAGAGGGACTTCAATCTCGCGTCTGCCTTGAGGCGTGTGATCAGCAGGAGATACAGCCATATTCTTATCGCTGGTGCCATCAATATCCACGCTCTGGATGCCCAAGCAACACCTACGGAACAGTTCAAAGCGGATCTACAAGACCTTGTCTCCAGTTTTCCGCTTTATGGCTATATCGACAATCCCACCAGATTCAGAGCAGCAGAAAGGCCGTCCATCCTGGACCGGATATTTACCAACGAAGAACTCATGGTCGAGAAAGTAATCATCGACGCTCCTTTGGGTTGCAGCGATCATGCAGTTTTACTCTTCGAGTATGTATGCTACGCAGAATACCCTGCGGATACTACACGGGAAAGCCTTTATCATACGGTACGATGAGCTGGCTCGACTTGCAGAGACAGCCAACTGAAACTTTCTGACAGACGAAGTACCGGCAGTCGCATGGCCACATTTCGTCAACCAATTTAACACTCTCGTCGACGAGGCATCCGAAACTAAGGTTGTCCACTCGAAGAAGACTGTTTCGTTGGTGCGCAGTAGGACACGGAAATGTATGGCAGTGAGGAACTCGGCCTGGCGTATCTATAAGGAACACCCGAGCACGGAGAGCTGGACGGCCTTTGCAATTCAACGTAATCATTGCATTAATATGAATCAATATCAGAAATCATTTCAGGGTAAAGAATTCTTTTCGGTAAATCTCATCAGACCCAAACTTTTACATAACAGTGATTGTGGATATAGCGTCAACTGGGGCTGGGATTGACTTCTTGACTGTTTGAATGACCAAAATCGATAACTTGAGACAGAGATAGAGATGGTAGACCAAGTAAACTAAATAAACATATGTACACAATTCTCATTAGTACAAGGTAATTAAGTAGGTAAGATGACGGCCAAATAACTAAGTAACGGTGTCAGTTGGCCAAGGTAGTAATATCGGCCGTATAAATCGTTTTTGGACACATAATTCCGGCTTTAGATGGTGAATGTACATAGCCTCGGCGATGGCTAAGAGCTGTTTGCGGAATCCTTGGGAGAAGTGTTCAGGTAATGAGTAAATGACTTTGAAGTCATTCTCCGAAGCTGTATGGCCACATTCAAGGAGGTGCGACATGATAGAGCTGTCTGAAGACCTCATTTCGCCTCTGTAAAACCATGCCGGGATGTGTTCACGAACCCTCTGAGATAGGCGTCTCGTCGTGCGACCCACGTATCGTGCACCACAGGAGCACGAGTACTGATAAATGATCATTGAACGGTCAATGGCGGTAGTCTACAAAACCCTTGAAGGATAGACTACCGCCATTGACCCGTTCAATGATCATTTATCAGTACTCGTGCTCCTGTGGTGCACGATACGTGGGTCGCACGACGAGACGCCTATCTCAGAGGGTTCGTGAACACATCCCGGCATGGTTTTACAGAGGCGAAATGAGGTCTTCAGACAGCTCTATCATGTCGCACCTCCTTGAATGTGGCCATACAGCTTCGGAGAATGACTTCAAAGTCATTTACTCATTACCTGAACACTTCTCCCAAGGATTCCGCAAACAGCTCTTAGCCATCGCCGAGGCTATGTACATTCACCATCTAAAGCCGGAATTATGTGTCCAAAAACGATTTATACGGCCGATATTACTACCTTGGCCAACGGACACCGTTACTTAGTTATTTGGACGTCATCTTACCTACTTAATTACCTTGTACTAATGAGAATTGTGTACATATGTTTATTTAGTTTACTTGGTCTACCATCTCTATCTCTGTCTCAAGTTATCGATTTTGGTCATTCAAACAGTCAAGAAGTCAATCCCAGCCCCAGTTGACGCTATATCCACAATCACTGTTATGTAAAAGTTTGGGTCTGATGAGATTTACCGAAAAGAATTCTTTACCCTGAAATGATTTCTGATATTGATTCATATTAATGAAATGGGAATCTTTGCTTTGCTGAAGATCAGCATTGCCCGTGATTCATTGTAATCATTGCACTCAACTCGTTCGTGAGGATAAACTGACATACCAGCAGCATCTGACGGAGCGCATGGTTTCGAATCATAAGCTGCTCTACCAACATGTAAACAACCTGCGCAAGGTGAAACGAGGAATCCCTCCTCTTCAAACGCCAGATGGCATGACGCTGACTACGGAGGATGCGGCGAACGCCTTGCGGCTGCAATATGCTTCGAACTTTCAATGCATTCCTTGGTCATCTGTTCCTTTGTCAGCAGCTGTTTTACAACCAAAACTTACGCACGTAACTTTCACGGCGGGGATGGTATTAAAGAAGTTGTTGTGTATGCGTAAGCACAACTCTCCTGGAATCGACAACATTCACCCTAAGTCCCTTGCGGTAATGGGAGAAAGTTTAGCAGAGCCTCTGGCACGATTCTTCCAACGCTGCTTCGATCAGATGTATGTACCCGAGAGGTGGAAATGTGGGATCATAACCCCAATTCACAAGGGCGGTAGCCGTTCTGATCCAGCCAACTACCGTCCTGTAACCCTTCTCCCGGTCCTGTCGAAGATTATGGAAGCTATTGTTGCTGACGTATTAACAGCCTATCTAGAAGAGTCTGCCTTCCTTGCACATGAACAGCATGGTTCTCGACGGGATCGATCGTGCACCACAAATCTGCTGCTAGCAAGATCGAGTTGGACCAAATTAATTGACAGCGGTGCAGGAGTGGACGTGGTCTACCTAGATTTCTCAAAGGCCTTCGATCGACTAGACCATGGAATCCTGATCTGCAAATTTCAGAGCTTCGGCATTGGTGATCCGCTCTTAGGATGGATCACAAGCTTTATTCTCCACTGGAGCTTGGAGGTAAAAGTGCGTGGGTCCCTGTCCCACCCAATCCAAGTCGAATGTGGTGTACCACAAGGATCGGTACTGGGGCCACGATTGTTTTTGATGTATATTGACGACATAGTGGACCTCATTCTTTCCAACTGGCTACTCTATGCCGACGACATCAAGGTCTGGAGAGCGATCAATACACCAGACGACTCCGCAATACTTCAAGAGGATCTGGATAAGGTGTATGCGTGGTCAGTTCAGAACCAACTCCCATTCAACACAGAAAAATGCAGAGTATTACACTTACGTCACCAATCAGCATTTTTCTATAAATTGGGTAACCATGTGCTTCACACAACTGCTGAGGAAAAGGATTTGGGAGTCTTGATTCAGTCCGACCTTGGTTGTTCAGCCCAGGCAAAGAAAGCCTCGAACGCGAGCATTCGAAATTTGGGCCTTCTCAGGCGCACATTTGGACGCTTCGATCCATCCGTTTTTCACCAACTTCTAGGTGCATACATACGACCACACGTGGAGTATGCAATACAAGTCTGGCAGCCGTGGCTGAGGAAAGACTTCTCTGATTTAGAGAAACCTCAACGACGCGCAACGAAGAACGTGAAAGGTTTAGGCCAGTCACGCTACGAAGACAGACTGAGATCGCTCGGGATATTTAGTGGTCAATATCGAAGACTACGGGGAGATTTGATTTTGGCTTATCAGATTCTGACAGACCCCAATCATACCTGCCGCCATCTGCTGGAGCTCAGTAACAACAACACCCTGAGAGGCCATCATCTGAAGCTGGCAGTGCAGTACAGCCGTTTGGAATGTCGACGGAATTTCTTTTCCGTGCGTGTTTGCCAAGCCTGGAATGCTCTCTCAGAATCTGTAGTCAGTGCACCAAACCTGATCGAGTTCAAAAATCGAGTTGGTAGTGCACTCACTTCATTGCACTATCTCCCATAGTACAGTCTAATTTTGAGAGGTCCAAAATCCATACTTTAAAAATAATTTTCCCTCACGCTTATTTCAACAGTGGATTTATATTTTGACGCTTCAAACTCAAACACTTTGCCCCATGCGAATTTCAAGGGGCGGTGACTCTTTTAACCAAATACTCCATACCTCATGATCCCCTCCGGAGTTATAGTGGACTATTATTTTGACACTTCAAACTCGGTGAGTCCACAAGCTTGTAGTGACTCGCTGTTAAACGATTTTACTGAATTGGTTTCCATTGAATTTTTCACACTTCTATGATTTTAGCACTGATCACCCTACGGGATTTGTCAAGCTTTAGCTTTTATACCCGCATAAATCCATTGTTCATGTCCGCGACAATCAGTATCGCTCGTACTCCAAACGAGCTGAGACAAGCCCATAATGCACAAACCTCTCTCCCATTTCTGTTGTAGAAAAGCGACCATAGATCTTTTACCAGTCTCTAAGCGGGTCCATGTCAGGACATTGTTCGGCTGACGTTTGACCACTGATCAGTCTCAATGTATGATATTAAAGCTGAAATCTAGTATCCAATCTGGCTGAAATGATTGTGAGTATATGCAGATCGTCCCGAAGATGCAGTGTCATCACGATGATTATCCAAAAAGTTTTGCTCAAATGGCTCAGAGAGATACCTTGTACTCACTGAAAATTAAGTCGACATTATTTCAGATGTGTAAGTAACTGGTAGAACAATGATTTCTGGACGGTAGCAGTCGTATGTTGGTGCTGTTCATGGGAGTCAGTGGTTGAAAACAAAATAGTGGAGTAAATTGATTCGCACTAGTATCACTTACGAACCCGAGTGTGTATGAGTCTGAGAGGGGAGTAGACCGTTGACAGCCACGTCTTCGGGACACCACAGCAACAGACGAAACAATGCAACGGCCGTCCAGTGCTTCTCCGGATGTTCGGTGGCTATCCAACAGAGGGTAGCTGTGACGAATCTGTTTCGAAATTTAGTCCAAACTCATTCTTTCACGACACTCTAAGAAAAATAGATACACCAGAATGCTTAGCGAAATATGAACGGAAACGCAAAACGGGTGACCTGCATTAATAGCGTTCGCACCATGACGATGACAACAGCATACACGGCCAACCCTGCTACGCAATCATATATGATGGCAGCAGTTAGTCCATGGAGGTAATCCAGAAAGCACAAAAATTTTGTATCGCGTGTGCCACAAAGTGACACTAATTAGTGAGCGGAAACAACTTTAATTGAGTACCGAAATTTATCAGCGCAGTAAATAAACACGGCCGTAAATGAATGTGAGTGCTCAGAATAGTACACTCGAATTGCAGTCAACTGCAGATCCAAATCCAATTGAAAATTATGTCAAAATTGGGGAGTGTCAGACTAGTGAACCAACCCCAAGAGACCAAACGACCGGATGGGCAGCAGAGTCCAGGTTCGATGCACTGTACGCCACAACTTCACCGTAGCCTGAACGGCGGCAACCCGTAGTAACTCACACACACATACACACACACACACACATGAGAAACACTTATGGTATATTTCGTTAAGTAACAAATTGGCACTTTGGCAGTCCTGGCACACACTGACCGTTGTAAAATGGATCATGACACGAGATGAATTGGTGCTACGCATATTCTATCAAGCGTTCCTCAACAATAAGCGGAAAAGCGTAACTAAAACGAAAACTAGTCTAGCCTGAAAAGCAACAGATGAAGCAGGAACACAAGCAAATGCCATGAGGCTAAGGAAAAGAGAAGCCGTTACTGTGCCGTCTCTGTTCTTGAGGCGTCACTAACACTGCAATAGTATGTAGGGTAAAATAATGCGAAATCCACCAAGGAGCTGGCAGCCCACGAGTGGTCGAGCATGCTAGAGTGGATTAAGGGCGAAATACACTGGAATAATTGCCATGTAGGTCAATATGTACTTAGTTTATAATGTGCCTTCATATTTCTTTTCTTTTGACGAAGCTGGAAGCCAGTGATCAAACTGCGCGTGGAAAAACACAACATGCGATCAAGAACTGGGCAGCAGTGAGGACTAGGTGGCTGCCTAATAGCCGTATAAGATACCGACTTTGGCACAGGGAGAGGAAAAGACCGGACCTGTATGCTCGGGGAAGCAGTAGCGCTCGAATAATTAATCAAGCGGAGTACATCTACTCACCACGACAGCAGTTTTCAGACCAACGACCAGTTGTGCACCGCACTAAACCGAATTTTCCAGCGACATGTGTATTTGTGTAGAATCCGTAAACCTAGCTGAACGTGGGAAATGAGCACGTGGGGGTTGGGGAGAATGGGGACAAATCCTGCGGCCTTGTTTTCGTGGTAACGTTGGTATGATACAGTAGTAGCGCTTAATTAAATTAGTTGCACACTGTCTGCCGGTAACAAAATCCTTGTGGTCGTTCCGAACCAAGCGGAGCGTTGAATGAGCTTGATGGAATGGCGTCCCAGAAAATAACTCAAATGTTTCGGCAAGGCAGTGGAAAAAGACAACGGAAGTAGATTGGAATAGATCACATATTGATGAAAACGGAGCTGAAAGTTGAAAATGTGCTGAAGTGTCACGGTGCAAAAGCAACAGGACAAAAGTGACAACGGCAGATAATATGAGATTTGAACGTTACAACCACTCACTTCGAAAACAACTCAAAAATCTAAGTGGAGAAAAACCTAAGCAAACACGCAAAGCATTCTGCGTGTGGGTATACACAATTGAACAATGATTGATGCTGGTAAAAAGCAGTTGCTTAACAAGTCCCGAAGGAAGATGGCGCGGGGGTAAAACTACAATATCAAAAGATGTCTGTCTGAGCGTTTATCTAGCAGATACACTGCTGAATAACATTTATGTAAGTGGAAATTGAATACAAACGACGAGGCAACATGGAGGCATGTACTCCGTGAGGAAAGTAAAAAGGAGAATACTCACTTCTGTACCGCCTTTTCAGGTTTACGTGACATATTACTCCGGTTTGAAGGGATAATTAATATATTCAAAAGTAGCACAGTTAACACAATGAAGTGATGGAGGCTAAGGGCAAGATCCAATTGTTTTTTGAAATTTTCCAAGGTACCGCACAATACCACAAATAAATGGAAAGTCACGGAAAATTATGCCTTTTGTAAGTGTTAATTCATTCTACACTACCGGCTTAGCAATAAGCGGCGATTTTGCGTACACTACTTTACACTTTTCGGCGTTTAACGTATCCTATATTCTGGGTAGATTTGGCTTAATCGGCACAATGAATTTTTTTTTATTTCAAATACTTAAAGCAGTAAGCGATACTCAGCATGTTGAAGAGCAAGGTGTTAAAACGAAAGTCGGTGGATGCATGATTCCATATTGCTTCCCCATGTTTCACTTACAATAAACATATAAGTAGATTGCTATATTACCCTGGCTTATATGAATTGCACTGATTATTTGAATTCCATTACCAACATTAAGAGTAAACTACCAACCAGGCAGTAGGTCAGATGCGCAACAATAGCCGGTCCGTTATTGATTATGGACGCGAGATGGACTTTAACGGTTTGGCGGATTTCGTCGCAGCGGAGTAGATTCTGTGAATGTACCGCGAACAGAGCGTAAGCGAACCTACCGTCGCTGCATTCTCTATACTAATTCAAGCAGTCCCCCGAGACCAATATGTTTGGTCTGTGGTAGTGAACATGTGGCGGCATCGTGACGCAGTCTTCTGTCTTCAGATGTTTCCAACAGGTGGTTGTTCATAAAATCCAAAGGATGGTGCTACAAAGGTTTGAAGGTTGACCAAAAAGCAGCGAAATGTCGAGAGGGCGAAAGATGAAACGTTCCCGTTTGTAGAGGGCGCTGTCACCAACCGCGTCAATCAGGAAACATACCACAATGACATTCAAGCAAAATACTTGCGCGGCTACTTTTAATGCGCAGAAGCAGTGTATTTCGGAGCACTGCAATAAGTCGCGTGTCATGTAACCCTCTTGGAATCAAAAACGAAATTTGGGCGATGACCAAAAATTCGAGATTAAGAGGATTGGACGTTAATTATAGAAAACATAAATTCACCATGATGCAGTGATCCGTTTCATTGACTGATCCTTGTTAATTGGCCTGTATCGTTGGCCTCATTCCACTGGTTCGTGTTCGCTCTCCAGTCCAGCCGATCCATATCTACTGTGTCAAGAGTTAAATTGGGCCTCGTTGCTGTCACTCGGATAGACTGCGTGATCGGCTCTCATGTCATCATCATCATCATCATCATACACGTTAGTTAGAGGTGGGGAACACCTCAGCTACTGTGTCGCAATACACAGAAAAAAGGAGAGAGAAAAATGCAACTGGTGCAAGCCAGATCAGCTAACGGTAACGGATGGGCATCGTTCCCGTAAGCTACCAGCCAGCTACTGTGCAACAAACAAATTACTATGCAAAATTACACAAGGCTAAATAATGAGATCGTGGTTGGAGGGGGAGGCTAAGAGGGATGGGGTGGGACAAAGAAACTCACAGCACGAACGCCACTGAGGTCGACTCCTTGCCATATAAGCAAGTGTGTCCAACCAAACGTGTTCATCGTCTTTCGGACCCTAACCAGGGAGTCGAGACGCTCCAACCGAGGCCAGCTCAGAAGTGAGAGCATTCATTCCTCTCGACTAAGTCATCGCTTGGTCACCCCTCCTCTTCTTCCATCCACACACCCGGCGCGCAAACAACGGACGTCACGGGAGTCGGTGGACTGGCATCCGTAACACGTGGCCAAGCCATCGGAGCCTGGTGTGTGAAATAACGGTGCTGAGCGGTTCAGTTCCTTTCCCTGTGCCGTAAACAAGGCGTCGAACACGCTCGTTGCTCAAGCGGTGTTCCCACCAGATGTGAGCTAAATTGCGAAGGTACCGGTGGTCGAACGTAACTAGCCTCTTCAGGTAAGCTGCTTTAAGCAGCCAGGTTTCACAACCGTACAGTAGGGTCGAACGTACCGCTGCATTGTACACTCTACCCTTCAGGGCAAGAGTGATGTCGCGCCGGCGCCATAAGTGGCGAAGGTTAGCGAAAGCGCCTCAAGCTCTTGCTATACGGTTCATGATCTCATCTTCAATCCCACGGGCGCTGATACAACTTCCCAGGTAGTTGAATTTTTGAAGGATTTCTAGCTGATCCCCAGCAACGGTCAGCGGAGGTGGTCCAGACCAATCTTGGAGGAACTCTTTGCACTTCGAGGGTGCGAAGCAATGCCCGAAGTGACGGACAGCTAGTGCTAATCTATCCAGTGTCGCTTGACACGTTTGTGAGCTGTCACAGATTAGGACAATATCATCAGCACACTCCAAGTCATGAAGTGGTTCTCCTGGGAGTAGCTCCACACCTTCCAAGTCATGTCCTGTGAACGCGATTTCCATGACTTCGTCAAAAGCAAAGTTGAAGAGGAAAGGTGACAGCGGGTATCTTTGTTTCACAGACCTGGAGATATTAAAGGGCGACGACAACTTGCCGTAAGCCCTCACTCTGCCCGTGCTACGCGCATATAATGCTCGGATAATATTCACATATTTCTCAGGTACACCTTTCCTGAGTAGACGATCACAAAGTGCATGTCTATCCACCGAATCATACGCACCTTTGATATAGAGGAACACGACAACGGTTGGCCGCCAATATATATGACGGTGTTCCAAAAACTGACGCAAGGTGAAGATGTGGTCAATGCAGCCACGATGTCGACGAAATCCAGCTTGATCTTCACGAAAATGGCTTTCATAAGTGCCAGTCAATCTGTGAAGGATGACAGAGGCAAGCAATTTGGAGGCGATGAAGATCAGACTGATTCCTCTATGGCTGCCGCATTCCGATCGTGAGCCTCCCTTGAAAACTGGGACTATGACGGAGCGGATCCAGTCGGTTGGGACAGTTTCCTGCTCCCATAGTTTCCCTAGCAATCGTATAAATCATCCACAAGTGCAGGTCCCCGAATTTGAAGAGGGCTGAAGGAAGATCATCAGGCCCCGCGGATTTACGTAACTTCAACAGTCCGATCTCACGTTCGACTTCTGAGCGAGAGGGTGGATCCAAAGGGACAGCCCAGGGAGCGGAGCGATCAGTGCCCGGCGAAGAATCGAACCATTCCGACTCATTAAATTGCCTTTCAAATTGCTCAGCCCAAGGTTCTAAGCGTTTTGATAAGTTGTGGATAGGCTGTCCACTCTCGTCACAAATTGTTTCACTAACACCAGGTCTCCTGCTGCCCGTTTCACGTATCAGACGGAATAACTTACGATGGTTACCAAGGGCAGCGGCCATTACCATCTGTGAAGTGCGATGAGATCACCAAGATTCGCGGTCTCTCTTCAGGCTAGCACGAAGTTTGGCTGAAGCACTTTGCGAGTTTCACAGTGTTCGCTTCCAGCCGGAATATGCCAGCGAGCATCTATAAGTTCCAGATCCTGTGAAGAGACCCAATGTCCATGTCGATGTTTAGACATACCACATGAGGATTCGCCTGATGTTAGTAAGGTCTGGTGAACATGCGACCAGTGAGCTTCAATTGCATCCAGTGAGCGTTTATCCAACTCGCATGACAGCGTACTTTGATAGGCATTCAGAACAGCTGGTTTCGCCAGTTGGTTGGTGTCAATGCGCTCACAGCGTCGTCGTGGGCGTCCGCCAAAACGAATCCACAGGTCAGCACATACAAGTGCATGGTCGGTGTCCACACATGTACTCCAAATCGAGCGACAGTTCTGAACGCAGCCTCTCCAGCGGTAACTTATCGCAATGTGATCGAGTTGCGTCCATTGCTGGTTCGAGGCTGGTGGGCGCCAAGTCAGCCTCCAGCGGGGGCTGTGTCGGAAATTAGTGCACGCAAGAAATAAGCGAGCATCCTCACACAAATGAAGTAAACGCTCACCGTTATCATTAAGGGAGCCTACACCATGCTGGTCGCCCAGATGCAGCTCATCTGTGGATAATTTCCAACTTGAGCGTTCAGATCCCCAGCCGGCACAACAATGTCCGAGCTTCTTCTGCGCCGAAGGAGCTCGTTCAGTTGACGATAGAAGTCGTCTTTTACCGAGTCATCGCTACAGTTTGTCGGTGCATAGGCAGCGATAACGAATAGACACCTGTTAGTCCCACGAGACTTCGAAGTTTTGAACGAGCCAGCCAATCGGACCGCACACAACGGGCTACTGATTGGAATCCAGTCAACCAGAGCAGCTTCAGACCGGGGACTCAGGGTAATACCAACACCGGCTTGGCCGGTGCTTGAAGCTGTATCGTCACCGGATAGGCGGAATGAGAAAGTGCTACTAGTGTCACCTGAAGGGGATCGCAGAGTGAGCACAGAGCTCGAGTCTTGAATGCGGGTCTCCGATAAGCAGCAGATATCGATCGAGAGGGTCTCTAATGTTTGGGCAAGTGCTGTCTGTTGACCGATCTAAAGCAATGTGCGAACACTGAGGCATGCCAATCTGAAGGAGGATCGGGGGCTCAAAATGGAAGCCGATGAAATGGAATGGGCCGCTTGCTTGGACATGGGCCTGTTGACAGGGCAAAATGATGCTCCGCGTTCACATGTGAGTTGAAACTAGAAGACAAGCGACTATTGATGCAAAATGGGGGAGGGCCAAGAATTGGGGTGTTGAAAACAGAGGGGATAAAAGTGAAGTTGGAATGGGATGATAAGGGTGAAAAAGCGCAAGAGGGGGAATAAGAATACGGGAAGGCTTGAGCAGTAGCATCCAAACCCATATCCACCCTGCTCGATGCAGTAGATAGGGCACCGTAGATTATCCTCTGCGGTAAGCAGAGCATCAGAAATTTGTTTGAAGTGAGATTCATTGTATTGCGTGGGCAGGATAGTCAGGTTGCCCAGGCCTAGACAGAAGAACGATTAGGGTTCTCAACCAAAGCCTTTGGTTCAAAAACCTGACCGCAAGGCAGCGGGTTTGGCACTGGGCTACAAGGAGCCCGTTTTAAGGAATAAGGTGCCATCCTCATTCCAACCCCCAACCTGGAGGACCCGGAGGCTGAGTTTGTCTGGCCTCTAACCCTTGACCACTCTGATATGAGTGACTCTGAAGGTGCAAAAATGCATCACCCAGTATAGCTCAGTGGATCACTGAGGCACACAAACCATCGCACCACGTTAAGGTCCAGCCTCATTGCCTTATTCGCACACAATCGTGTGCGAAGCCATGGATTTTGTCCTACCCCTCACTGGCATGCATGGCTTTCATCGAGAGATGTGCATAGTGAGAACACATGAGCGGGTCGGAGAAGCGATAGTTCTGGTCCAGCACCGATAACAAATCTTATTTGGCAGTGAATGCCCACAGAATTAAGTGGGCGTGATGGACTAGGCTGGACGCGTTAGTGTGTTTGCATGACATGTATGAAGGCGCGGCTGACCGTCGAATTTGTGGCAGCAGCTGCATACAGGCAAGCTAGAGGTGGGGTTTTGCGATCCGCTATCACCGTACCATTTTTGCCTTAGCATTCTGTTGTGTATTCGAACGTGCAGAGAGGCATCCGGCGCCGCGTCGGACTGTAGTAGATTTGTAGTGATCAGTAGTGGCGTTCACACTCTGCGACTGAATAAAGGCTTCATCGGACTTGTTTCGATCTTTTTTGTGTAGGGGTCTTTCTGGGTGTGCCTGGCTTTGGTAAGTACTTTCCTTATCTTCTTCACTGCCGGCTCAGTCTTCCCATTTGATTGGAAATGATACGAGCTGATGAGCTGTTGACGAAAACCCCACTTCTCACTGAAAGCACAGAACTCCACACTACCAAAGTGTGGCCCGTTGTCGAAAAGCGCACCTCGGGCATTCCATGCCGAGCAAATTGACTCACCGCGGCTTGCATGCTGGTCGTGATAAGAGCATAAATCCCTAAATGAGCACTGAGATAATCGATCACAATCAAGTGACTCATTCCGTCGTGAGTAAAAATGTCTAAGCCGACCATCTGCCAGGGTATGCCAGGAACGTCACGCAGCATCACTGGCGCAAGTCGTATGTCCTGCGTGCCAAGCAGTTTGACACATAAGCACATATTTGGCCAATCGTCCCTGGACAGAACATCAGCTTTCGTGTTGTTGACACGCAAGTATTGATTCACGAATGTACATAGCGTGGGTGCTTCAAAATTGAGCGTTGCAGCGCCTTCGGAAGTAGGATCCTGTTGCTTTGAAATATTAATCCGTCCTGGACGATGAGATTGCAACGAAAATGGGAGAACAGGGTCAGCTCCATGAACAGCACTTTTGTCTTTGAGCCATCCGTTCGTTATGAATAGATAAACAGATGGTTTTTATTGACAGAACGAAGCACGCCAGCTAAGGCATGATCTAATAGGCACAACAAGCATAACCGCATTGGAATTGTACAGACAAAGGATTAGAAAAAAGTTTATAACCGCAACCTTCCGCAGTTTGTACATAATAGATAAGTTGCAGGATGATGTAATTGAAATAAGAGATGGCGCTGGTGCGCAGAGAAATCAAAGTGACATACTGGTAGCGATAGCCAATATTCGGCAAGGTTGTACTATGTTGCAACTCATGGCGTCGTGTGCACATGAACAGGGGAATAGCTTGGTACAACTGCTTCTGGATGAAAAACCGAAATGTTCTATACAATGTTGTAGAGAACAGGAAGTCTGCTAAACATGATTCACAAGAGCTTGCAGGACGAAAGGGAATTCCAGTGAGTTCTCATCATCGTTGAGGAAAAAGCGGGAAGAGCGTAGATACGCGTGAGTGGGGAACAGGTAGGTTTAGTGCCTCCGACTGTTTGTGATAAGCCAATTCTTTTACAATGTGAATTCAAGTAAACAAACCGTGAAACGTCCATACATTCATAGAAAGTGGGTAAAGCTTTAGGAAGTAAATTATATCGTCAACTGGGTAATCTAACAATAGTCAAGTCAGATTCCCACGCGTATTGATTATTTAAGAATATACTCCACACAGGAAAGTTGGACATAGTGGATTCTTTAAGAATAGGAGTTTTAAGTATTAGTTGGAGATTAATGAGCCATAAAACGTCTTCGGAATATCCTCATATAAATAGTATGTGACCATCTTCACATATTAATATTAATAGCTCAACCCGATTGCTTGCTTTAAAAACCTGCATAGGTTATCCTTCTCTTTGCATTGTTGGAGCGGCTGCGAACATTTATCAGAGTGACTGGTTGTATAGCGTGAACAAATGTGAGTCTTCTGTCCTTCCGGACGTGTCTGTAAGATACGCCCTTGACAGCGTGACTGCAACGTGAATTTTGGATTCCGGTCTGTAGACAGTATCCAAGTTATATTTCTGGAAACGACGGCGTAAAATAACAATGGAGTTCTTTGCTAGCGATGAACTCCAATTACTTGCTGTCGGTAAAGGCGGTGGTCCTTCTATCGAATGTGTGGTTACTGAAACCCTTTACGGCGTAGGCCAAAGTAACCATATCGTTTTATTTGCGCGTAACGACACAGCCTCCCTCAGCATCGGGGTGAGAAAGTCGATTGGCTTACCGTTTTCCGATATCATACTGACTACTTCCACACCGGAACTCGAGTGAGAATAAGGGATTATATTAAGCAATGATTAAGTGCTAGTACTCAAGTCCTTTAGTTTCTAAAAGGCTCCCCTGCTCTGCACCCCAGCGCCAGTATTTCCTTTATGACTCCTTTTCCGAATCAAGATCGTCAATTTAGCCAGTTCAGGCAGGAAGCAACGCTTATAATTGATCATCTTATTTAGCTCGCTAACAGTTCTTATTTCAGCGAGAAGAAGCATCCCGTTTATGAATCTGACTTTCTCTGGTCTCAACCTTTCGGAGCTTAGCACGTGCCCAAGAAACACCAATTCCGTATTGAACATTTCAATCTTCTCTCGTCTCCGTTTGATTTTCATCGCAGAGAAACTCTGCGAAAATCGGTTAAGGTTCCAATCGTGCTCCTTTCGCGTAGCGCCGAAAACCAAAACGTCGTCTGCTACACATAATGTTTACGAGTAACCGTGCAAAGCCTGCATCTGTCATTTCTGGAATATCTCACTAGACTCCAACCGGTAGACGCAACAGGCAGAAACGCCATGGGGTTAAATAGTTTAACACTTCGTCAAGTAATACTTGCCAAAAAGATGCAGCGAGATCAACCTTCATGGATATCCTAGCCTTGCATAACACAGGAAGTACGTCGCCTAGTGTCTGTAGCATATAATTTCCCTTCCTGAGCGCGGCGTAGAGCGCTTTCGGGTTAATGCACACGTGTAGCTCGCTGGATGGCACAGCAATAATCGCCACCTGCTAAACCAGTATGTCTGCTCATCAATGTTGGCTATTACACGGAAGCTGTAGAAACACTACAGCTCGTCGAACTTTACGCGCAAGACGACAGATACCTTTCTGCTTGGCAAAGCTACCGGCTTAGCGAATTTGGTTAACGAGAAGTAGGCAGACTTTTTGTATCTCTTCACAATTCTATCAAACACGCTCAGATGCATGTATGCATTAGTCCCGCGAATGATTAAAACTTTCATCGTTAAAAGAAACAAAATCAAGGCTCTGAATGCAGTCAATGCCCAAAATGATTGTAAGTTCCATTAACCATGTCAAAAACACTTATTGGTGTTCTGCTCAATTCTTCCGATTGGTGGCCTTCAAAATGTCGCTACCCTTCGGTCGCAGCTTCTAGCCGTTCCTCATCCTGAGACAATTCTGCGATCTGTCACATGCTACTCCCACACAGTGTTTCTTCGGTATGTTGACAGTGGCTCCTGAGTCCAGTTAAGAGCGCACTGGTCGTCTTCTAATCTAGAGTGTCGCAACGACACACTGTTGTTCTCCATGATTTTCCGGGATGTTTACTGAAAATTCCTGCATATGTTCACTGACAACCTCGATCACAAAGTGACCATGGTGGATCTGAGACAACAAGCAAAGCAGTTCTTCTTAAAACACTTGACGCACGTTCGACCACAAGTTGGACGATTCTCTTTTTCTTGGATGAACACAGCCGCAAAACTGGCAATTCTCTCCCAGACCGTCGGGTGCCTAGGACATGCCTTCGCTGATTCCGAATACAGCGTACAAACCGGTAACTGCCCCGCTCTCAATTGCTCAAACTGCTGGACTGTACTAGCTTCACTGAGGCGGGTGTACACGAATTCTCGCAAAGATAGGTTCTTTTTCTCAGATGGCGAGTGGGTACGTCACCTTTTATGCATACAACAATTGCGATGATGTATCAGGGGGATCGCAAACTATGCAGGTACGCGCTAAAAGCTGCAATTTAGTATTGTAAATCCGGAAGCACTCGCCAGGCGACCAACAGCGGTCAAAAAACAATTCCTTCTTGAAGGTTTCGTTTGCACGACTTCGCAAAATGCACCGAACCACTTCAGCAAATCTGAAAGTTCGGCTTCCTGGTTTGCATCGCTGACCCCGGTGTTTCTAACACCCACCTGGATTCATCACCAACACCAGGCCTGAAAATGACGAACTGGTAGGTTAGTAGGTGGGAATAAAGCAAATGCTCGTAACATGGAAACTTTGGCTGTTATGGTTACCTACAAATGGAAGTGTTACACATTCATCTTACTAAACTTCATGAGGATAAATGTTCTTCCATTAGGGTCGTGATGTATGATGCACAACTGTGAGCCCACCTGATTCCAGTGCATTGGTGCGAACATTTCGCAGTTGTTAAGGCTCAGACTGACTACAGCCACAACAACCAGACGCATGAATACAGGTTACCATGCGCTCTAGGAGTTTTCCTCCCTAGGTGTCAGTATCCACACAGTGACCGGAGCTCAAATGCACGGGAACACGTTCGTTCTTCTCGTACGACAGTGCTTTGCAAGCTCACTCACTAGGGCTTCATAATCCACGCAGACCTAGTGTCCGACCAGAGTGCCACTCGTACTGGGAGTGACCTGGAATAGTTTTCAAACGTCCATGTGAGTGTTGCACATTTCGAATGTTCGCAACACGTAGGCCGTCCAGTTAGCCCTCCTCTGTATGCCCAGTTGAAAGGCCACAAACATGTGTGTGTATGTGTTTGACGGGTTCAAAGGAACACTAATAAATCCCTTAGATTGGTCGCCTATCCTCAAGCATTCTCATCTTAATAGCCAGTGGTAATGGTGACGCCACTAGCGTGCGTGTGTCGCGCTAACGACTGGCTACCAAGCGGTTGTTGCTTACTATATTCCACATTCGTTCTTGCATTCCAATGAACAATTGGGTGTAGTGATCAACAATTACCTCTGGAGCCCATATAATCTACAACGCTTCCTCGTTTTGGAATGCAGTTTGGAAATTCGGTGTGTTCAAGGCCCAACGACCTTTGTTGCAAGTGTCCACACATTGGCTCGTCCTGGTAAACTGAATAATCCCGACAAGTAACTGACTCGTGATTAACATACTGATGTTGATACTACATGTTCTGTTTCACATATTAGTCACGCGAATGAGTGTAGCTATATTTCCCGCTGTACATCGCTCATACTGAAGTTAAGATAAGTCAGCTGCTATCTAGATAAGGTGCGGAAAAGCAAACGTTCCTGCTACAATTTAAATTAGAAATGGCCAATCATCTAGATTGATTTTAACTTAGGTTAGTCCAATTGTGGTGGCAGGGTAGTGTTTAAATAAATACGTAATTAGAAAATAAATCCACGCACAGAAACAGTTGCTTTTTTGCGAAGAATAGCTGCAACTAAAAGGTATGAAGACAGCTTGTTAGTAAATTGTAAGCGAAAAAATTACTATGAAAAACGCAGGCTGAATGGGAATATCATACGTTCAGCTAACCACCTTATCTGCGCCGTGTGTCGAGGCTCTTCATACCCATTAATTGTCTACCCCCATGCGATTAACTACGCAATGTTCAATGTTTTCGTTGCAAATCGCACCACGGATATGGAGATTCATTGTTTTCCTAGCCATTCGAACACCCGCTGTTACCTACATTCGTGCCCATACCGTGTCACATGCGTAAGTGTCCCATGACAAATCAACTTGAGAGATTCTACAAGCACATGAGGTCATCCAACGTGTTATTCCCTTCGTTCCTCAATGGCCCGGAGACATACTATTCCTAGCATCATATACCGTTGTTAGGTTGTCGGACCCATTAAAAGAGCTGATTTGCCTTCATCCTGCGCATTGCGAAGACCCGGTTGCACTAAGACTGAGGTATGTACATATTGCACTTGAGTTGTACTTTGTTTATTTCTACCGTAGATAAACATCTCGGCTTACTTTTTGATTGGACCCAAGAGTTTGTATGTGTTACTCGAGCCCCAAGCGAGTCTGTCGTCTACATAAATAGCTTATTGCCATCGTAAACTATAGAGCCACATATGACAATGTTTGGGTAATTGAATGCTATGCAAGCTATTTCTTGTAAATTGGCCAAAACAGTTTGAGCACTTTTTCGAAATCCGAATGTAAGACAGGACGCAGCAGCGCTTAGCAAAATGCATTGTTTCTGTGATCGAGTTAAAGCAGTTATCAGAGAATGTGTGATAACACCGAATTCCAACGCATATAGCAGACGGCATCAATAGCATATACTCCTTTACCGTACCTCTTATTTGTGCATCATTCCACCGGGTAACCGGATTAATGGCATTTGTTTCCCTATTCCTATCTCTGTCTCTAGCTATTGTTGATGCCCACACTTCTGACTAAATTTATGGCTGCCATTTTTAGGTTGACGCTGAAATGTTAACTAACCGACTGTCGTATTGGTTACTTATACTTATACGTGATACCTTCCAATACCATTGGAATATGGCTGTTATTCTTACATTCAATCTATACTCGTACACGTTCGTAGTGTTATTGCTCACGAGGGTTATTGTTTCTACATCCAGTTTGTAGTAGTCCACACACAAGTGTGAACAAAAGCCCGTTCACAACACTGCAATACTGCAACTCAAACCAGGGACCTTTGGTATGTCAACTGATATCTGATGTTGAATGACTATGCGGAAGTCATTTGGAAACACTTGTAAGCGCCACACTTCAGCTTGACAGACTGATGTCTAACTGGGGCTCGCCCAAATTACCAGTCCCGCTAACATCTGTTCGTATCTGGCTACCTTCCCACTTGACAGATGGGTATTATTACATTTCTTCTGGTGTGATACCCTGACGTATTGCGGCTTGCAATATAGGGTCAATGTATCCCATCTCAAGTGCCTCTATACGCCCCATTCTATTGCTGCCGTCTACAGGTAAACGACTGAGATTCAGACATGTCATCAAGGTTGATTACCGGAACAGCAGCAACAAGTTGTGACATCCAAATCGAAATGCTTGGACATAGGTAGTATTCTAGACACTGATGAATTGGCCAAGATATGCTAGCGGTCAGAACGAATGACCAGGCGGAAATAAATAGTAACACAAGACGGACTGCCTGGTGGTTCTACATCTCAGTTGATTCTCGCTCACCTAGGACAAGAGACAATCATAACCGGCTCTGGTTTTACCTTCCGACACGGGTAGCCTGCAGTGAACATAATCGCACCATTTCCATGCTAAGTTGAAAAGTTGCTTACTCCAGCTTCGTCATTTACTTTGTGTCATTCTTATTCTATATCCCGCACGTAAGTCGCGCTTGGGTACAGTTTCATTCTAGAATGATTAACTACTGACTTAGTGCAATGTGGTATCTTTATTGCACCTGCCTAGGACGAATGAGCCACACCTAACGTACCTTTATTGAGCTCATTTAACTCGGTTGTATGTCGCGCTGAGTTCACGTGTTGCCCATTACAATGCTGTACTCATCATGACCTATGCTATGCTATTTTTGCTACCTTCTCAAGTGGAGTCTAGTACGATGACATTGAGAGAAGGTGAGCTACGCCATCTTCCTCTTCGTATTATTATTATTATCCGGACGCAATTCACATCACTTTGTAAACACCATGGTATTACTCACCAGACTATGCTATCTACATTCTGCTCCTTGAAATCGATTTGTAAATTACATAACTGTAGCTCGACCAGCTGCTCAATGCTAAGTATCACGACGCTTACAGAGCCGGTGCATCGCAGAATAATAGTTCAGCCCATCCATGAGTTCATTCGTAATTGACGTACGCGCGGTGTTTCCGAGCGAATTGTGAAGTTTATACGGATCAATGCTAGGGTGGGAAATTATTGTGTATGTTTCCAGTTCGATGGATACGTTTTAATCAAAAGATTATCATCGTTTGCCCGTTTACAGTACACATAAAATGTAAAGTTTGACATTTGGAACACAATGCTCAACGATTGTCCCTCGTGTGACTACATTGGACTATGCATTCGAAGAGAAATTTCCCTGCAAATTCTGTGGCAAGTGAACAATCCCGACAATTAACCGACCAGCGATTTTCAAAATGTCGACAGTTCGAGTTCCGCTCCGCAGGTTAGTAAAGAGAGAGATCATAGTTATAGTTCCACTGTTCTTCAGCCATGCTGAATTTACCGGGGCTTACGGAAACGCACGTACTAAGTGGATGGAATGCGGAAGCACAGAGACGCCTATCAGAAGTTGCAGTGCACACGGCCAATCTGGTGGATAGACGAAGTAAAATGTTAAACCCAATGCGAATAGTACTTCAGTGTATTAGTATATTACATTGGAAAGGAATCGGCTCATAGCGACAATCGTTTTATGAGCGCCAAATGGCTGCACGCGGAGACGTACGATGCAGACATATTTATCAAATAGCTTATGGTCACAACAGAGTACACACTGGTATGTACAAACGTTTGAATACATTTACAAAACAATGCGAACACTGTTTGGAAAGTCGCGTGTTTGACATTGAGCAGCGGGACTTAGTTGATGTCACTTGTCAATATCAAAGGTTGCGCATCAATCGTCCTTTGAGAATGTGCACGTACCTCGGGTAGCAGATGACCGGACCGATGGACGACATGGAGAGCCAGAAGTGCACACTTGAACAATGATATATTACAGCTAAAAAAGCGATTGCTTCACAAGTCCCGTAGGATGGTTCAAGTGAAAGAAAACATCAGTGTAACTCGTCAATTTTAGTTTCTAGCGATTCAGATACCCTGCTTCATTAAAATATTTTAGAATGCATATTGAATTGTTACTGTAGAGTAATATGGGAAGGGTATATCTTAAGGACAAATGAAACGACAACGCTCACGTGTGCATCGCCTTCTTGGACTGATGTAATTGATGAATATGATGAGTATATCCGAAACCATATTCCACAGCAGCAGTGTGTAAGTAGTGAAGCACAAAAGCTGAGAATAAGCAACGCTAGGTCGTGTTTGAATGACGTAGACATCACTGATTATATAGCGTAATGTAAGGGGATGAGCGAATCATCCACACGTCTTTTGAATACAATTAGCATGGGGAAAGAAACAACATATGTGGGAAGAGCGTTCCCGTGTTGGCACACACGAAGTGAAAAGAAATTCCGGTGGCATTCCAACCGGCTATGTTGTGTGGCCAGCTTTAGATGGTGTCCTTTGAGTGTGTCACTGCGATTCAGCTTCAGTAGGTGACGACAAGGATGGTTTGGATTCCTCAGGAGCATATAAGTCATTACCAAGTCGCCACGCAGGCGTCGATATTGTCCACCGTGGACACCGAAGGTTTTCAGCCCCAATCGGTAAGGGAGATGAAACAGGCCCTTTACTTCCTTGGTCGCCCTTCCTTGTGACAGTTAATAAGCGGTAACCTCTTGCTTCTGCCATGGCTGGCAGGTCTGGGTGGCCTACTCAAAATGAGGCCGAATGTAGGCGTTGAGCAACTGAGAAAAGATGGAAGGATCAAAGCGCCCGAATACCTTGTGCAAAAGGCCAAGGTGTTGGTTAGTTTTTCGGAGGCTCGCTCGGTCTGATGGAAACAGCCTAGATCATCCTGCCATATCACGAATAGATCACATTCCGTCGAAGTACGGTGTAATATTTGATCCCCAAGTCTGTATTCGCAAGTGGCTTTATGGCGCATGCTCAAAACTTTGCACTTCGCAGCGTTGAACTGAAGCAGGTTCTGAGTCGACCATTCGTAGACCCTGTCAAAATCATCCTGCAGTGCTGCATTGTCGCTGGTTGTTCTAATGGCTCGCCATATCTTGCGATCATCAGCAAACGTAATGAGTTGGAGGTGACTACTGTCGCGAGATCGTTTACGTAAATCATGAATAGTCGTGGACCAAGTACTGAGCCCTGGGGCATTCCGCACTTAACATCGATTGGGTCCGAGATGACGCCGCGAACTCTTACATCCAGATTTCGTTGAAACAAGAACTTACCTATCCAACCGAGGATTGGGTCATCAATATCACAGCACTGCAGTTTGTGAAGGAGGATACGGTGGTTCAAACGGTCAAAAGCATTGGGAGAAATCCAGATATACTGCATCAACACCTACGCAGCTGTCGACAGTCTCAGTCCAACTGGAGAGCACCGCAAGTAGTGTTATCGGGCGACAGTTGGCCGGATCTGTACGACTTCCCCCCTTATGGATGGGAGTGACGATTCCCTGCTTCCATACTGTTGGCACCCGCATCTCATCGAGGCATAGTTGGAAGAACTTGCAGAGTGGGTCCGCCAAGTTTACTGCAGCCAACTTTAACGCCTTTGGACGAATATTATCAACGCCGGGAGAGGTATGCCCGTGCAAAGCAATTAGCCTTTTCATAAAATCCACAGTCGTAAACGTAATGTCGCTAAGTCCTTGTGGTGGCACAACGTACGTGAACAGTGTACGCGGCGATGTCGTGCTCTGGAAGTTTGGGGCGAATTGTTGACATAGGGCGTTGGCCGCCTCGGTTGCGGTTTGTGCGAGGCCACATGACGTGTGTAAGACAAGACTTCCTCGCTGCACTTTGCGCAGCTTGTTAACGTGTCTGTAAAAGGCCTGGGTTTTCAACGGAATTTTTCAGCTAGATTCTGTTGATGCTGTATTTTATCTTCCCGTACCAGGTTTACTCAGCGATTCCTTTCGATAGTGTAGGCTTCCTATTTTTCGACATTCGGTGTCTCCTTGTATCTTCGCCAGAGCAAATTCCTCCTGGCGATACACTTCTGTATCCTGCTGCGCATGAATGATTTTACTGTCTTTGCTAGGGAAGGCCTCTCCCTAGAAGCACTAGTTACTAACGTGTTGAATTGATGCGCAAAATCAGACAAGACGTCTTCGGGGATCGTTCTGCTAGAAATGCCCAGTTTGCAGCATTTATAACTTTGATTAGAGCGCCGGAATCCGTAATGAGCTGACACTCATCTGTGTTTTCTGAGGAATACTCTGCATAACAGATGTAATTGAACATGAGTGTTACATGGTCGCTACGGCCCAAAGGACTCTCTATCGATACCGTTTCGATCATAAGCTCTTCATTGGTGAATACGAGATCCAGGACACCCGGTTTGTTTCCCGTCCTGAATCTTGTGGGAAATGTGATGTGATTGTAGAGTGGTAGTCCACTAATTATCTCCTGTACTTCCATTTTGATGTGTTCGTTGATACAGGCTGGGTTTCTATGGCGTGAATATTGAAGTCACCAACCAGGAGAATGTGGCTGTACGACTGCGAGTGAAAGTCTTCATTGTGGAGGCTAGGCGGTTGTCCATTCCAAAGTAGCTGACGAAAGGCGATACACCACACCTAGTAAACATGTGTAGCCACGACTTAGGTGAAGACGGCACCAAAGCGCATCGACAATCTGAAACTCTGGGTCATCTATGAGAACAAGCTGTAGTTCGCTGCGATAATAAAGTAGTACTCCACCTCCTCTACTTGGTCGATCATTGCGTAGAATAGATATGCTAGATAGTGCGATTGCTGCATCAGTGATCGCTTTAGTCAACCAGGTCTCGGTTAGCATAATGAGGTCCCTTGACATCGAGGCCTGACACAGGCGAAGCTCCGTCAGTTTGCTTAATAGACCTTGTGCGTCGGTACAAAAATAGGAGAGTGATTCATAGGTTAGAAGTTTGTTTGTGGATGTAGACAACAGGTTTGAGACTTGGCCGACCCTCGTATGGTCGGCAGCTAATCGCTTTCTTGAATAGTCTTCGGCTCGCGAGAATGACTTGGAATAACTCTCTGCACCATGCAATCGGGTTCATGACAATCCTGATGGTCACAACTCCTGCAGTGTCACGCCAGACGCTATGACGGCTGTCAGATCAGTCTCTGTGGTGGACTCTCTAACAACGGATGTTCTCACTGAGTTAAATAAATAAACAAACATTTTATTCTCGAATTCGTCGACGCACGCCAACTCAGGCGCGATCAAAATTTAAAGGCGATTAGGTTGCGCAACAGATACGTTACAGTGAACGTAATTGGCTGTAGCCAGGAGTTGTACATTGAGTAACCAGTAGCCTCTGGTCGTAAACCTGCTGCCTTTAGTCGAAATTCTGTTGGTAGCATGTTCCGGAAGTTACCCCATTTCTTCAGAGCTATCTGTAAAATTAACTCAGACGGTAAGACCAACTTTAGCAATCCAGGATCACCCCCTTCGTAATTTGGTGACACGGGAATACTTGTCAGGCAGGTAGCAACGACATTTTCTAAAGACAACGCCTCACGAATGTATCGCCATTGCTTCAGGTCATGTGCCTGAGCTTCTTCAGCAAATAAAGCATGAGACTCGGGGACGCCATGAATAATGACGCTTTTCAGCTCGTGTGTTCTACTTTCTTGTTGGTTGTTCATATCCTTTGAACATTCACTCCACGGAATATCCGGTAAGATACGTACTCCGTTCGATGCTCTGTGGTGTCGAGTTGCAGCGAGTAGAATGGATTCTGTTTCGTCCGCGGAATGTAGTGTTACTCGAAGTAGTTGAGGCTCACCATAGCGTAAGGAGTTTGCGTGTCGTGCGATGCCTCCCAGTGTAGTGGGTTCAGCGCGCATGCTGATGGCACTTCAGATGGAATCCCACTGACTACGATCGTCTATCAGTTTACCCCTTATTGTGTTGGATTTAGATTCCGGAAGGTTAGTGCACACAAGACTTAAGGCATCATGATTATGTCTCGTGGTTCGCGGCTTAAGAGCACTAGCTTCTTTAGTATTTTGTGGATTTGTGGACCGAACTGGCGATAGCGATCTATGCTGAGGCACGGTTTCGTCCTCTCCAGTAAGTGGAGTCACAGGTGCCTTTGAACTTGTATTCTTGGAAGCAAGCGCTGCACAGGATGTCCAGTTATTCTTTCCCGTGGGCTTGCTGGACTTTTGTGTGTCGAGTATGTCAACTGAAGTACCAGTTATTACACCCTTGGAGTACGTAGAAGCGGGTGGATTGCAAACGACTTTTCCACTTAGTGGATTCAGGTTGATAGGTGCCGTTGGAGACTGAGACGTTGTGGTGAATTTGGGACACCTGGTCCTCCTCTTCGGCCTAAACGGGGAGTTTGTAGGTGTTCATTTAGATGAAAGTGTAGCATTGTTTACTTTCACAGATGCATTGCTAGCGTTCACCAGTTGCTCAACTGTTTCCGCCAACTTTTCACACTTTTTCATTAGGAAGATTACACAACCAAAAACATGGATGGATTTACACACCTGACAGAACAAAAATGCTTCGGTTTTGCTGCTGTAGTGTCTAGTTTCGAGTGCACTTATCCCTAAACACTTCGAGTGGCACGCTTTTTGACAGTTAAAGCAAACTGGACCAGACTTAACTGTTTTTAAACATAGGTCACGATTGACTTTCGAATGGGCCGTATGCACTTGAGGCGTGCACTTTGCTATTATGACTTGCACCAATTCCAAAAGGGATTCGATAGAAAAGGAGAGTTCAGAATCTAGGTTGCAGATCTCTCACTTATCTACCTACCACTAGCTAAGAATGGAATAATTCTACTGATATATGTGGTCACGGTCATTAATGGGGCAGCGAACTAGGAATGACCGCAGATAGTGGTGATCTGGTATAGACTCAACAATAACAAGATGGAATGGAGCAACTGGATGTGTACACTACAACCGGGGTAGCAAGAGGACAGAGATACTGACGCACCGTGTATGACTTCACTTCACTTTTCGTTGCGTGGCAAACGGCGCTGCTTTGAGGTCAGAGGGGTCAGACGTGTCGCGTCCAGATGAGTCACACGTTCTTTGGGTAGATAGGCGATATGCGTGCTATTGATCCAGCCGGAAAGTGGATAGGCAGCGATACAGCGTAGGATTGAGGCAAAGCAAGATGACTTGGAATATACTGTCTAATGACGACAGTGGCTGCACCAAAGGCGGACCAAATTGACAACTATCGCTTTGTTCAGCGACTAGAAGGAATGGTAGTAAGATGTTCGGGTGACTCTCAAAAAGATCTTTAAAATAAGACCACAAGAGTTCTTGTGCGACGAGAGGAAAAATAAATTCTCCGATAAAACTGAAGCACGGCTGACTTCGAAATTGCAAAAACACAGTTTGCTGGTGATCCGCGAATGACAGATCCAAAAGAGAAACAGCGGTAGGAGGAGCTCGCGGAGCCAAATCGAATGACAGTACGTAGGCCTCCATGAGAATTTATCCGAAGATTTAAAGGCGAATAATGCAGGAGGACACTTTTTTGCGACCGCCCAGTAGAGTTTCATGTGGACTATCATTCTATCCTTCTACATAGCAGTTGCTTCACTATTGCTATATTGGGTTCCTTCAATTATGGATGCCCAATGTTCAAGACTGTCACGTCTAAAGGTTGAAGAAAACATCAACAGTTCGTATTGGGTACTTATTCTCATGCGTGCGAAAGTGGTTCTTAGCCTGACCTCCAAACGAAACCCATACCCTTCTGTCATACCATTGATAATGAGGTCTAATATGTCTCTATCCAGTTTGTGACACCTCACACTTCGGTTTGGATAAACGCATGTGCATATGTAGTATTCGAACTGCCATTGGACACGGATGACACCAATAATTGTAGGTATGTAGATCGAATGAATTCGACGAGGATACTCATACCGCTTTCGTACGACCAACTTAGTGAAGGGAAACGGCATTCGGGCAAATCGAAAATAACCCTATCAGAACAAGAAGGTGAGTTCATGACAAACTCATGTTGATTTCAGGTGTTGCGAATCCAAGTCAAACTTAATCGATGCGAATTCCGTGGATTGCTCAAAAAGGTGGTTGCTCAGGTGCAGGAGAAGGCACCATTGTACGCGGAATAGAACCACCATGAGTACGCTCCCACAAAATTTACTAATCCAGACCAATAAGGCGGCGTATATCGTGCATTTGCCTGCGTGATGAGTAATCTTGCATTTCAGAAGTAAATGTTGCTTGAGATCCCCGGTGTGGATGCGCTTGATGTGAATGTTGACAAGATGCCTACCTGTCTACTACACACTACCTCGTCCACACTGGCTCGAAGAGACAGTTGGTCGTCATTGGATGGGACGGAGGGCACCGTCCTCGTGATGGTGCTAGGCTCAAAGAGTGGTTCCACGCTGTGTGGAACCGGCTACAGTCCAGACACAGCCATGTGTACGTATGGTGTACATGATTTCCGAATTAGGTCGGAATCCTTCTGTTCTGCTTGTTGAAGGAATGTCGGCCGGCTCCGTTTAGGAAATATGGCTCCCATCCACATGACTCCCGGTCTTATACCTTCGGGTTTACATCGGATATTGGGTGTGTGGGTGGAACTGCGGGTGGTGTAGCGCAAGCCACCCATGGCTCTCTGTAGGCGCAGGCGTCCTGTGACTGTCCCCCTGGAGATCACAGTGGCAGACAAATCCAGATACGGACGCCCCCAAAGCATGTACGTATGTATAACCGCACCCCATGCTGAGGCTGATGTGGCATTCTCGATGCTTCTTCACCGCAGCTGGGCTAAACCAACTAACACATAAACTAGGTCTTTTTAACTTGGATAAATTTCGTTAATTTTTGTTTAGTTTGTTCTCACGATCTGAATAATCTTCTATTAATTGGCCACATTACTTACACTGATTCCGCTTATCTTCGGTAACTTTGTTGCGATTGTAGTCTTTTTACATAACTTGTGGACATTTTTTACCCCTCACGGATTTGCCGATAATAAACTTACGTCATACGCTAATTTAGCGAAGAGTCATGCCACCGTATCTGCAGGCATTATTTGATTTATTTTATTTACCCTTGCTGTTTCAAGTGATGGACTATTGCGTGATATCCCCGGTGTGACTGCGCTTGATGTGCATGTTGACAAGGTGCCTTCCTGTCTATTACCCACTACTTTGTCCATATTGGCTCTAGGAGACAGTTGGTCGCTGCTGGAGGGGGCGGGGTGCACGAACCTTGTGGCCGTGCTAGGCTCGAAGAGCAGTTGCATACACGCAGGGATGAACGAACTACGATCTAGCCACCGCCTTATGTGCGCTTGATTCCCCAAATACAGTGTGCTTGTATTTGCTTGTGAAGGAGTGTGGGCCGGCTCCGTTGATGAAACGTAGCTCCCATCCACATGCCTGCCGGTCTTATTCCTTAGGGTTTACACCGGATATGGCGTATGTGGTTGGAGCTGTGGGTGGTGCAGCGCAAGCACCCATGGTACCCTTTGTAGGAGCAGGCGTCTTGTGGCTGGCTACAGTGGCAGAAAAATCCGAAGCCGGGTGCCGCCAACCATCCAGCGGCAGGAGAGCCGATGGTGCGCTGAGAAAGATGGTGGTTAGATACTGACATATGGTTTACCAATTTCCATTACTGATGTGTCATGGCCTCCAACCCAGGACACTTCCTCGGGGTGAAAGATGGGTGGGAGTTGGGTTATGCATTTCTCCCTGCTAAGATCCAAGACACCAATCCGCATGAGTCGGCTAACTGGCCATGTGCTAGACTTGCGGCCTTTCGGATGTACATTTAATAGAAGGCTTTGGCTGAGGACCTGGGTCGTTCTCCTGTCAGGTGTGGGCGCCCTGCAAGTATCCTAGCCCATCGTCTTCGGAGGTTAGGAAGTGGTCGATGGCCCTCTCCACATAAAAACTAACTACGGGAGAGAACAGGTCAACGGATTATAAGCTCACAGTTCGATTGGCGTAGAGCACAGGTGCCACGCATTGTCTCTGACGGTGGAAGGTTACCTCCGGGTGCTCAATGATTTGCTACTGCCCGCCTCAAGCCAGAGAGCCCCTGGTCAAATTGGTGCAAACCCGCCAAAACCCACCTGCGTCTGACCGTGGTCGCATGTGCGTATCCTACTACGGTCCCAAAACATATATAAATCGTTTCAGTATCACAAACACTGCGTCTGATGGATTTCAAGCAGATCCCAATCTGCCTCTGCAATCGCATTCCACAGCTGCATCTGCTCCCCACTGCACTGTGGGTCAGGTTATTGAGCCAAAAGCTCCGGGTGAAGTCCTTCAGGCAAACCTATGAAGCACAATCGCCACCTCGCGTGCGATTGCCCACCAATGCAATCGTATGCCTGCGCAATGCACTCAGCATCGGGTGCTGGAACGTGCGCATACTACTGGACCGGAACTCAAGTGAGCGCCCCGAGCGACGCACTCCACTCGTCGCGATGGAACTGGCGCGCTACCACATCGATACTGCGGCGTTCGGTGAGACTCGGCTCGCTGAGCAAGGTAAGTTGCATGAAGCAGGTGCTGACAACACATTCTACTGGGTGGGCACCGCCACCTCAGCACCACGTGAACATGGGGTCGGATTTGCAATATCCGATGACCCCCATGGCCAGCTGGTGGGTGAACCAACAGGCATCAGCATGCGACTGATGACTGTTCGCATACGACTCGGAAGAGGTAAGTTTGCCACTTTTATAAGCACGTACGGTCCGACCATGGGTTATCCTGCTAACAAGAGCTATCATCAGTGAAACGGTCTGCGCCGACGAGCGACCGACTATTTCTGCTGGGTGAGCTTAATGTGCGCGTTGGGCGTGATGCATCGGTGTGGACAGATGTCATCGGTTCGCATGGCATTGGTTCAGCGAATGCGAACGGTGACAGGCTGCTCTCACTGTGTGTCACTCACGGCCTGACGATCACGAACACCCGGTTTGCACTGAGTGCGAGTGATATAGCAACTTGGACGCAATCACGGAGTGGTCACGCTCACCTGCTCGACTATGTCATCGTCTGTCAGCGTGATATGCGTGAAGTGCGCATGACACGTGTACTGCGTAGAACTGAGTGTGGCATTGATCACAAATTGGTGCGGACCAAACTTTACATATTTTTGTAAATCTATGTATTGCACTCCCACCATGAATCGGCGTAAATTTAACATTCTCTCCCTCGGTACTGTGGCGTAACGTATTCAGCTGGAAAAGACGATGGCTGCATGTCTGTGTAATGTGGACTGCATAACCACAATGGGCGACCAGTGGCACCATATTCCCAACCAGATGACAGCTCCTGTCGAGGAGACTATCAGGCGCGCATACTGTAAGCGGCCTGATTGGTTTGATGAGAACAATGCGACGATTAGCGCATTTGTGTCGGAAAAGAATGCAGCATTTGCTGCACATGTGGCAGACCCCAGTGACTTGGGGAAAAGTAGTCAGTTTCGCAAAATTCGACGGCGACTGACCCGAGAGCTCCGCCGCATTAAAAATTCATGGTCGACGGAGAAGGCGAAGCAGATGGAATGCTACGCCGAACGCTGCCAACACAAGGAATTCTTTGACTCCTTGAAGGCGGTGTATGGACCGACATAGGAGCAGCAGAGGACGCTGATCGATGGTAGTTCAGGTGCTACCTGCACACAGACTGCAGACAAGCCATATCTGGCGGAAACACGTTGACTGTCTCTTGAACAACCGTTCAGAGGTCGACTGGACTACATTGAACGGCCTCAAGCAGCATGATGTGAACACGAGTCTGGCGGACACGCCAATACTGGATGAGACGCAGAGAGCACTTCCTCAGCTGCGAAACGGTAAGTGTGCTGGGGCCAACGGGATCCCGTCTGAAGTATTGAAACACGGCGGACCTGCGTTGGTGACAGTGTTGCACCGCTTGGTGCAACGTGTATGGATTAAGAAGGAGGTGCCTCCTGAACTGAAAGATGCCCTCGTGCTACCACTGTACAAGTGCAAATGAAACAAGCATTGTTGCACGAATTATCGTGATATCAACTTGTTGAGTGGACAAGGTGATTGCCCGAATCCTGATCAACCGCCTCGTCAGTCAGGTTGTGGAACCGAAAGTGACGGAAGAGCATTGTGGATTCCGCTCGGGTCGCAGCACTATAGATATGGTGTTAGCGGCTCGTCAGTTGCAGGAACAATGATTTATCACGGGATCAAAGCAAGTGCATGACACATCCCGTAGGATGGTTGAGGTGAATACGATAAAATGGATATATGTGGGTCATCTATCGAACGTCTGCCTAGATGAATACTTCGATAAATTACAGCAGTGCAAAATTTAGAATAAAATCGATCGTAGACGTTCAGAAATACACTGGGGTGTAGTCATCGTTGATATAAGGCGTGATGAAAGTAAAATACGGTCGCTCACGTGGGACCATTTGATACAGAAATCCTGTTGAAAAGCATGCTTGGCGTAATCCACAATGGAGGAGTTTAGGTAACAAAATGTTGGGAGCTAAGAGCAACATCTATTCGTTTTTTGAAAACATCCAAGGTAGGAGAGGACACAACTGAGTCTGGCAGTGCGTTCCAGGGTTGGCAAATCCGAAGGGAAAAGTAATTCCGTCGACACTCTAGACGGCTATATTGTTCCTTCAATTTTAAGCAGTTACCCCTGAGCTGCGTGTTGTGCCTGTTTCAGCAAATGGCGGCATTCGTGGTTGGGGTCATTCAGTATCTGATAAGCTAATCTGAAATCACCGCGCAGCCTTCGATAGCGTCCATTGAAAATTCCCAGCAACTTCAGCCTTCGGTGGTAAAAGTGATAGCGCAGGTCTTTTACGTTCTTTGTTGCTTTTCGTTGAGGTGCCTCTAACGCCTCTAGTTCGTGCTTCAACCAAGGTTGCCAAGCTTGGATTGCGAATTCAACATGCGGGCGCACGTACGAATTCTGCATCATCAGGAAGATGGATGGGCCAAATCTCCCGAATGCCCTACGCAGCATGCCGACGTGTTCGTTGCCTCTTTTCGCAGTTACCTCAGCCAGTTTTGAACAGTTAAGGTCGCTCTGTACGAACACGCCAAGGTCACGTTCCTGGGAGCTGGTCTGCAATCCGTTTGTCCCAAGCAAATATGTGTAGCAATGTCTATGGCGTAATTGTACAAAGCGACATTTATCTACGTTGAATGGTAGGGCGTTTTGAAATGGCCAGTTCGACACCGTGTTAAGATTGCACTGGAGCCGTTCATAGTCGTCCGGTCCTCTGATCCTTCGCCATATCTTGATATCATCAGCGAAAAATAGGAAATCGGAAGCAATTGATCGCGCCAAATCGTTAATGAACCCCAAGAATAGACGAGATCCAAGAACCGAGCCTTATGGTACTCCACACACCACATCGATTGCATCAGAAAATGATTCTCGGACTCTCACTACTAGCCGTCGCTCTTGTAGAAAATTGCTGATCCAACTCAGGATTGGGCCACCAATGCCGTAGTTCCGAAGCTTCTGAAGAAGAATTCGATGTTCTAAGTGATCAAATGCTTTTGAAAAGTCCAGGTAGATGACATCGACCCCTACTCCATCATTAACAGCTTCAGTCCATCTATTATGTGCAATTAATAGGTTAGTATTACACGAATGCTTTTGACGAGATTCATGTTGCTCTGGAGCTATTAAATTGTGGGTTTCCAGATACTGCATCAGCGCATCTGCGATGATTGATTCCATCACGCTGGATAGTACCGGAAGTAGTGTTGTTGGACGGTAGGTGGCAGGATCAGTGCGGCTACCTTCTTCATGGAAAGGAGTGATGATCCCTCGCTTCCATACTGGTGAAATACGGTTCTCTTCTAAACATCACTGATAGAAAACAGTCAGTGGTTCTGCTAGGTCACTAGCAACCGCCTGCAGAGCGTTTGGTCGGATGTTGTCGGCTCCGGGAGAACTGTGGACACGCAAGGGTAACAACTTCTTCAACACAGCTTCCGCAGTGAAGGTGATGTTGTCTAAACCCGACGGTGAAGTAATGGAAATGAGGAGAATGTTTGGGCTCGTTAACTGCTGGAAACTTTGGGAGTAATGAAGCCGTAGGAGATCAGCTATTTCCATTGCTGATCGCGTGCACCCATTAGAAGTGACTAGTGCTGGAATACCCCCCTTCACCTTTAGAGGGCCGTTAACGTCCTTGTAAGGGAGTTTGCGGTTCTTGCAGAATCGCTTCATTAGTTCCCGCTGATGAGGGACCTTATCTTCGCGGATCAGTTCCAAACAGAAGTTACGATGTGTCACGTATGCAGTCCAGGTTACGGCATTCGGGCAGTCCTGCTGATCTCGTCATGCTAAATACTTCCAGGACGTACATTTACGTGTTCTGCTCCTCAGAAATGCCTTATGCTGCCTTTGGGTTCGTAAGACTTCTGTACTGATGCGTGCGCCACCGGTGTCCTACACGTCTTCGTAAAGGATTCCGAGGCAACATCTGGGGGGCAGTGAAGGACACCAGTCATTGTACTCGCTTTTCGTTGATTTCACCAAAGCATTTGATACGGTGAACCGCGAGGCATTATGTTTGGTGTTGGGTAAGTTCGCTTCCTCGCTTAAGTTTTCAAATTTAATTAAATGTCTGCATAGTGGTATGCGAGCGAAGGTGCAGCTGAGTTGAGAGACCTCGGATGACTTTGCAGTTATCTCTAGTGTGAACGAGGCTGTGTCTTAGCTCCTGCACTGTTTAATATATATCTTCATGCAATGATGTCTTGTGCGTTTGATGCGGCTTGTGCTTACGGTGTTCGTGTGGAGCACCGCAGTGATGGTGAGTTGACGAACATCCGTCGTTTCGGTGCGAGAACTCTAGTCTGTGAGACAACTATCCGTATGTTGCTGTTTGCTGACGACTGTGCGTTGTTTTCACACAGCGCGGATGACTTGCAGCACATGACCAGTGCTCTGGCTTCGACAGCGACCAAATTCGCGCTCACCATCAACATAGGCAAAACTGTTTGTCTCTTTCAGCCTTCAACGGAGGTGCAACCATCGATATTACCGCGAATCAGCATAGGTGCTGAAGTATTGGAAACCACCTCCCGCTTCAGCTACCTTGGGAGTATGATATCGACTGATCGGCAGATACACAGTGAGCTGCGTATTCGCGTGTCGAAGGCAGCGGCGGCATTCAGGAAGCTTGAGTACCGAGTGTGGAACAACCGTCAGCGTACCATTGGCACGAAACTGATGGTGTACAAATCCATTATGCTGTCCGTTCTTCTATACGGCAGTGAAACATGGACGATATATCGGAGGGATGTGCGATATCACGAGCGGTTCCATCAGCAGTGTTTGCGACAGATTTTGCGCATCGGTTGGGGCGACAGAGTTGCAGACACGGAGGCGTTGCGACAAAGTGGGATGTATGCAGTGGACTGCATACTTTTACTGAGACACCTTAAAAGGCTCGGTCACGCGAGTCGTATGGATTCGATGCGGATACCGAAACAACTCTTTTATGGTCGGATGAGTATTGGGAAGCGGCATGTGGGGGAACTAAAGTTACGTTCCCAGGACATAATCAAAGTGAACCTATCACGTTCTAATCTTGATTGCAGGTCATGGGAATCGAAGGCGGTTGATCGGCGTGCATGGCGCGATCTAATCACGAAGGCAGTTGTCGAAGTGCGGGAGAAAGACCTCATACATGCAGAGAAGAAGCGACAAGCACCGATGGGTTGTACTCCATCGACATCAAGCGCATGGTGCTGTAGAACATGCGGTCGCGAGTGCCAGAGTCAGACAGGCCTAGTGAGCCATGAGCGACGCCACTCGGGACCACTACCGAAGCGACGATCGGTCCTGCAGAGAACGAAGACAGAACCGGCGCAGCGTTTGTAGGCACGCTGCATTCGATTTACTAACCGGGTGCTTGCATGCTAAGTATCTTTATTTCAGGTGGTGGCTTTCCAATTTTGTCCTAATGCTTTTCTTTCTCATCTAAGTGTCTACTTGTACTCTCTTCTATAAACGTGCAAAAGCCGAATGTAGTTAATTTCGATAGCATTTTCATGCTTATGGCATTTCCGCAAAATATACTTCCTGACCTCGTGAACTTATCTCGGATTCCTTGGTAATCAACTTACTTCATATTCTCATTAATTTAAGATATACGCCACCGTTTCCTTATGCATTACTTGATTTAGTTTATTTGTTATCTTTCTCTCAAGTGATTGGCTGTTGCTTGATATCCCCGGTGTGGCTGCGCTTGATGTGCATGTTGACAAGGTGCCTTCCTGTCTATTACCCACTACATCTTCCATACTGGCTCTAGGAGACATTTGGTCGCTGCTGGAGGGGACGGGGTGCACGGTCCATGTGGCCCTGTTAGGATCAAAGAGTGGTTCCATGCACCCAGTGGGGCGAAGTACGGTCCAGCCACCGCCTTGTGTGCGCTTGATTCCCCAAATAGTGTGCTTATGTTTGCCTGTGAAGGAGTGTGGGCCGGCTCCGTTGATGAAACGTGGCTCCCATTCACAGGCCTCCCGGTCTTATTCCTTCAAGCCCTCATGGTACCTTTTGTAGGCGCAGGCGTCCTGTGGTTGGCCACAGTGACACGCAAATCCGAAACTGGATACCGCCAATCATATATATATATATATATATATATATATATATATATATATATATATATATATATATATATATATAATCACAGTGCGAGAGCCAATGGTGCGCTGAGGCTGCTGGTAGCTAGATCCAGACGGATGGTCCAACCACTGCTGCCATGACGCTCGACCTTACCGTGGTGCGATGGTTTGTGTGCCTCAGTGATCCATTGAGCTATACTGGGTGGTGCATTTTTTGCACCTTCAGAGTCACTCATACCAGATTGGTCAATGGTTAGAGGCCAAACAAACTCAGCCTCCGGGTCCTCAAGTTTGGGGGTTGGAATGAGAGTGGCACCTTATTCCTTAAAACGGGCTCCTTGTAGCGCAACGCCAAACCCGCTGCCTTGCGGTCAGGTTTTTGAACCAAAGGCTTTGGTTGAGAACCCATAATCGTTCGCCTGTCTAGGTCTGGGTAACCTGACAGTATCGTGCCCATGCAATACAATGAATTTCTCTTCAAACAAATTCCTGATGCGCCGGACACCACAGAGGATAATCAACGGTGCCCTATCTGCTGCATCGAGCAGGGTGGATAGGGGTTTGGATGCTACTGCTCAAGTCTTCCCGTCTTCTTATTCCCCCTCTTACAATTTTTCACCCTTATCGTCCCATTCAAGCTTCACTTTTATCCCCTCTGGTTTCAACTCACATGTGAACGCGTAGCGTCATTCCTGCCCTTTCGAAAAGCTCATGTCCAACTAAGCGGTCCGTCCCAGTTCATCGGTTTCCAATTTGAGGCGTCAATCCTCCTTCAGGTTGGCATGCCTCAATGTGCACGCACATTGCTTCAGATCGGTCAACAGACAGCACTTGCCCGAACACTAGAGACCCTCTCGATCAATATCTGCTGCTTATCAGAGACCCGCCTGCATGACTCTTGCTCAGTGCCCACTTTGCGATTTCCTTTTAAGTGACACCAGCAACACTTTCTCATTGCGCTCATCCGGTGACGATGCAGCATCGAGCACCGGTCAAGCTAGTGTTGGCATTGCCCTGAGTCCCCGGGTTGAAGCTGCTGTGGTTGATTGGATTCCAATTAGTAGCCGGATGTGTACGGTCCGATTGACTGGCTCGTTCAAAGCTTCGAAGTCGCGCGGGACTAACAGGTGTCTATTCGTTATCGCTGCCTATGCACCGACAAACTGTAGCGATGACTCGGGAAAAGACGACTTCTATCGCCAACTGAAGGAACTCCTTCGCCACAGAAGAAGCTCGGACACTGTTATGCTGGCCGGGGATCTGAACGCTCAAGTTGGAAAATTACCACTGATTTAATGCACCTGGGCGTCCAGCATGGTGTAGGCTCCCTTAATGATAACGGTGAGCGGTTATTACATTTGTGTGAGGATGTCTGCCTATTTCTTGCGAGCACTAACTCCCGACACAGCACCCGCCAGCCTCCAACCAGCTATGGACGCAAATCGATCACATTACGATAAGTTACCGCTGGAGAGGCTGCATCCAGAACTGTCGCTTGATTTGGAGCACATGTGTGGACACCGACCATGCACTTGTATGTGCTGACCTGTGGATGCGTTTTGGCGGACGCCCACGACGACGCTGTGATCGCATTGACACCAACTGGCGAAACCAGCTGTTCTGAATGTCTATCAAAGTACGCTGTCATGCGAGTTGAGTAAGCGCTCACTGGAGACAATTGAAGCACAATGGTCTCATATTCACCATATCTTACTAGCAGCAGACAGATAATCATGTGGTAAGTCTAATAGCCAACATGGACATTGCGTTTCTTCGCAGTCTCCGGAGCTTATCGATGCTCGCCGGCATATTCCGACTGGAAGTGAACACAGTGACATTCGTAGAAACTCCGTGCTAGCCTGAAGAGAAACCGTGAATCTTGGTGATCTCATCGTGTTTCATAGATAGAAATGGCCGCTGCCCCATCGTAAGTTATTCCGGCTGATACGGCAAATTGGACCTGGTGTTAATGAACAATTTATGACGAGAGTGGACAGCCTATCCACGTGTCAAAACGCTAGGAGCGTTAGGCTGAGCACTTTAAAGACAATTCAATCGGTCGGAATTGTTAGATTTCTCGCCGGCCACTTATCGCCCCGCTCAGTGGGCTGTCCTTTTGATCTGCCTTTTAACTCAGAGGTCGAATGTGAGATCGGACTGTTAAATAAAGCCGCGGGACCAGATGATCTTACTCCAGCGCTCTTCAAATTCGGTGTACCTGCACTTGTGGATGATTTATACCATTGCAAGGGAAACTATGGGAGCAGGAAACTGGCCCAACCGATTGGAGCCGCTCCGTCATAGTTCCAATTGTCAAGCGAGTCTCAAGATCGGAATGCGGCAACCATAGAGGAATCAGTCTGATCTCCATCGCCTCCAAATTGATTGCCTCTGTCATCCTTCGCAGACTGACTGGCACTTATGAAAGCCATATTCGTGAAAAGCAAGCCGGGTTTCGTCGACGTCGTGGCTGCATTGATCACATCTTCATTTTGGTAAGTTGTTGGAACACCGTCACATATATTGGCGGCCCACTGTTGTTGTGTTCCTCGATATCAAAGGTGCCTTCGATTCGGTGGATAGACGTGCACTTTGGGACTGCCTACTCAGGAAAGTTATAACTGAGAAATATGTAAATATTACCCGAGTATTATATGCGCATAGCTCAGGCAGAGTGAGGGCTTACGGCAAGCTGTCGTCGCCCATTAATACCTCCAGCGGTGTGATACAACGAGACCTGCTGTCACCTTTCCTCTTCAACTTCGCTACAGACGAAGTCATGGAAATCGCGTATCCAGGACATGACTTAGAAGGTGTGGAGCTACTCCCAGGAGAATGAATCCTTGACATGGAGTATGCTGACGATATTGCCCTTATCTGTGACAGCTCACAAACGTGCCAAGCGGCACTGGACAGATTAGCACTGGCTGTCAACCGCCTCGTGTTTTGCACATCTTTTCAGTTAAAAATTCGTGGGCTTCTCATCGAGTTCAACATCTTTACAGACTGCCACCCAACAGTTTGCAAAATGGGGCCTTCTACTCAGGCTAGGATAGAATCCTAACCGACTTGGCAAATAAATTAACGAAGTGTGGGGACTAAGCTTATGCCTCAGTAGTTAGAACAGATTGCGCTCAGGCCATTATTGCAAATGGGGACGACTATCGATTCACCCCAAGATGATGGAACTACCTCTATCGACCATACTTTCGAGAACAAAGCAGTGAGTTCTCGAACCAGCGAAGTGGCACTATCTTTAAATAGAGCTGGAGGAAGATCATCAGGGCCGGAGGCTTTATAACACTTCATGTGCCTGAGCGCCTGCTCGATTTCCCGGTATTATCGAGGAGAGAGAGTAGCAAGCTCCATCTCCCTAGCACGTTCACACCACCAAGCTTCGCGGTCCATTTGCAGACTCCTGTGCAAATTTTGACCAAGGCATTGGCGTTCTTCACTGTGACTGAAATCCGAAGAGATCCAAAGGCGTTCGTCTATCAGCGACAAGGAGGCGGCGGAAATCCAATGTTTCGGTGGGTGACAGGCAACTCCTCAAGTGTCGATACTGGCGAAAACTAAGGCATCTTTGTTTTGCGTCCACTGCGAGTCAAGATCACCATCAATAGTTGAGCCAAGCAAGGATGATAGTGAGGCTTGGTACCTGGTTAAAATCGCATGGTTTTGTAGTTTTGCGACGTCCGGTCGGTAGTGAGCGCGCTTAGCTGATCCGCCGAAACCCATGCAAATGTTAACACGAACCAATACGTGATCGGAGTCTGGATAAGTTGACCAGTACGATCGGCAATCCGTTACGCTTCCGCCATCTGTAGCTGATTGCTATGTGGTCAAGCTGGGAGCATTCTTGCGTTTGTGAGGGGGGGGGGGCGCTAGGTAGCAGTGTGTCTCCTCGAGTGCCGAAAACCAGTGCTCGAAGGAAACAAGCGACGATCAGAGGAAAGAGCAAGCAGTCTGTCTCCATTGTCTGATCGACTGCCACAGAGGACAAAACTACCTCCAAACGTGGTGCTCGCTTGGTGGAAGGCGGCCCACTCGTGGGTTAAAGTCCCCGGCAAGAATGACTATGTCAGTTCTTTGGGGGAACGCAGAAGTTCATGTAGCTGTCAGTCAAGGTTATCTTTGATTGTATCCGGAATGCAGTCTGTAGGGGCGTAGGCGGAGACGACAAACAATGCACGCTTAACTTCTCGACGTCTGTTTACATTACATAAACATTTTAATCGGACTGCGAGTAGCCGACAGTTGACTGGGATCCAGTCAAGCAGAGCTGATTCAGCCCTGACATTCAGTGCAACCTCAACACCAGTTTGGTCAGACGCGGCAGCTTCTGGGTCTACGGAAAGCCGCAAGTGGTATTTGGCGTCAGCGTTTGCCGGAGAGACCATTCTGATGACGGCGCTAGAGTCTTGCAATCTGGTCTCTGAAAGGCAACAGATATCTACAGAGAGCGTTTCAAGAGCACGGACCAGAAATGCTTGCGTCCGAACTGCATCAAAGTTCAAACATTAAACGTTGCGAAGATGAATGGTAGAGGTTCAGATGCCATGCGTACGACGTGACCGAGCCATCTCAACTGGCGCAACAAAACCTGTTTGTTGGAGGGAATACCCCATTCCCCAAGATCCGACGTCGAAAGTCATTACTATTAACTCGACGTTGCCACCAAACACGAGCAATCCTCCTTAAGCAACCGTTATCGCAGGCGAAAATATAACGCATGTCCTCCATGAAAATCGGCCAGGACGCGGTTCCATGCAACAACAGTAAGTGAACGGATGCGCTGTAAACGCGGCCCTCCAGCGAGAATGAGAAGTCGCGACGACGCCACAAGTGCCGCAGATTGGCAAATACTGACCGGGCTTTATCGATGCGAAGAGAAACTTCTTTGTTGATAGTGCAGTCAGCAGAAACAGCTCCCAAGGCAGACGAAACTATCTACCTGTTCAAATTGTGCACCTTCGAGAGTGAGCACGGGAGCAGGTGTAAGCCAATTCTTGAGCAGTACGTTACACTTCGAAGGGATGAAGCTCATGCCAAACTTAGATGTTGCAACCGCCAAACGATCCAGAATGAGTTGCATACCCTGATGATCGTCACCAAGTAAGGTGATATCATCAGCATAATCTAAGTCGCTCGCGCGCTCACCCGATAGAAGATCTAGGCCAAAATGTTGGCAACCTTCTAGAGGATTCGACAGAACGTCTTCGATTGCGCAGTTGAAGAGGGATCGGGACATAGAGCAGCCCTGTCGCACACTGCTATTGACAGCGATTTGCGAAGAAAGCTCGCCACAGACCCTCACTCTGCCGGATGTATGAAGGTAAAGTGCTCGTAAGAGGACGGTATATTTCTCTGGCACCCCGTTCTTTAAGAAGCAAAGCCATAAAGCAGATCGATCAATGGAGTGAAAAGCGGCACGCATGCCTAGGAATGCAACTATAGTGGGCCTGTGATAAATGTGGTGATGTTCGAGGAGCTGGCGGAGCGTGAATATTTGATCCACGCCTCCGCGGCCGGGACGGAAACCAGCTTGTTCTTCACGGTAATATGATTCATGTAGTGGGCATAGTCTGCGAAGCAAATCGGTGCCAATAGCTTGGAGGCAACCAAAACAAGACTGATCCCGCGATGATTGACACACGAAGTGCGAGCGCCTTTCTTAAAAATCGGGACAATAACTGATTTGCTCCAAGAGGAAGGCACCCTCTCTTCATGCCAGATTTTTGCGAACAGTGAGGTCAGCTGGTTAATGATTGCCATGCCGCAGAAGGAAGTCCGTCTGAGCCGGTAGTCTTGAACCGTTTCAAGCGTCGAATCTCGAGGCAGACTTCCGCTTCGCTGGGTGAACTCAGTGCGACGAGCCAGGGTGGACAACAAGGTGCACTGCATGTACTGATGGATGGTGGAGGCCAATTGAACTGCGAGTGAAAGTGCTCGACCCAGGAGTCCGTACGCCGCTGTTGATTGGTGATGGGAGACTCATCTACCTAACAAATGACCTCACTGACACCATAATTCCTGAGGCCAGTATAGCGAATGAGTTGGAAAAGCTTGCGAGTGTTGCCAGGGAGGGCAGCGGTCTTCATCTCTAAGGCACGCTCAGACCAACATGTCTAACGATCCTTGCGTAGGCTTTGCTTCAGCAGCCGGTTGGCAGGACGGCGCCGCTCGTTGCAAGCTGATTTCGCCGGGATATCTTTGCGGCGTTCGAACAGCTCCAGAGAACGAGCAGAGATCCAAGCCTTCAAGGGGCGTCGAGTTAGGCCGCAGCATGACTGTCCGGAAATGGTCATCGCCTTCCGTATACAAGTCCAGTGGTGCTCCACGTCTTGCGGTAGATTGCAACTGAGTGCATATGCCAGTGAATAATGATAGCTCGCTTGGACGGAGGATCAGTTAATCTATTTACATCAATCTTGCGGTGCTTCATGTTTCGGAACCCTCTAAAACACATGCAGATGTTCGCGAAGACCAGTGCATGATCTGAGTCACCGAAGGTGGACCAAAAGAACCTGCAGTCCAGTACGCTGCCACGCCATCTGAAGATCATTGTAATATGATCAATTTGGGACCACGGTTGTGTTGGTGAAAGGGGACGCCACGTTGCGGAACGATTCTTCGTACGCCTGAAGCTAGTGCTCGAGAGAAACAGATGGTTGTCTTCGCACAATGTGAGAAACTTCTCTCTGTCATCAGAGCGGTTCTCATCGAGCGCGTGGTGACCACCAAAGTGACGTTCGTATAATAATAGGCGGTTAACCCGTGCATTAAAATCCCCAGCAAGGACAACGACATCCGATATTTTAGCATTAGTCAAGAGCCGATGTAGATCCCGGTAGAACTAGTCCTTGATCGAGCAGCAACTGGAGTCAGTTGGAGCGTACACGGAGAACACATACAAGTTGCGACTCTCCTCGCGGTGCTTATTGTTCTACATGAACCCCGAAGCCGAACTGCACATAGTCGACTGTTAATCGGGAACCAGTCCAGTAGTGCCGCCTCGGCCTTACCACTTAGTGCTATGCCTACACCAGCCAAACCCGCTGGGGCTGCTTCTGAATCTTCAGAAAGACGCAGGTGATATCTGGCTTCGTGGTCAGTTGGGGATGTCAATGTAAGCACAGTACTGGGATCTTGCAATCGGGTTTCTGAAAGGCAGCAGACATCAATGTCTAGGGAATCTAGGGTACGCGCTAGACCGGCTTGATGTCCATTCTGCATGAGTGTCCAAACCTTGAAGCAAGCCAGACGGAACGAGGATCGGGGACGAAGGAGAGCCATAGGTTAAGCTCCGTGATTCGCGGCGCAACCGGAATCGCAGCTAGATTTTTGAGCACATGAATCGGGTAAGGAAAAGTAAGGATTGTTAACAAATAAACAATTGGAGTGTGATGAAGTTGCGTGAATGTGAGAAGCAGAAACGGTAGCTGATGAGCACGTTGTAGTATATTCCATGGTTTTGTGAGACGGTGTGATACTACCGGGTTGCCCAAGCTGAAGAAAGGAGTTGATTTAGGGGACCCCACCCCGAGGTTTTGGCAAAATAACCTACCCGCAAGGAAACGGGGCGAATGCAGGGAATCGCGCCCAATAGGAGTCGTTGACTGAGTTTTCAGTTCATGCGTCTTTCGTTTGGTAGATCACCAAACAAGGGCTCAATATTCCCCATGAAATCAGCACAATTGCTGGACTACAATTCCTCACCGAGGTGGAACACTCGCCGAACATTTCGCTGGAACGGTATACCCGAACCACCCAGCTGGCACCACGAGGAAGTAGTTCGACAAGCCAATCCCAAGTCGAAGAAGAGCTGGAGCTTCGATGGGGTGAGATACGGTTGCTATCGTAGGACACTGAAAACCGGGAGTTTGGCTGTTGCTTCCATCAGTTGCAAGAAATGTAAATATAGGTGAAGGACGAGGGGTGGGGTGATCTGAGTGAAAATTGAGGAGTTAGCAGAGATGATAGACATAAAAAGAGCAGTAGTAAGCAGTGTGTTCCCTGTTTTGTCAGTGTGAGTGATACTACCCGGTTGCCCAGGCCGAAGTAGGGGACCCTACCCCGAGCCTTTGATAAAGATCTAACCTACAAGGCAGCAGGGCGATGTGAGGGCGTAGCAACCCGTTGGGAGCCGGTGACCAAATAGATGGTTCAGGCGTCTTTCCATTCGTGAAGGACCCTTGAAATACAATGCCTCTCAGAGCGGGGCAAAGACTTTATTTAGTGGCGAGTCACATTCACCACGTCGCAGTGTTGTCAGACATTTGTGGTTTTTTATAGGGAGAACACCTGCCAGGCGAAAACCCACACATCCTGGAACACTGCCGCCGAACCACTTGCTAGGACGGGAAAAATCCGAACTACCCGGCTGGCACCACGAGGAGGCTGTTCGGCAAGCCAGCCGTAGTCACACTGGATCAAGTTAGGAGCTGCACAGCGTTTGAGTAGGGTATCCTTTAATAGGGACCTGTGATGCGATTAGTGTATACTTGTTGTAATTGTTCTAAAGCAATATGATCCAGATTTTTGAGTTGTTATAACATAGAGCTGTTTCAATAAGAAATGAGCGAAAGATTTATGCATTGAGCATACATACACTTTCAAGGGGAATGTTCTAAATAACAATGCGACGTAAAATATACGACAGAATGGATGGAGAGATTGAGTGTCTACCATAAGCGCCAATTGTGCTTGAGAACCCGCCTATTTAAGCAATCGCGGGGTCACAAGTCCAGCTATAATAGGAAGCGATGCAGAAGCCAGAACCACATGGAAAGGGGGAATCCGTGGATTTTGCAGGGGATCGAAGCGATCAACACGATTACCTAGGAATAAACTCAATAGATGTAACCGAAGACAATCAAATGAGATGCATTTTCGAAGGGAAATCGTTGTTGAGGAACAGATGACTGTGACAGAATAGCATAGGCGATTGGGAACCCAGGACTGATACACAAAAGTGACACTGAGTGGGAACTGAACCAAGGACCATGGATTCATAGAATGAAGGCAATCAAATAAAGGTTACCAAAATGTCAATGAAGTAATTGGACTAACGATTAGTGACAGTGTGCCTAGTGGTGTTTCTGGAGGAATGCTTAAACTCGTCCCACACCTGAACCGCGATATGCTATCCAAGTGTACTAGAAAAACAGGAGCATGCTACCTGGTAGGTCGACAAAAGCTTAACCTGCTCGGAATCGATGAGATTAAAATGTGTTAGAGCGCATTGATGTCGCAGTGAACTAGGTCTGCAATTAGCTTCAGGCGCAATGGGTCACATTAGTAGGACCTGCTCACAAAATGATACAGTCACTCCGCTTTTCAGACACAAAACTTGAGGCAACACTGACGTTACGTATAAGAGCAACATCTGTTCTTAGATCTAAACGACTGATAGTTAAGTATCAGCTTGATCGCTTGCAACTAGCTGATATTAATAGTATTCATGTAAACTATGCTGTCTAGGTAAATTACTTTCGTAGTGCGGAAGCCAAACAGCAACCCACGCACATGCGTCAATTTTCCAACCGGTCTCAACACAGTTCACGATGGCTAACAGTATCGATTCTCGGTGCAACAAGATAACTTGGATAAGGAAAACAGTGATACATCTTTCGCCAAGCCAGATCTGTTTAATGCCTTCCTTCGGGGAAATTTAGTAAAATGTCACATGGAACTCCTCGCGATAAACATTTACCGTTGGATAATTCAGTGCAATTGTCCACCATTCGGGGTGAGACATCAAACATCTTCGGGAACTGAAGGATCCTATCCTGACCGGAATGTCTGGAGTGACAGCTTACCTGGATGACATTAATGTCATGGATCAGAGGAAAAACCACCTATGATAGAATGTATAAATTTCTTATCCAAAATCAAGCATATAGCATTTAGCTCCGTGGTAAGTAATACATTTTCTCCACCTACAGTCAAACTTCAGTCTGAATGTAGGTGGTCGCCATCCAGATTGAGAAAGTATAAACACCATTCAAATTTGATCTCTCTCTCATCCGTATTGGAGTATGTTAGTCATTACGTCATTCTGTTGCCATGAACATATCGTGCACCAGTCGGCTATCTTCAGAAGAAGAGGTGTGCATGGAATTGATTACAAACAATTTAAGTTGTCACTAACAAGCGCAAGCAATTGATAACACCACGTCTGTCATCGATGCATTGTGGTCCACTTCGGGACATTTTCGTCGCGACGCATGCTTCAACTAGGGAGTCAAGGCACTAATTTCCCATGCCTATCCTGATGGCTTTCAAATGGTCTTAATTCGTTTCGCTAAATCTGTAATAACAACCAAGGAGAATTGCAACCGAACTGAAGAGGAACTATTGGTCATCCGCTATGAAGCTATGTTTTGTATCATGATCAATACACAGCTACTGAGCTGCAAAAAAAATAAGACAATAAACGTTACAGGTAAAAAAAACTTACAAAATACAAACAATACTGTGTGGCACGGAAGTCAGAGATTGCAGGTAAGGTTTTAAAACCATGAAAACAAAAATAGAGGGGGCTAACGATATTGCGAGCGACGAAAGGCGGCAAAGCAGCTGGAGGCCTCAGGAACGAGCCGGGAATGGTTCCCGAGTGACAAAGATATCGTGCATAAGTCGAGAAAGGCGAGGAACGTAGTGGTGGAGAGCCAGATTTTTCGAAGATACGCATTTGGCCACGCCTCCAGGATTAACCCCAAGGAGAACGACTCAACCCGGAATGAGAAAATCAAGTGCTATCAAACGACTCCAAGGCGACCAAAATGGGACGGATAAAAACGGAGATATGGGGTGAAACATGTAGGATTATGCAATGGCGTAACCTGTGTACGCGCATAGATGTATCGCGAGCGGACACGAGAAAAGGTGGTGCGTCGTGAGAGAGAAAAATGACCCATATCTGCGTGTTTGCGGGAGTGAGCTAATTGCCTGCTATCGTGTCAATAAACATGGTGCCTCAGTGTCACGTCTTCCTGCCACACTATAATGCAAAGTATCGTAGTATGCTCTAAGTATGAGATCGTTGACAAGGTAATGTGATGTATAGTGTCATACTAAGCATAACATGTGAGAACGTGGTTGGAGGGGGAGGATAAGCGGGAAAAGGAGGAACGGAGAAACACAACACAAAAGCCATAAAGATCGGCTTTTTGTTATGTCAGCTAGAGTTTCCAACCAAACCTGTTAATCGTTTTTGGGGCCCAAGCCAGGAAGTCAGGGGGCATCAACCGAAACCAGACTTCAAGTGAGGGACTCCAATCCTCTTGACCAAGTAATCGCTGGCCTCCCCTCCTCTTCTTAATCCACCCCTCGATCGAGCAAACCACGCACGTCGCGGGAGTCCGTGTGCTGGTCTGCACAACACGTGGCCCAGACATCGGAGGTTGGTGCGTGAAATAACGTTGCTGAGCGGTTCACGCGCTCTTCCTGCACCAAATGCACGACGCCGAACACATTCATTGCTCACGTGGCGCTCCCACTAGACATGAGGTATGCTGCGAAGGCAGCGATGGTCGAACGTAGTCTCTTTACGTCTGTCGACTTGATTGGCAGGTCTCACAACTGCAGAGAAGGGTTGAACGGACGGCTGCGTTATAAACTCGGTCCTTGAGGCCGGTAGTGCTATCGCGCCGGTGCCACAGCTGGCGGAGATTAGCAAAAGTGCATCCAGTTTTTGTCATACGATTTGCGATCTCATGTACTATTCCAGTGGCACTAACACAGCTGCCTAGGTACTTGAATTGCTGATCATCACCAAGAATCACCGTGGGGGTGGCTTCCTACCAGTCTTGGGGTAGAACTTTGCATTTCGAAGGTGCAAAGCATTGCCCGAAACGATTGACAGCTAGAGTTAACTTATTCACTGCAACTTGGCACGTTCGGGAGCTGCTAGAGTAAGGCAATGTCATCGGCCTAGTTCAAAGCAAGAAGTCCATCACCTGGAATCAGCTCCACACCTTCCAAGTCGTGCTCAGTGAACGCGGTTTTCATGACTTCATTGATAGAGGAGTTAAAAAGGAAAGATGACAGCTGGTAATCTTGTTTCACAATACTGGAGATATTGGAGGGTGGTGATAGTTTGCCATAAGCCCTCACTCTGCCAGAACTATGCGCGTACAGCGCTTTCATGACATTTAGGCAATTACTGAGCACACCTTCCCCGAGCAGACAGTACTAAAAGGTACATCGATCCAGTGAATCGAAGTCTAGGAACAAGACTACGGTGGCTCGGCAATAAAGATGGCAGTATCCCAACAACTGACGTACAGTGAAGATGTGGTCAATGCAGCCTCAAATTTGACGAAACATGGCGTGCTCCTCGCGAATCTGAGTTTCATGGATGTCAGCAAGTCTGTAGAGGACGACAGAGGCAAGCAAGTTAGAGGGAATTGTGATCAAACTGATTCCTCTATGACTGCCGCATTCCGAACGTAAGCCTTCTTGAAAAATTGAGACAAGAACAAAGTCTGTTGGGACAGTCTCCTACTCCCACAGTTTCACTAGTAACTTGTGCAAATTATCCACGAGAGGTAGTTCTCCAAATTTGAAAATCACGAGAGAAAGTTTATCTGCAGTGACTTTATACAAGATGTTTTTGACCGTACGTTCAAGCTTCTGGCGGAACACAAAACCTCATTGGCTATATTTGATCAAGCAGATGTATTACATCGTCGCAACATGTTTCACCAACCGGATCTGGGAGGCATAGTGATTGCAGTAGTGGCAACGAAAGCGAATAGCGAGTTCAATGTAAATGATGTCAGACACAGTTTTCCGGTTACCATAGACGCAGTACAAGGCGCTACACCGTAGGAGTCTGAACAGATAGATCAAAATCGTGCACAGCAACCGAGTTTCAACAGTTCTACGAAAAGATTGTGTAATTTTCGCAGAGCTGTCATTTCGAAAGTACTATAAGCAAGGATAATGCGACAATTTCGTGCAGGTAATGAGAGAATAGAGCGAATGAAATCCATACCATGCAGCTGTCTATTTGTCTTTCTTAGAAAAGCGACCGAAAGAGCTAACAAAGAGCCGTCACATATCCACTATGGCCTCCAAGGCATCTCCGAAAGCATGCGTACACAGGTTTTAGGACAGTCACAGATGAGAAATTTAATTTGGTCATATATCCAAATAACAAGGCTTTCTCACGACAACCGAAGCCACTGTTTCCAAACTGCGACAGTTATTCAGGAGGTTTGGCTTTCCGGAAGATGTGGTAAGTGACAAGGGTTAAGTTCCGCTTGTTTCTCAACGTCTGCAAGACATGTGCAATCATTAATGTCCGGGCATAACTCTGCCCACAATTAAACGGCTGTAGAATGTTATGTGGACATATTTAGTCGGCGTCCTTCAGAAACCAGTGGGAAAGGGAACAAGACAAGACAACTAACTGTCGATATCCAGAGGACGAGCGGTGCTCTTTGTCTCGGACCATAAAGCTGATAGTAACGACGATAGTGACAATAACTATGGATTTTTTACATGTGAATTGGAAAGAGAGAAGAAACGGGAGGAAATAAAGTGCCTGACCAGCCTGTCCATGAGTACAGTCCTCTGAAATAATCAAGTGGTTCGAGTACCAATCAGACTCCTTAACAGTGTGGAATCACAAGTGGTATGAAAGATCACCGAAAGCTGTTGATCACAGTCGTTGAGGTATGGGCGTTCAAAAGTAGCAGATACAGGGTGTCTTGAATGGCACCACCACACGTTGTTCTCAAAGAAAGCATACAGTAAAACCTCCGAAGTTGGCCACTTCTCTGATTTTATCTTCTTTTCTTCATTGTTCAAACGTCCATATGGAACCAGACCTCAAAACCAGTCCATTGGTGGTCAACTTACGGAGGTTTTACTGTATATAACACCGCAGTCGGATAAGTGTAGCAACGAGAACTCCTAGGATGCACAGAAGCCAGTTAATAAAAGATAGCTGTGGTAAGGCATCTAAAGCGCATGAAGCCTCAAAAACAGACGATATTTGACGACATTTGGCGCGGTTGATTTGACCGATGTCATGAGGCAAGTAGAACATCGAACAGCGGACGAGATCCAGGACTTAAGTAGGCCCTCAGAATTGAATTTTAGAAATACGCTTCTAGTCTCAGGCAAAGACGGTTACGCATTGGCGGTAATGTGTAACCATCAGTGCATCAATGGTAGCGTAGCCAACGTGAAGGATCACATTTTGCGAGAGTAAACATTCACAAGTCGAATGTTCGGAGTGGATTCCAGTGTAGACTATAGGATAGGATATCCAGGTTGAGCTTGAGAAATTTGGCGAGGAATAAAGATGATTAATGGCAGAAAATATATGTGGAGTATGGGTACTGTACATAGTCGGTTAGAGTTATCATCAAGTTATCCGCGTATCTACCACTTTCGTTTATGAGGATCGGAGGAAAGTAAAGGGTAGTGTGGTTTTCGATGGGTATACAGGGAATAAGTAGGAGAGCAGAGGCGCAGGGATAAGGTACAAAAGTGTCTTCACTTTGCTACCCAACAGCAAGTAGCAGGGATTGAGCAGGAAATGAAAAAAATGAAGTTGCCATTTTCTGTAGACGTCGTGAACAAACGAAGTGGAAAATGTCATGGTAAGATTGGAGGGGTGAATCAACAGCTGAGGTTGAATTGAAATCCTTCAATGAGTGCTTACAGTCATGCCGGTATCCAAAACACTTTTGGAAAGATATACGCCAATGTGGTCTGTACCCTAATGTGCGCAATTTGAGGCGGCACACTCTCAACTATATGGATAGCAATCGCACGAAATTATCGGAGCTGGAAAGATTCATCTCACAACGAATGCATGCCGTCATGGGCTTATCGGAAGTATATATATATATATTTGCAAAAGTCTGCTAACAGACATAATGCCATCAGAAACCATGGGACTCAAACGAAAGTACAGAAACAGTACAATAAAACACAACACAACAATGTCCATGGTTTCCTCAGAGGGCGAGATACTACCCGGTTGCCCAAGCCGAAGTAGGGTGTTGACTTAGGGGACACCACCCCGAGCCTTTGGCTGAATAGCCTGCCCACAAGGCAGCGGAGCGAATTCAGGGAATCGCGCCCATTGGGAGCCGGTGACTGATTGCTCAGTTCATACGCATACGTAGAACAGGTTAAAAAGCAAAGGGGCGCACAGAAAAGGAAGAAGTTGCTTAGCTCGCTAAATAGTCAAGTGCCGCAACTGAACTTTCCGGGTAACCCGGAGCGGTATGTGTTTAACCTTTCTAGTATCGTGCTTAGCCTAACACAACTAAATGTGTTGTCATTAGGCCCTAAGTTTTACATCCTTTGTAAAAAAAAGTTGATCAGGCTGCATTAGAGGTGCAATTTGAGAGCTTAATAGCGCAGGCACGCGACCTGTCATCAAATTCGCCAGGGGACGTTGAGAACATATTATCTAGCTTAGTAAACACCTGTCATGATTACATTAAGGCTAGACCAGCCAGTAGTGGTTTTCTTACAAGCGAACATATGCAGTCACTTAGAGTTATGGTTAAACAAAGAGTTAATTATCTCTAAGCCAGATAAAGGTTCCGGTATAGTTCTAATGAATAGAACTGATGATGTTAGTAAGATGCAACATATTCTTAGTAATGAAAGTAAGTTTCAAAAGCTAACATTAGGAAAGGATAATACAGAAGAGTTAGAAAAACAACTGACCGATTTGCTCCGACGAACGATGAAAGAGAATGTTATCACAAAGTGCGAATTCGAAAAGCTGAGACCCTCAGGCGGACATCTACCACGGTTGTACGGCCTCCCTAAAGTACACAAGGAGGGCGCTCCAATGCGTCCCATACTGGATATGGTTAGCTCTCCGCAACATTTGATAGCTCAATGGATGGTTGAGAAGCTGGAATCGCTGCGTAAAACCACCTGCACTTACTGAGTGAAAGACACTTTCGAATTCATTGAGAAAATAAGGGACGTGAACCTTAACAACAAATGGATGTCGCCATTTGATATGCAGTCGTTGTTTGTGAATATTTCGTTGTTGAAAACAGTAGAATATGTCTCCGAACTAGTACGGCAACTGAATGTACTTATAAGTGTCCCGGAAAACCTCATGAAGGAATTGTTGCTCAGATGCACCTTAAACGTGCAGTTCACCTTTAACGGGGAGATGTATCATCAAATTGATGGAGTTGCCATGGGCTCACCATTGGGGTCCTTTCTAGCAGATGCCTTTATGGTAAAATTGGAGTATAACGTATTAAGAACGCACATCAACGAAGTCGAGATGTATATACGTTATGTAGACGATACATTTATACTCTGCAAATCGGAAGCGCAGACTGTGAAACTGTTGGAAGCTTTTAATGATGCGCATCAGAATCTACATTTCACATGTGAGCATGAATCCAGAAACCGACTACCGTTCCTGGATGTTGATATCATCAGAAACGCCGATGGATCGTGCAGCAGAGGGGTATATAGAAAACCAACTTAGACTGGACAGTACACCAACTTCTATAGTGCGGTACCCATACAGTACAAACGAAACATCGTCCGCACTCTTGCGTTCCGGGCACATAGAACTTGCACCCCGGACACAATCACCAAGGAATTGCAAAGAATCGGCGACGCGCTAAGAGAGAATGGGTATCCAGATAAATTCATCCTCAAACATTTGAAAGAACGCAAGATAAAACCACCGAGGATGAATGTACCCAAAAAAGAACTAATTGTGCACTAAAAGCGACAGCGCGGCTGATGCCCTGTCCAAACGCCTGAAAGACGCTATTGAAAAGACCTATTTCGTGGCTCGCCTACGCATAGTATTTTACAATAAGCCTTTATCTGCAAAACCTTTGAAAGACAGGCTGCCTCCGGTGACTCGATCAATGGTTGTTTATCTTTACTCGTGCTCCTGTGGGGCACGATACGTGGGTCGTACCACGAGGCGCCTATCTCATAGGATTCGCGAACACATCTTAAAGTGGTTTTACAAAGGTGGAGCGAGGTCCAGTAACAGTTCCATCTTATCTCACTTTCTAGAGTGCAATCACACAGGGACGGAAAATGAGTTTAGAGTCATCTAAACTGTTCTTGAATGTTTCACGCACGGATTCCGGATGCATCTTCTGTCTATTGCGGAAGCTATCTACATCCGTCACCTCAAGCCAGAATTGTGCGTAGAAAAACAGTTCGTAAGTCCTTTACTCCTACCATGGCCTACAACTTCGGCTATGATTTCCTCTGTACATACTTGCCACTTCCAATGACCCCGTGATTTATTGATTTGTACCCGTGAAATTAAACATTCTGTTCAATACGCAGCCCAATCCGGCACATTTAGCACTTTCTCCTCATCATGTTATGTTTGAGTCTGATGAGAATTACCGAAAACAATTCTTTACTCTGATTCCGCCTCCACTGATCCATGCTAATGAATATGAAGTTGGCATTTTCTGTACACGTAGTAAACAAACGAAGTGGGAAATGTCATGGTACCTTTGAAGGAGTGAATCAGCAGCATTCGAAACTGTAGTTGGTTTTCGAAAAGCGCAATCACAAATCATAGGGACCACAAGGAGTCCAAGAGTTTTGATCATGTTTACGAAACTAGGATCGCTCTGAATGCAACGGTCAACATGAAAAACCGAGAAATCCCATCCCTCCGAGATTTCTGTTCCCAAGTTCAACGGCATCTACGTAATCAGTTTAAGAGCCGCGCAGCATAGGTCACCACGTTTAAAACCCAGTTTAGACGGCGTTTAGATCAATAATGTATGTCGTATAGGCGAGCGAACAAAAGCAATTTATTGTATTGTAAGAGTCAAGTGTTGGCAATCGCGGTGGAAAAGGAAGTGTGTAAGGGAGAAAAGTCATCTGGACATTATCCTGTGGTCGACCACGGCCGATAAAACAGATTTTCAATCAAGTACAGTCATAGTGCAATGAGATGCCGTACGATGCCGCATTTAAAGAAAGAACAACAAGAAAAAGCGGTAGATGTGTAATCGGTAACACAGCTAAACAGCGATGGAATCACCATTTCTCTACATTTTGAGCGCAACGCTCTAGTCGTGCGAGTTATGTGAAGCAGACTGGCTATACTGTTCATAACCCTTGAAAACAGCAGTGATTAGCAGAGCAAGAGCGAGACCCTGAGGTGCATTCATAAAAAGCGTAGATTTGATGAACTGCCAGGGGGTCTTGTGTATCTTTGGAGAAAAATGCCAAGCGTAATTCCTGTTGAAAATGGAGGCAGAGAAAAAAGTGCGTGAAAAGGACTGGAAAGCTCAAAAGAGGGGAAAAGCGGAGAGCATTCGAAAAATTGCACAAAGGATAATTAAAAGCGAATGCAGGAGAGCGACGTTCAACAGTGAAGCGGGAAATCATGAACCACAAACGCTGGTGTAGAACGTTGTTGATAGTGGAAGGAGGGATCCAAAAAGACGCAAACGGAGAGGAGTAAACCGATCTCAATGGGATTATGCAAAAGGCCGCTGTCCGTTTCAAAAACAGAGTGCGCGCGCAATGCCGGGAAAAATACAAATGGGGAACAACATACAAATTGCGAAGAAATTTCAACGACTATTCTCATCAGGCGAACAAAATAAAAGGCAGGAGCATACAGATAAATTGAGGTATTCCTGGTCCGACTTTGATTACCTAGTAAGGGATTAGTAAGGTCACTACTAGAAACTACGATCAGTTCAGCGATACTAAACGAACCCTATACCAGCGGAGTTTAAAATTCGGTGTTAAGAAGAACTAATGAAATCGAATTAAAGGGAGAGCATACGCAAGTGAAGTGTAGTTACACAATTCAAAATGCGGTAGTTTGATTGTAAATGTTTCGGCCGAGACGAACAAAGAATGTTTGCGTCCGTTTAAGTAATTTTCTAGCATCGCAACACGTTAGAAGGGCAGTGAAATACGGAAAGGGTTTTCATGAAAGGGCATAAGCTACATGCACTTCTAACGTCTTGTAAACAGAAACCACTTTGGATTCCAGTGTCTTTGAGTCATATGTTAGAGTGACAAGATGTTAAAAGTAAAAAGGCATCAGCAGTACGCCGGGACGTGGTACAGACGCTTCGTTGCCGGGCATCTACCACCGGCCGCACATGGGCTAAGGTCTTCCGGGCCCTATGCAGGCTCGAACCCGCGTCCTGGGGTCGCAAGGCAGGCTTGTGATCCTTAAGGCTACGGGTTGGACATTAAATTCCTACGCTGTTTTAAAGATACGAAATTGGAAACGCGTGCATGAGGTGTGCACACTACCGTGAGGCAGAACCCATTCCGCTGGTGCTGCAGTAATGCAATAAAGCAAACAAATTGATTCTAGCAAGGATGTTTAAAAGTGAATGCTTGTAGAAGGGAAACAGTGTGAAAGAAGTCCACAAAATGAGCAGTTGGATTTCGTGTGCGTTCACGGGTATATTTCGCAGAGTAACTGAGGTGTGCAACAGACAGAGTTTATCAAGGTTGTACAAGGAAGCAAGGTGGTAGTCAAAAGCGTATCAATAAGCTGTGATGACAAGAACAACATCGCACAGCATTTCGGATGGAATTGGCCCCACGGTAAGTGAGGCACATAAAAGACACACGGACATCAGTAGGTAACACATTCGACCACCACTCACATGCTCTGGCCAGGGGAAGAGTGATGATATGACATCAATAATCTCAGAAGAATATTCACGGTGCATGGGCGGCGCGATAGTACACTAAGTAGGCGGCTATAGCACAACACTACAGAACTAGAGCAAATAGTCCATCGCTTAACTGGTGAATGCTAGATGTCACTGGTTCAACGAACGGTTTCGTTCCATTGTAAGAGTAGGGAAGAGGGCAGAACCGCGACAGAAGCCCTGGGTGCAGCGATTACCGCCCAACGCCTATATCCATAGACTTCGAGTCTCACGGCACGTGGACTGCAACAGTAAGGTACAAGTTAGTGATGAGTTGACTCGATTACTTCGTGTAAGCTTATCAATCGCAAACATGTAGGCATATCAAAACCGCGTGTATGTGAAATAGATAAATGGCCTATCGGGATGCTTGGCGGTACCCTGGTAGGTTCACACGTATAGTCAGCTGTCTCTGCACACACAATAGTGGTGGCTCATGATCGGTTTATAAGTACCTTAGTGACAAGTCCAAGCGAGATCGCACCGATAGTCGAAAATGGAGTCGGTATTAATTAAGTTGACAATCGAATGTGATTAGATTATGAAAACCATCGTGGAGTGGATTGGTGTTTCAGTGAATAAGATGTACAATGCAGCTGAACTATGGCAGCTCACGTCAACGAGACCTTCGCTTATGTGTTCGATTAGGTCACCAATAAGGAGGCAGTGAAGGTCCCATGGCTTAGATGAATTCCTGTAGATCTGTCTCCATAGCTCTTGGGCCCAATCATTGGAGATAAGGTGATCGAATCAAAAAATACACTTCCAAATGGCTAGACAGCCGGTTGGGATCAGTGACAACGAAATCAGGCGAATCGAGAAACCGAGCTCTCAGCAATCACAAGGCACTTACTGAGGACCGGCAACCGAGTCAATCCCGATGAGTCATATACTGCCCTGCTACGAAATTAGCGGCCCCACATTCTAATGATACTGTAAACTACTGCCATCGATCGAGAGTGGCCAATGCTGTGTGACACAAACATCTGACTGTACAGCTGGACTTACCGGGGGGTAGCGCGGAGTGCGTCAATTGGTACCAGTTAAAGATATCTATTAGTGGTTGTACTTTTATGATTATTAAGTAGACACGTCTTCTAATTACCTAGCGTGGAACGATGAAGGGAAATGCTTATTTCAAAGGTACAAGCAGTTGTCCTGCTTAGAATAACTATCGCAACTTCGAGCAGAACCGTGGTGCACTTTGAATCAAATGAAAGTCAGTTCAGTCAGTGAGAGTACAAAAACTGATGGATTAGTTCTCCCCACTTCAACGAGCCTGTTACTCCGGTTAAAACAGAGGATTTATAATCTGTGGTGTTCTACTAACAAGTAGTGTGGTATCGTAACGAACATTAGTTAGAACAACTCACAATGGTCAATGGACATACATCGAAATGCAAACATTCATTTGTGGTTGGTGCGACACAGGAAAAGAGAGTGATGGTGAGCAATCCTTTGGGTGGCAGCAATCGTGTGACGTTGCTGTGCCACTATATCCGTTGCGAGCAGCACCTCAACCAGGACATTTATGTTGTACTGTGACACATCACAGCAACTCATCTACTTCATCGACGCCAGCAGTTGATCGTTTCTCGTTGAAAAGCCGTCTGATCGGGGTAATTCGTCAACCAGCTCAGCAATCTGGTGACAAGAGCATTAGAATCTAAGCTTCTCAGATCGAAAAAGGCAAAGTCCATGCGCCGCGGAGGAGTGAGCGCAAACTGTATGAAGAGTATAACATACTTTTACAACTATTCCCTCTAACCTTTTAGAGCGCACCGCTGTCTCATATTTTTCTCACACATGACATTCCAGCAAGGTTATTCACATCCCCTTCACGGTTGTAGATGCGTTAAAAAGACTCTCTTTGCGAGAGCATAGATTCCTTGGTAAACATAACATGTGCCCAAAATCATTAGAGATGGATATCAGGAGCTTGGTCGAACCGTAATCTCGATTTTTCCAACGCTATCTCGACGAGACATCTGCTCCAACCAGGTGGAAACAAGGAACAGCCATGCTCATGTACAAGCGAAGCAATCGTGCAGTGTCAGTAAACAACTACTCGATGATTCGCTTTCCAATGTTAATCACTGCAGTAATACGCATGGTATTTTCAGAGATGTCTAATTGACAGACTCCTCGACGCTGGTGAGGACTCGGTAAAAGTGAGGCAAATTACCCGTCTTGGAAAGCAAGGTGATCAACAAAATCAGCCTATGAGAATCACTTTTGTGGACGAAGCTAGTCCAAGACTGATCGTGCCCCGCCTAAGTAGGCTGAAAGATTTTTAGATCCATGTTCGTCCAGACATGGACCCAGTAGACAGGGAGCGGCTCAAGTCTGCCATCATTGAGCTGAAAAGACGTACTGATGAGGGGAAACAAATCTTTGTATCGTAAATTTTCGGGTGGTTTCCAAGAATCGGTGAATTAGGATAAACAGGCTGCTCACACTTCAAGCACGCCCGGCGGCTCCTGATGCGGCCTGCGAGTAGCCTTCACCAACGTTTGCAGTGTTATGAAAAAGCGCGATGAGCTTTGTTGTTTTGTTGCGTCTGAGGCCAGACGCAGTGTGAATCGCAGAGGCATGGCTGCATTCAGAGTTATACACCCAGGAACTTGAACTCAACGGTTACTCGTGCTTCTGATGCGATAGACTAACGAATGCCCGCGGTGGTGTCTTACTTTACATCCGGTCTTCCCTGCGTGGGCGACTTGTGAGCACCCACCGAAGTGACGATGGTTTGTGTGAGCTACGGTGGTGCTAAATCCGCCTCAGGCGTGGAGAACTACCTGCAGGCGCAGTCTATCGCAGCCCCCTGAGTCGTTGTTTAGAGTGGCTATCCCATCTTCGAACCCACATGAGCCGTCCACACTTTCTACTTATGGGCGATTTTAACTGTCCTCGAATACGATGGCCTGATGTACATTTGATGCCTGGACATGGTGAGGTTGAAGCGAAATTCGTGGAGTTGGTACTGGAAACTGGTGCATCGCATCACATATGCCAGCCAACACGCATAACACCACGCAACCCCGTCCTGTTTCGACCTAATGTTAACGAGCTACGAACAACGAGTACGTGACGTTCGGATCCTGGAGCCCCTGACTACAAGCGAACACTCAGTGCTTATAACTGATATGGAATTACCTTTGTCGTATTCACGTCCGCTGGAACCAGCTTACAACTACTGGAAAACGGACTTCAATGGTCTAGCTCGAGCCGCGAGCCGCCTGGATTGGTCTCTGTCACAAGCTGCATCTGTGAAAGACTGTTAGATATTTGTAAAAGAGAGATTGACACCATTGTGTTCCCAAGTTGTGTCCTTGAAATGTCGGAAGGTTGGACCGATTAAGCCTCACTGGTTCCACAAGGAGTATGAAAATCTGGCTCGGAGGCAGCGCAGACTGTGGGACAGATTCCACCTCTCTGGTTCTGCCAATGACTACGAAGGGTATAAAAGTCAGGGGAATCTCTGCAACAGTGCAAAAAGGAATAAACACCGACATTTCGAAAAGCAGCTCACAATCGCCGCGAAGACCGCCAAAAAGAGAATCTTTGCTTACGTGAAGCGACGCCTGAAGCCGACAGGTGATGTGCCAGTGCTGGATGGCCCGGACGGACAGCCCTTAACCTCCAGCACTGGGCGTGCGTCCGCGTTGGCGGCGCACTTCGCTTCTGTATTTGCAAATGACCAGGTGTCTATTCCGAGTTCGACGTGTACCGTTCCTGGTGTTGTTAAGCGAACCCATAAAACTGAAGGTACCAAATATTCTGCATTTTGTTGATAATCTGAAGTTATGGTGGGTCAGTAAGACTACACAGAAACACATATTGTCGTAAAACTAGGTCCTTCAGAGACAAACGGTTTATTCGACAAAGCAATCTGAGCGAAAATGACGGTGTAACTACCTTGTAGAAGACTTGTATAAAAATATGACGCCTCCATAACTATCAACGCTACTTCATTCATGAGATTATTCCACTGCTTCATGTAAACAAACCCACTCTAGCACAGCAACATATTGAGCAATCAACGTAGAGGTGGGGATGCGCATACGTCCAATCATCTGCTCCCTTTGTTCGCGGCCATCTAAACTGCTTGGCACCGCATATAAGCCCGTCTCGTCTCCCGGACTGCACACTCCTATATCACACAGAAGGTTACAAAGCGACCAAGGCAGAGTACATGAGTGGTCAGTTAAAAACATGCCCTAAGCTAAAGCTACCAAATGTGAAGTATTGAACAGACGCTACCAGAGTAGCTACAAGGGCCAGCTAAGAACGCATCTTCTACAATGCGCTTTTCATGAAATGACCTTGAAGCGGTCGCACAGGACGATGTCTGTTGTTGAAAATGAGTCGAAAAATCCATGGGAAAAGTTAATCACTTACGCCTCGTGTGGAGAGTGGAAAACGAGCGGCCCTCCGTTAAGCAGAACGAATGTTGTACAGCTACACGAAAATGTGTATTGCTGAACCATGCTTTATGTTACACTAGATATTACTATTTCGTGCGTCACGTCTCACTGGCTTTCGCGTTGGTCATGCTTTTGCATTCATTGGTTTGCATCCCTTGATTCGTTCATCCAACCCGTTTGCGACAGCGATGTTGATTGGCTCTGCGGGCCGTCTCGCAGTGTTCGTGTACCAGTTGTCCCTTATGCCCTTCGGCAGATAATTTTCGATCTGTGGCCTTGATACTGGCACTCTCATTCTGATGATCGGCGATGCTGATTGACTTTGTGTCTGAGATGTTCTTTCGCTCGCTCAAACTGCAGTCTACTGCCCCTTGGACGGTCCGTGCCGCTGATTGATTGTCTAGTTGTTTAACCGCCATGGGAAGCGCTGCATCCTCCGTTTGCTTGTTAGTCTCATTGACGGTCTGTGCTGATGGCTGGCAACTAAGACTATGGACTTCCGTCACATTCTGCCTCTCTGATTGGCTGCATAGTGCGTCGGCCTCCATCACGAGAAAACCAGCCTGTGCTGTTGATTGGCCACTAAGCGTATCAACTTCTGTCACACAGAGCGTTTGAGCGGTTCGTAAATGCCCAACGCTTATTTGAGATCGCACATGAAATACGCCATTCGGGTTCGGTACCTTTGGCAGAAGCGTGATCTCGCTGTGCTTGGAATTCCACGACTCATCCAGCGCCATGCATCTTGCCGACACGGGCCATTCCCCAAATCTAGCCGAGGCATTCAAAGTCATCTATCGACCACGACTGTTTACTAAAATGTTTGCTTACCAATCTAAACAAAGGACCTAGATGTTTTCAGCGGACAGGAGCGTCGTCTGAGAGGTGATCGTATAATAGTGTATAGATCTTCAAGGATCCAGACCATGCATTCCGCCATTTATAAAAACAGCCACAAAGTCTTCTTGAGGAGCCACAATTTAAATTTGGCCACATAGTACAGTCAGTTAGAATGCCCCTCGGAACATTTATTCTCTTCGTGAAACGCTCCTATGAGCTTCGTTGTTCCCACTGCAGTTGCATTGCATTGCTCCAATAGCACTACATGAATTAGTTAGCAATAACACAACACAACCGAACTGTGTGCACACATGACTTATTCGGTAAGTCCATTAGCATGGTAGGCACTTATATTTTACCTTTAGAAATCGACTGTTCCATTGAAAACAATCGTGGAATTTGAACATATGTGTACTACTACAGTACGAGTACAAATGTGATATGTGGGAGCGAGTATATACAAGCTGACATGGACTAATCCAGGATGATGCAACGTAAGCATTCCAAAGGGCTGTGGATGTAGGACCAAGGAAGCGTGCTCGGTCCTTTTACTGGTTTTGCTCTACCTAGATGACGTCACCACATCTGTAGAACATGATCGTTCCTACTTATTTGCTGACAACATCAAGGTTGCTTATAAGCTTCAGCGTAATGAACTACACGGAACGCTACTGCTTATTCAAGATGACTTATATCCCCCTGTGTCATGGTGCCACACATGGGTGATGAACCTATCGGCTAAGAAATCAAACATCATGTCTTACGGCTGTTCTAAAACCGAGGGAGTTGCCGCACAGTGAACAAGCCCCTACACACCTGTCCATGCATGATTTTGGCATTAGGCACTCAGCTACCTTCAATTTCTTCGACCAGGTTTAATACCAAACAACACATGCCAGACTATGTGTCTGATATGTAGAACAAAATCCACACAACTCATGTTAGAGTTGAGATTTTTAAAATACCCACTCCATCCTAGAGTACTGTAGCATAATATTTGGTAATATGAAGAGCGACCAGAACTGCTCTGGAACACTTGCAGCGGCTGTTTACTAAACATCTGATTGTTAAGTAGTCTGCAACGAATCACCGAGAACACTACAACAAACTTGAAGCCGAACCCCTTTGGATTCGACTATTGAAGCACAACTTGTTGCTGCTTTACAACCAGTTGCATAAAAGACCTAGTTCGATCTGCCTACACTTTAGCTGCAACATGGCTCAAATCGTGACCTTTGCAACGAAAATTATACGCTGGTTATACCAAAGGTTAGAACAAGTATACACTGAAGTTTCTTCCTGGTTAGGCATACCAATCAGTGGAAAAAACTCAATCACAAGCAGGTTATGTGACAATGTAGCAACGTTTAGTAGTAAGCGCTCCAGTTAACTGGATTTAAATACCATAATCAATCCATGCACATGGGAAAATCTCTCGATGTGTTGTCCCAGGAGGAGAAGCTCAAAAGCAGATAAACATCAATGTTTCCAAAACTCAGCTTTCGCCTTAACCATCCGCAAGAACGTAATTATATGAGTCGTATACGCTAATATTCTAGCTATGCCTTCGTCCATTCAAGAGCATGGATACTTTTGTACAAACCGATCTGTGATGTTATAGACAGCGTTGCCCGCATCAGGAGAAATATACGTATCACTACTATTAGTAGTAGCATTAGCATTATTACAGTGGGTGGCGATACTAGGAAAGGTAGGGCGAAAGTGGTGCCGGAGGTTGCAAGAAGAGCCACAAGAGGTATGATGTGGACGGCAAGGAAATGGACAATGAAAGCATAACGTCGTCCGAGATGATGATGAGGAGAATTGGACTCATACCTACACCGTGTTTCGTGCTGTGAATACGGTTGCTGGTGATTGTGTGAATAACCAGTGGCAGTGTTAGCGATATTACGAGTGAGCGGTTGGACGACAGAAGTTATGCGAGAGGGGCTCGAACTGATTCCCGGAGAAAGCGAGGGATTTCGTTATAGCGATTCAGATCACTATGATAAACAGGTCAACAAGAGTGGAAAGATTCAAAAAAAGCAGGAAATTATTCAAAATACAGAGACCCAAACTGATGAATTGAAAGACTTACAAAAATGAGCCACAAATAGGATGAACAGGATAGTATAAAGACAATAGGAGAATATTACTCCACTACCAGTTCACAATGACGTAGGGGGTGGCAAGGAAGAAGACCGCGTTTGTTGATATACAGCTAATTCGAGAGATGAGAACCGGGTAAAATAGGCGGGAGTGTGAGTTAAAAGTGCGATGTTTACCAGCCAGGAGCAAAATACCGAAATGGGGTGCACAGAATAAGAGAGCAGGTGTTAAACCATACCAATGGTGAGACAGAAAAGGAGACAATTAGACATCCAAAGCAAGTTAAGAGCAAAAGATGAAAATATTTGATTGCACTAGCAGTTAAAGATGACAGAGTGAATCCAAGCAAAGCGCTGAATCCCAAGATGCGTATGTGCCAGACTGAACCGCAAACTCGGTGCAGCTAAATCAAAAAAGATGGCAGCACTAACGAGCGAGAAGTCCGTCTGTCACGCCCGCGTCGCCATAATAGTAATATAAAATGGTTAAGATAAAACGAAATATGACGATGAAAACTGGCAAGCAAAATAAATAGAGGGAACGAAAAGGAACCGCGGAACCACTACGGATAGGAATTCTATAAAGGCAGCTTTTAAAACCGGTCCTTCACCAAGCAGCTTGAAGCTAATTGGTTAGCCAATGAAAGCGGCTCACCTTGAAGTCTAGCAATGTGAATGACCTACTTTGAAGTCCGCCAGAACGTGCACTCTTTGTACAACCAACAAGCGCATTTTCATTTTGTAATTGCGGGAGTCCACGAACTTTCAGCTAGGTTATTCTCTTATGGACTATACTTATGGTTTGTCGGGTATGCAATAATTGTTTTGCCAAGAGCATGTCTTCTGATCTGGGAAGTAGGTCGGTTCAAATTGCACAAGAGCATTTGACCACGACCCCCAGTTAGGAGGACAGTAAGCACCACTCCAAAATTGTTGGGTTATGTTTTGCACACTACTTCAACGTCATCGAGTGGCTGTGCTGAGGCTTACCCAAAACAACAGGTAACATTTGCAAACAACACGTCTGTGTGATCTGATGGTACTGGAAGTGTCCCCCAGCTAAAAAGCCACTCCGGTGTTATCGGATACTCGACTACAGGGAATTGCCAGAAAAGCGGGGCGGTTCGGCGAAAGTGAGAACTAACAGCATGTTGTCATATTCTTGTAGTTATAACCTACACGTCACAGTTTGCGGTGACATGTGTCGATCTGATCAACAATGCCGAAACGGGAGCTGAGTCCGAGTGCAAGAGAACTACGGTGTCTGTTGCCATGAAAGAACCAGGCAGAATCTATAGTCCAAAAGATAAACAAGAAATAACAGGTTCAATCATGAACACATAGAACGTCAAGTTACGACGTAATGGAAAAACCGCGTTCATCGTGCTAGACTGAGTGGATGCCACCCGTAAACCACCGCAAGACAGACTGCAGAATATATAGAAAGCTGACAGCTAGACCCCGGAAAATGGAAATCGTGTAACAAATGGGCAGGGTTGACAGAATTGGAAGCACTCTTTCAGTAGAGGAAGGCCATCATGATGCGTAGCTGTATGCTCAAGAGAGCTGGCACATGAGCGACGTCAGAAGAGTTCGTGATAATTCGAGGACCAATGCACTGCTGTTGTATTGCGGATAAACAGTTTGAAATCTTTATCTCAATGAATTTGGTCGCTTGAGCTAACAATCAGATGCCATAACACGGCCCCAGGAGTTCTAGTGTACAAATATCGATGGTGGCATCCAAATCTTGATTTGTTTGTCACTGCGGCCTACATAGGACAGTCACGGGATGCGTGCGCCTACAGAGGGACCGTAAGTGACGTGCGCTGCAACATCTACACACTCCATATCCAGTGTAAACCCAAAGGAATAAGACTAGGAGGCATGGAGCTGGGAATAGCGTTTCATCAAAGGAACCGGCACATACTGTCTCAATATGCAGAGCATTTCTGCCTGAGTAGGGAGTCATGCGTGTCAGAGGTACATAAGGCGGTGACTGAGCCGTAGCGCGTTCCACGCTGGATGCATGAAGCCAAGCACGGTCATGACGACTGTGAACCCCGGCCCACCAAACAATAACCAGTAAAATCGAGGTAGTGGTTTTCGACAGGTAAACATCTTGTCAACATTCAAAGCAAGCGCAGTCACACCGGGGACATCAAGTAGCAAACGCAGAATATGAAAGAATATAAATACACAAACTGGACAGTAAAAATGCAGCAGAATAACAGAACTGAGCAACTCAAAAAGGTGTGCTAGTGTATGGGTGGTCTAAGGAAAGTGTAGGTGTAGTTTAGGACAGCCACATCGATGTACATATATATATCGGCCGATAGCCGAACAATTGTACTGCGCATCACTTCCGACCTCATCTCATTGTTTGAATGTTCACTAGTTGATAACATAGTCCCCTCGATTTGGGATGTCAAGTAACAGTTCGTGCGCTGGATGACGATCATGTAATGTTGCATCCAGTACATGTTGGCCAATCCGAAGCTAGTTCGAGCCACTCTGTCGAAACTAGCAATATTGACGCGCTTCTTAGACCCGAAAAACGACTCATTCAAGCGTATACTCTCCACATTTGCCAAACAGTTTACACTGAGCGACGTGTCAGGGTTACTTGGCGCCGAGAAGATCAACCACGTCATCCAAGCTTGTCAGAACGACATGCACCACAGCCACAGTGAGAGGGTGGTGGAAATAACTAGTTTGATGGTATCTTCTCCATGTCGTCTCTTAACGTGGGACAGCGTTCATGTTTTATCCTGAGGAATTATCGAATTGGAAGAACGCTTGTTTATCGATCGCCTTTGCATTGCTGTCGGTGCATTTGTGAACCTATGCAAGCTAGATTACGCGTATTACAGTCACAGACGTTGCATACTGGTGTCTTGTGTTGCACAGGTCACTCTCGCCTAGACTCACGTACCGATGTCGCTAGTGGTGACAGCACAGTCATTACCTTCAATGCCGCGATGGTTTATTAGCTAAGGAACTCAATGGCTGGATCATATCACTGGATAGATTACTCATTATTCGCTTGAGAAGAAATCTGGTCCAGTAAAACTTTTCACACATGACGAGCAACAGCTTGTCTTTGGTTCAATTGTTCATTTGTTCTCCGAGATTGGCGGTTTTGTCGCAAACGGTTCACCACTATGCGAGGTGGCATCCTCAATGCAGTGAGATGCGCATCTCAAGCTCGGAGAACAAATGAACAGTTGAATCATCAACCCAAACTAGCAGTATTTCGAAACATTTTAAAGCTTCTCTAAGGTGCGTATGTTTTGCTTTCTAGGGAAGCTGAGTCTCTAACAGAATCTGACGGTGGAAAAAACAAGCGAAGTCGATCCCGAAATCCTGGTGTTAAGGTGAGCATGTCCGTACGTCAGCGTGATATGCGTAAAGTGCGCATGACAAGTGTAGTGCGTGGAGCTGAGTGTGGCACTGATCACAAATTGGTGCGCACCGCACTGCAAATCTATGTATTGCAGTCCCGCCGTAAATCGGCGTAAATGTAACCTTCTCTTCCTCGGTACTGTGGCGAAACGTACTGAACTGGAGAAGGCGATGGGTGCATGCCTGTGTAATGTGGAATGCATAACCACAGTAGGCGACCAGTGGCACCACATTCGCGACCAGGTGACAACTGCTGCCGAGGAGACTATCAGGCGCGCAAACTGTAAGCGGCCTGATTGGTTTGATAAGAACAATGCGACGATAGGTGCATTGGTGTGTGAGAAGAATGCAGCATTTGCTGCACATGTGGTAGACCCCAGTGAATTGGGGAGAAGTAGTCAGTTTCGCAAACTTCGACGACGACTGACCCGAAATCTCCCTCGCATTAAAAGTGCATGGTGGATGGAGAAGGCGAAGCAGATGGAATGCTACGCCGAACGCCGCCAACACAAGGAATGTTTTGACTCCTTGAAGGCGGTGTATGGACCGGGATTGGAGCCGCTGAGGACACTGATCGATGGTAGTTCAGGCGCTACCGGCACACAGACTATAGACATAATGCAGATCTGGCAAAAACACTTTGACTCTTAAACAACCGTTTAGAGATCGACTGGCCTACATTGAACGGCCTCAAGCAGCATGGTGTGAAGGCAAGTCTGGCGGACATGCCGATACTGGATGAGACGCAGAGAGCACCTGTTCAGCTGCGAAACGGCAAGTGTGCCGGAGCCGACGGGATCCCGCCTGAAGTATTGAAACACGGCGGACCTGCGTTGGTGAGCGCGCTGCACCACTTCGTGCATCATCATCATCATTATACAGGTGGATGGATTGAAGAGGAGGTGCCTCCTGAACTGAAGGATGCCTTTGTGCTACTACTGTACAAGGGCAAAGGAAGCAAGCAATGTTGCACGAATTATCGTGACATCAACTTGCTGAGTTGTGTGGTCAAGGTGATTGCCCGAATCAAGTTCAACCGCCTCGTCATTCAGGTTGTGGAACCTAACGTGGCGGAAGAGCAGTGCGGATTCCGTTCGGGTCGCAACACTATAGGTATGGTGTTTGCGGCTCGTCAGTTGCAGAAGTGCAGAGAACGACACCAGTCATTGTACTCGCTTTTTGTTGATTTCACCAAAGCATTTGATACGGTGAACCGCGAGGCATTGTGGCTGGTGTTAGGTAAGTTTGGTTGCTCGCGTAAGTCCTTAAATTTAATTGAATGTCTGCAGTGGTATGCGGGCGAGGGTGCAACTGAATGGAGAGACCTCGGACGACTTGGCAGTTATCTCTGGTGTGAAGCAAAGTTGTGTCTTAGCTCCTGCCCTATTTAATATCTATCTTCATGCAATGATGTCTTGTGCTTTTGATGCGGCTTGTGCTTACGGTGTTCGTGTGGAGCACCGTATTGATGGTGGGTTTCTGAACATCCGTCGTTTCGGTGCGAGAACTCTAGTCTGTGAGACAACTATCCGTATATTGTTGTTTGCTGACGATTGTGCGTTGTTTTCACACAGCGCGGATGACTTGCAGCACATGACTAGTGCTCTGGCTTCGACAGCGACCAAATTCGCGCTCACCATCAACATAGGCAAAACTGTCTCTTTCAGCCTTCAACGGAGGTGCAATCTTCAATATTGCCGCGAATCAGCATTGGTGCTGAAGTATTGGAAACCACCTCCCGCTTCTGCTACCTTGGTAGTGTGATGTCGACTGATCAGCAGATACACAGTGAGCTGCGCATCCGCATGTCGAAGTCAGCGGCGGCATTCAGGAAGCTAGACTACAGAGTGTGGAACAACCATCAGCTTACCACTGGCACGAAACTGATGGTGTACAAATCCATGATGCTGTCCGTTCTTCTATAAGCAGTGAAAAATGGACGATGTACCGGCGGGATGTGCGATATCTCCAGCGGTTCCATCAGCAGTGTTTACGACGGATTTTGCGCATCGGTTGGGGCGACAGAGTTGCGGACACGGAAGTGTTGCGACAAAGTGGAATGTATGCAGTGGACTGCATACTTTTGCTGAGACACCTGAGATGGCTCGGTCATGTGAGCCGTATGGATTCGACGCGGATACCGAAGCGACTCGTATATGCTCAGCTGAGTATTGGGAAGCGGCACGTGGAGAAACCAGTTACGTGATCAAAGTTACATGATCAAAGTGAGTCATTCACGTTCCAATCTTGGTTGCAGGTCATGGGAATCGAAGGCGGTTGATCGGCGTGCATGGCGCGATCTAATCACGAAGGCAGTCGCCGAAGTGCGGGAGAAAGGCCTCATACATGCAGAGAAGAAGCGGCAAGTGCGGAAGCGGCAAGCACCGATTAGTTGTACTCCATCGACATGGAGCGCATGGTGCTGTAGCACACGCGGTCGCGAGTGCCTGAGTCAGGGAGGCCTAGTGAGCCGTGAGCGAGGCCACTCGGGACCACTACCGAAGCAACGACGGGTCCTGCAGAGAACGTAGGCAGAACCAGCGCAGCGTTTGTAGGTACGCTGCATTCGATTTACTAACCGCGTGCTTGCATGCTAAGTCTCTTTATTTCAGGTGGTGGGTTTTCAATTTTGTCCTAATTCTTTTCTTTCTCATATAAATGTCTACCTGTCCTATCTTCTATAAACTTGCACACGTCGCTTAAGCCGAATGTAGTTAATTTCGATAACATTTTCGTGTTTGTGGCACTTCCGTAAAATATACTTTCTGACCTCGTGAACTTATCTCGGATTCTTTTGTAAACAACTTATATCATATAGTCATTAATTTAAGATTTATGTCACCGTTTCCTTATGCATTACTCGATTTAGTTTATTGGTTATGTTTCTCTCAAGTGATTGGCTCGATATCCCCGGTGTGGCTGCGCTTGATGTAATAATAATAATAATAACAATAATAATAATAATAATAATAATAATGTGTCAGCTGTACGCCGTAACGGCGCTTCGCTGCCGCGCGACCACCACCAGTCGCGCGCGGGCTAAGTATACCGCGAGGACGCCCACCCCTACGCGGATTCGAACCGGTGACCTTATGGTTGCAAAGCAAACGTGCAGACCACTCGGCCACCGGCCGACCTGCGCTTGATGTGCATGTTGACAAGGTGCCTACCTGTCTAATACCCACTATATCGTCCATCTGGTTACAGGAGACAGCTGGTCGTTGCTGGAGAGGACGGGGTGCACGGTCCCTGTGGCTGTGTTAGGATCAAAGAGTGGTTCCATGCACCCAGTGTGGAGCGAACTACGGTCCAGCCACCGCCTTGTATGCGTTTGATTCCCAAATATAGCGTGCTTGTGTTTGCCTGTTAAGGAGTGTGGGCCGACTGCGTTGATGAAACGTGGCTCCCATTCACAGGCTTCCCGGTCTTATTCCTTCGGATTTACACTGGATATGGGGTGTGTGGCTGGAGCTTTGGGTGCTGCAGCGCAAGCACCCATGATACCCTTTGTAGGCACAGGCGTCCTGTGGCTGGCCACAGTGACCGAATTCCGCATATATATATATATATATATATATATATATATATATAATTTTGAAAGCAGCCTTTGTGCCACCAGATCCATGAGAAAATTGGGAACCAACAGAAGGAAAAAGAAACAAAGACGGTTCTTTTCGGTGTCTTACATCCATATGCTTTTCGCTTTATTTGATCGAAATGAATAGAGCATACGGCAGAACAACCCAGATGTTACTGATGTCTGTCGCGGACCATAACATTCAGCGTTCGTAACTGATGAAAGTGACAGATGCCTCAACGCCTGGGTAAACATTCATCCGAAACGCAGGCCAATCTTGGCAAGTAATGGCCTTCTCGGTGAGTAGAAGTGAGTGCAAACAGCACCCGTCCAATCGAGTTTAACTTAATCGGTTTCATTTGCTGATCATTGTCGCCTTGTAGAGGGTTGCGTGCCACACCGCTGTGGACAAGCTTTTGTTAGGTGAAATAAATAAGGCTCCATGGGCAACCTTAGTAATGTAGGAAACCGAAAAACAGTCAGCAGTAACGCGTATTCAAATGAGTGCCGAGTTTAAGTGACCGGAAAAGAACAGCCAGACCAGCTACAACACGACGGCATACCGTATCCATGGATCCTTCAAGCCTTTGGCTGCAAGTGATTTGACGTGTTTTTGAAGCTCAGGATGATCAAGCTTGTATTCGCGCCAATCCGGGCATTTCCAATCAATGGCGTCACCACCGCCCAAGCTGAAAAAAGAAACAGGCGAAAGCGGTTTGAACCATTAAAAATATATCCCACGAACATATCTGCTAAATGCGCCAATAAAAACAGGGATACGAATTTATTACTACGCCGTCGTTCTTGATCAACTGTGACCCCTAGAAAAAGTGCGGTGGATCTAGGTGTCATTGTTCGCATAACCATAATAGCCGAAAACTTACAAAACGTTTTTGAGAAAGCGCACTACAACCAGATTCAGTCAAACAGTCATAGCACATGCGAATAAGCGTTAGAAAGCCGTTTCGCCCTAATGAGGACAATCAGCATGTTTGTGAGGAAGTTGGTAGAGTGGTAATCATTGCGACCTAACTTCCGGTAAGTAGAACGGGAAGAAAAGGAAAATGAGAACAATCACTGGATGCAGACTCATCTAGGACCGAACCCAGCGCTAGTGAGACTAAGTTACCTCAGTATATGGCCCAAGAGTGGGTTCACAACGCATATATATATATATATATATATATATATATACTCGAAAGAAAGATATATATATCCAAGTCACGAGTGGTGTCGCTACATAACTGTAACAAGGAGTCTGAACATCCGTCTCGTCTAAGTGTATGTGACCTGCCGTCATACACTTGGGGTACGTCGAAACAGGTGCTACAATCCAAAGGCATGAATCGCACGGCTCGTAGCCTTAGGGATCGGAAGCCTGTCTTGTAATTCGAGGGTGCAGGATCGAGCATATGTAGGGACCGCGCGACCCTCGTAGTATTCATAGCTCATGTGCGGCCGGTGGTAGTTGCATGGCAGCGAAGCGTCGGTCCTGCGCAGTGCCGTAATGCTGATGCCATTTTTTAAAGAATTATAACGTATGTTTTATTAGGCGACTAATATTAGATAAAATGCATTAGAAACGGTGAAAACTTGAGAACCTCTAGATTCCAAAAACAGAAAATCATGAAGAAGGAAGATATCACACTCGAAGAATGTAGGAAACATTGATTGTTGAAAAATAAATGCGAGTGTCAATGATTCTTTAACTAACTCGTGTAAAATAACCCTAAACCACCGACACAGAAATCCCAAAGGTTCATCCTGTCTAATACGATAAGCCAACAGTACTAACCGTCCTCACTCCAATGCAGATCCACAGATCTAGTCGCAGCCCTGAGTTTCACATGCCTCAAAGGATGGTGAAAGAAATTTCGTTGGCATGTACCGCAACTATAACAGCTCTATATGCGCAGGCGATCAGGGGGAGCAAGGAGCATAGGAAGTGCGCGTGCGGGAGGCTATACGAACAAGTGGTCCGATGTTAGTATGTAGCCTATGCACTTTCTAAAAAACGGGGCTCAGATTGTGTTGTGGTGCCACTGAATGTAAGGGGTAACCTGCAGCTTTCCGTCGCCAGAAACATGTTGTGGTGCCGTTGAATGTACGGCTACTCTGCTGCTAACATGCAGTTGTCCGTCGCCAGAAATGTGTTGTGGTTTCCGCTGACTTTATGGATAAGCTGCCTCAATCTGCTGCTGCCGCCCTTAACCTGTTCAACCCAACACGAAATGAGAACACCAAGAAAACAACCGGACCGAGCGATTCCGATTCTGATTCTAATGTATGAGAGCATGGTGCAATAAATAGGTTGTATGATATCACTAACACAATAAAATTGGAGATGCTAATTACCATTAATAAACACAACGCAAACGGTTCAAGTTCATGGTCCGACTTGCTGTTGATTGCATATAGATTAGCATTTTGACCTATATTCACGTTCGATCTCTAATTGTGGATCGATCCACTGTTGCGACACTGCTCTCGGTCTGAACACTGACTCTCCGTAACAGATTGACATTCGCCGTCTAACTGCTAAGAGTATCAGCAAAAAGCATTATCAGTACATCAATACACGTCAGCTGAAGGTGTGAAACACGCTTCAGTAATTGTGCCGCAATAAAAAGATAGGTATAAATGCGACAGAAAACATTACAGAAAACGAAAAGCGATAAAAGGCAAGTATCATCCTACGATTGGAGTGTGAGATTGTGGTTGGAGGGGGGAAGGGAAGCGGGAAGAGAGGGACGAAGAAACTCACAACACGAACATCATTTGGATCGGGACTTCGCCATATCAACAAGTGTGTCCAAGCAAAAGTGTTCGTCGTCTTTGGGACACAAGTTTGGTAGTCGGGAGCCACCAACCGAAAACATATTCGAAGTGAGAGACTTCATTCCTCTTGATCAAGCCATCGCTTGTCCTCCCTCTTTCCATCCACACCCCAGTAGCGCAAACAACGCACATCGCGGAAGTCGGTGCGCTGGCTTATGCTACACGTGACGCGGTCGTCGGAGCCTGGTGCGTGATATAATGATGCGCGTTACACTCGATTTGTACCCACTAACCATTGATTGGTTGCGAAAAATGATGTGCCTTGGTACTCTTCCCTTGTAGTTGATCTACTATATTCAGTGATAACTTGATTTAACGATGTGGCCGTTGAATTACAAATCAATATTCAGCCCAACTAGGCACCTTTAGCATGAGATCCCTATTATGCAAACGTCTGAATCTGATTAGACTGTTAGCAAAAAGAATTCATTACTCAGTCATTGCCAATCACTTTGAGTTATGCTATTAGTAAAGTAATTTTCGCATTACTGAAGATAAACATCCCCCGTGATTCATACAGGCAGTGACAGGCCGATCCGGTTTACAACGCTATCGAATGACTAGAAGCTCAGTGAGGAACGTCATGTCTCTATGGGGATAAATCTGTTCTGTGCATGTTGGAGACGAGCGTGAAAGTGTATGGCGAGCCGCGTTGCGTCACAGCTGAGTGTAAATCGTACCAGTTGACCGCTGTCAATCATGAGTCGGTGAGTTAAGCTACCGCCTCGCAAGAGGATGGTCGTGAGCGCGAGTCCGGTAGAATCCGAAGAGGATGTATACTGCTCAAATTGAAAGAAACAGTTGGTTAGCGTCCTGCTTGATGCGTGTGGATTGTAAAACATAAGTTGGTTGCGATGAAGGTCGTTAAAACATCTGTATTACGCCACCATTCTCAAAGAAGAGGTTATGTAATACTGCTAAAGAAATAGTAAAAGGAACAATCAAATGGAACCGAAGAACGTAAATATGAGCAATCTAACCTGTGAGTGAGTCGCATCTCGGTGATACTGTTCAAATTCAATCGGAACTGCAGAATCAGGTGGAAGTTCCTTTTTAAGTGCGTCGTTGAACTAGCAATGAAAAAAACGATTAGAAATTTTTATGGACCTAAAGAAATACACTTGAAGTACATGCTGATAAACGTGTCACCGTTCACTGTGCCTAGGCTAGAAGTTGCTGCCGTGACAGTCAACTGCAGCTAGAAAACGAAAAGGAGTAAAAGGCCACGGGAGAAGAAAAAATAAAATTGTTCTATAGAAAGGTAACAATACAAAGTTACAGAGAAAAACAAGTTGTGAACGCGCTGTAAGTATCCGGAATGGGTGAATGTTTGATCGCAACACATGAAGCCGGCAGCGAAAACGAAGAATAGCTATTAAAAGTAGATAAAAGTTAAAGAGATAAAAAGTAAAAAGGGGAAATAGTATCGCTGATAACATACAACGGATAATTCTTTGATGAAGAGATTGTGGGCCGGCAAAATGCGCTCGATAAAAATGGTTGCTAAACTGCAGGTCCATGTTTAGGCTTTAGTATTTCAGCTCTTCTTTCAGTGCCATCTTGAATTGTAAATGCGCAACAATAGCTAAGATATTTCTCATCCTTCGCCGATGTATAGAATTATGGATGAGTACATGGAAGCATTCCTTGAGCCTAGCACCGTAACGAAGACCATGCAGTCCATCACCCCCCATCAACGACTAACAGCCACATGGAGCCAGTAATCGATGTGGCGGCTTTTCACAGATAAGTGCCTTGCCAACATGCAAATCACGCGCAGCCAGACCTGGAAGATCAGCTGGTAAAGGATGTCGAAAATGCGATAACATACATCCACAAGCACATACATAATCCAACAGCAGTGAAGATGCAGCACATGTGCCCTATATGTAGCATTATTGGTCTAGGTTAGTGAATGAAACCGGGGGAAAGGTGATTATTATGCACTGACACTTAGCTACTTAAGATACAAGTTGTCTTTGTGGCTACGCTGATAATTTGCCAAACCGGCGCGGTTGAGGCACGCACGAATGCAAGTGCTGCAGCATACAGTGCCCGATGTTAACGGACCTTGCTTCGTCAGCATCTGACGGATGTTTTCCTTTCTGACTAACCTTACCCAAGCACATGTTTCATGTGACCAAGCTGTTGGCTGCGATCCATTGCCATTTATTCCAAATCCCTAAAGTCAACATTAGTTGGAGATAAACTCACCTTGACTGTGTTCTCACTGCGCAGCTTCGGCTTGTCTACATATCACTTACCTATACAACTAAGCATAGGTAAGTGAAATGCACATAAACCAATGTCTCAGCAATTTGTTAGCAAAGAATGAGGACTGACGCGACTGGACGATGCTCAGGCTACGCAGCAGTCAGGCTAATAGAACCCGAATTGTGCAAGCATCGGAAGCTAGTGGAAGCCCTTCTCTTGATCATCAGCATCGTTCCCCTAGATCAAAAAGGGGACCAAATTTTCCCGTCTCCCTATCGGAACTTGCGTAGTGTGTGCGCGTGCAAGTTTGCAGTTGCGCGACTACTACAACAATGAAGGCTGTTATGACTCTACTTAACATTGCATGGCTTTATTGGCTTATTGCTGCACGAACCGACCAAAGTGAGCGATGAACGATGAAAAGACGTACCTCCGAGAAAGCGACGATGCAAACGTCATTGGATAAAACGTGATCGAGGACAAGACCACTCACGAAGTTGCTGAAGTCGCCGATGTCTATGACAGCAAGCTAAGGAACATCATCAATTGTGCAGAAGACAACAGAGAGCGACTGACTGAAAATGCTCTGCAGCGCATAGACGAGACCGTTGAACAGCATTTTGAGGACACTCTGGTGCAGACACAGCAGCAGCTGAAAGAAACCGAGATCGACCTTTTTGTATCCTTGGTCCTCAACGCCCTCAGATGGTTAACCGGGTCGCAATTGACAATCCAGAACACTTAACAATCAAGATGTTTCCTGTCATCTATAGCAAGACAAACCAACAAGGCATCAGTCGCTGCAATGATCAAGGGTTCAAGTGGAGGCAGTGATCTTCAAAAACTATAGACCGACTTCGTGAAATGGTTGCATTCACAAAAGTTTATTCGTTGACCATGATATATCCAAGCATTGTGAAAATTTGACAAGCTATCTAAATGTTTATTTTAAGATCTGCGGTCTTTCGGAAACTTTTTACATCCGCGCTGACAGATTCTCAATACCCGAAATGAAGAAAAAAGGAAACGTTTAAATGAAAAGGCGGCACCTCAGGGAAGATTTTCACTGTTGTTATCAAGTAACACTTACGCACTCTTAACTACGTGAAAAGGCTGGCTTGCCGAACAACCTCCTCGTGGTGCCAGCTAGGTGGTTCGGGTTTTTCCGTTCCAGCAAATGGTTCGGCGGCAGTGTTCTAGGATGTGGTGGGTCTTCGCCTGGCAAGCGTTCTCCGTATAAAAAAACACAAATGTCTGTTTAACAACACTGCGACGTGGTGGATGTGACTCGACACCAAATAGTCACCCCCGTTGCCCCGCCCTGATAGGAATGTAATTCAAGGGTGCGTTGGGCCCATGGTCCTTCACGGACCGAAAGGCGCATGAACCATCTAGTTGGTCATCGGCTCCCAACAAGTTGCGACGCACTCACATAACCCTGCTGCCTTGTAGGTTAGATCTTTATCAAAGACTCGGGGTAGGGTACCCTAAGACAACTCACTACTTCGGCCTAAGAAACCGGGTAGTATCACGCCCACTGACGAATCATGGAACACACTGCATACTACTGCTACTGCTATACCTATCTTCTATGCTAACTCAACTCCTCAACCTTCACTCAGATCACCCCACCCCTCGTCCTTCATCAATATGTACTCTCATGTCTTCTTTGGCTACCGTCACAAACGACTCACTTCTCGCAAATTATAGAAGTAACAGCCAAACTCCCGGTTTGCAATGTCATGCGATCGTAACCGTATCTCACCCCACCGAAGCTCCAGCTCTTCTTCGACCTGGTTCTCCATTCACCCTCGCAGTGTTTAATGTTCGAACTTTGGTGTAGATCAGACGACAAGCATGTCTGGTTCGTGCTCTTGAAACGCTCTCGGTAGACATCTGTTGTCTTTCAGATACCAGATTACAAGACTCTAGCGCCGTCATCAGAATGGTCTCTCCGGTAAACGCTGACGCCAAATACAACTTGCAGCTTTCCGGAGACCCAAAAGCTGCAGCCACTGGTAAAGCTGGTGTTGGGGTTGCACTGAGTGTCAGGGCTGAATCAGCTCTGCTTGACTGGATCCCAGTCAACAGTCGGCTATTCGCAGTCCGAATAAGAGGTTCATGTAATGTGAGCAGACGTCGAGACGTTAAGCGTGCCTTGTTTGTCGTCTCCGCCCCTACAGACCGCAGCCCGGATGCAGTAAAGGATAGTTTTTACTAGCAGCTACATGAAGTTCTGTGTTCCTCCAAAATGACTGACAGTCAGCCTTGCCGGGGACTTTAACGCACGAATGCGCCGCCTTCCACCAAGCCAGCACCACCTATGGAGGTAGTTTTGTCCTCCGTAGCAGTCGAGCAGACAATGGAGACAGACTGCTTGCTCTTTCCTCTGATCATCGCTTGTTTCTTGTTTCGAGCACTGGTTTTCGGCACGCGAGGAGACACACTGCTACCTGGCGCCCCCCCCCTTCACAAACGCAATAGTGCTCCAAGCTTGACCACATAGCAATCAGCTACAGATGGCGCGGAAATGTAACGAACTGTCTATCGTACTGGTCAACTTATCTAGACTCCGATCACGTATTGGTTCGTGTTAAGATTTGCATGCGTTTCGGAGGATCATCTAAGCGCGCTCACTACCGACCGGACGTCGTAAAACTATAAAACCCTGCGATTTTAACCAGGTACCAAGCCACACTATCAACATTGCTTGACTCAACTATTGATGGTGACCTCGATTCGCAGTGGGCGCAGAACAAAGATGCCTTAGTTTTCGCCAGTATCGACACTTGATGAGTTGCCCGTCACCCACCGAAGCATTGGATTTCCGCCGTCTCTTTGTCGCTGACAGACAAACGCCGCTTGATCCCGTCGGATTCTAGACACCGTGCAGAACGCCAATCCCTGAGTCGAGAGTGGCGCAGGAGTCTGTAAATGGACCGCGAAGCTTGGTGATGTGAACGTGCTAGGGAGATGGTAATAGTTTTCCATCTCATTAGAGTCACCAAACGTGTTCGATCTGGTATAAGTGAAACAATATGCGAAGAGGATGACACCTTAATCACCAATCTTCAACGACCGTTGGAGCGATGGATCCGTGCAGATCCTTCCTCTTACCAAAAACTCGAGAAGGTGCTCCGCTACGTGAAGCGTTATATAGCCTCCGGCCCTGATGGTCTTCCTCCAGCTTTATTTAAAGATGGCACTTCGCTGGTTCGAGAACTCATTGCTTTGTTCTCTAAAGTTTGGTCGAAAGAGGAAGTTCCATCATCTTGCGGTGAACCGATAGTCGTCCCCATCTTCGAAAAGGAACTGCGCTCAATGTGCTCCAACTACATAAGCATAGGGTTAGTAGCCGTTGTTTGTAATCTGCTGGTGTCCACCATACATTGCAGGCTATCCCCAACGCGCGAATCCTTACAACGAGAAGAACAAGTTGGGTTTCGCCCTGGTCGCGGCTGCATCGATCAAATCTTTACACTCCACCAGATCCTCGAGCTCCGCCATGTGTATCAGAGGCTAACGATTGCTGTGTTCTTGGATATCCGTGCAGCCCTTGATTCTGTTGATCAGACTGTACCGCGGCACTCATCATCATCATTATACACGTTAGCTAGAGGTTCAAAACACTTCGGCTATTGTGCCGCAATACATAAAAGAAAAATAGAAACACAGCAGTTACATGCCAGCTGAGCTACCAGCAACGGATTGGCATCGTTTCGGAAAGCTACCAGCCAGCTACTAGGTAACAAGAAAAATTATAATGTAAAATTATATTACGCTACGAAATGAGATCGTGGTTGGAGGGGGAGGCTAAAAGGGATGAGGTGGGACAAAGAAACTCACAGCACGAACGCCACTGAGGTCGGCTCCTAGCCATATCAGCAAGTGTATCCAGCCAAACGTGTTCATCATCTTTCGGACCCCAACCAGGGAGCCGAGACGGTCCAACTGAGGGCAGCTTCGAAGTGAGGGCCTTCATTCCTCTCGACCAAGTCATCGCTTGGCCAAAACTCCTCTTCTTCCATCCACACCCCCGGCGCGCAAACAACACACGTCGCGGGAGTCGGTGGGCTGGCATGCGTAACACATGGCCGAGCCATCGAAGCCTGGTGAGTGAAATGACGGTGCTGAGCGGTTCATTTCCTTTTTCTGTGCCGTAAACAAGGCGTCGAACACGCTCGTTGCTCACGCGGTGTTCCCACCAGATGTGAGCTAAATTACGAAGGCACCGGTGGTCGAACGTAACTAGTTTCTTTAGGTCCGTTGATCTAAGAGGCCAGGTTTCGCAACCGTACAGTAAGGTGGAATGTACCGCTGCATTATACACCCTATCCTTCAAGGCGAGAGTGATGTCGCGCCGCCGCCATAGGTGGCGAAGACTAGCAAAATCACTTCGAGCTTTTAATATTCGGTTCGTGATCTCATCTTCAATCCCACGGACGTTGATACAACATCCTAGGTAGTTGAAATTCTGAACAAATTCTAGCTGATCCCCACCAAGGGTTAGCGCAGGAAGCGATCCCTGACAACCTTGGAGGAACGCTTTGCACTTCGATGGTGCAAAGCAAAGCCCGAAGTGACGGACAGCTGGTGCTAATCTGTCCAGTGCCACTTGGCAGGCCTGGGAGCTGCCAAAGATTAGGGCAACATCGTCAGCATACTCCAAGTCAAGAAGTCGTTCTCCTGGGAGTAGCTCCACACCTTCTAAGTCGCGTCCTGTAAACGCTATCTTCATGACTTCGTCAATAGCGAAATTGAAGAGGAAAGGTGACAACGGGCACCTTGTCTCACACCGCTGAAGATTTTGAAAGGCGGCGACAGTCTGCCGTAAGCCCTCACTCTGCCTGTGCTACGCGCGTATAATGCTCGGATAATATTTACATATTTCTCGGGCACACCTTTCCTGAGTAGACAGTTCCCAAGGGCACATCGATCTACCAAATCGAAGGCACCTTTGATGTCGAGGAACACGACAACGGTGGGCCGCCAATATGTGTGACGGTGCTCCAACAACTGACGCAAGGTGAAGATGTGGTCGATGCAGCCACGATCCCGACGAAACTCGGCTTGCTCCTCATGAATCTGGCTTTCACCAGCGCCAGTCAGTCTGTGAAGGATTACAGAGGCAAGTAATTTGGGGGGCGGTCGGGATCAGACTAATTTCTCTTTGGTTGCCGCATTCTGAACGCGAGCCTCCTTTGAAGATAGGAACAATAAAGGAGCGGCTCCAGTCGGCTTGGATAGTTTCCTGCTCCCACAATTTCACTAGTAATTCATGTAAATCATCAACAAGAGCAGAGCCCCCGAATTTGACGAGGGCTCGATGAAGATCATCTGGTCCCGCAGCTTTGTTCAACTTTAATAGTTAGATCTCACGTTCGACTTCGGAGCGAGAGGGCGGATCCAAAGGGACAGCCCACGGAGCAGGGCGATCACTTACCGGAAAGGAATCGAACAATTCCGGTCGATTAAATTGCTTTTCAAAATGCTCAGCCCAACGATCCAAGCGTTTTGACAAATTGTGGCTAGGCTGTCCACTATCATCACAGGTTGTTTCACTAACACCAGGTCTCCTGCTGCCCGTTTCCCGTATCAGACGGAATAAATTTCGATGGTTACCAAGGGCAATGGCTGCTTCCATCTCTGACGCACGAACAGACCACCAAGATTCGCGGTCTCTCTTCAGGCTAGCACGGAGTCTTGACCGGAGCTCTTTGCGAGTTTCATTGTGTTCGCTTCCAGCCGGAATATGCCGGCGAGTATCGAGAAGTTCCAGTGACCGCGAAGAGACCTAATGTCTATGTTGGCTATTAGACTTACCACATGAGGACTTGCCTGCTGCTAGTAAGGTCCGGTGAACATGCGACCAGTGACCTCCAATTGTCTCCAGTATGCGTTTACTCAAATCGCATGTCAGCGCACTTTGATAGGCATCCAGAACAGCTGGCTTTGTCAGTTGGCAGGTGTCAATACGCTCACAGCGTCGTCTTGGGCGTCCGCCAAAACGCATCCGCAGGTCAGCACATACAAGTGCATGATCGGTGTCCACACATGTGCTCCAAATCGAGCGACAGTTCTGAACGCAGCCTCTCCAGCGGTAACTGATAGCAATGTGATCGATTTGCGTCCATAGCTGGTTCGAGGTTGGTGGCCGTCAAGTCAGCCTCCGGCGAGTGTTGTGTCGGAAGTTAGTGCTCGCAAGAAATAGGCGGACATTCTCACACAAATGAAGTAACCGCTCACCGTTATCATTAAGGGAGCCTACACCGTGCTGACCGCCCAGATGCATTTCATTAGTGGACAACTTTCCAAGTTGTGAGTTCAGATCCCCGGCCAGCACAATAGTTCCCGAGCTTCTTCTGTGGCGAAGGTTTTTCAGTTGGCGATAGAAGTCGTGTTTTACAGAATCATCGCTACAGTTTGTGGGCGATTAGGCAACGATGACGAATAGACCCCTATTAGTCCCGCGCGACTTCGAAGCTTTGAACGATCCAGCCAATCGGACCGCACACATCCGGCTACTGATTGGAATCCAGTCAACCAGAGCAGCTTCAGCCCGGGGACTCAGGGCAATGCCAACATCAGCTTGGCCGGAGTTCGAAGCTGCATCGTCACTGGATAGGCGCAATGAGAAAATACTGCTTGCGTCACCTGAAGGGGATCGCAGAGTGAGCACTGAGCAAGAGTCCTGCAGGCGGGTCTCCCATAGGCAGCAGATATCGATAGAGAGGGTCTCTAATGTTCGCGCAAGTGCTGCCTGTTGACCGATCTGTAGTAATGTGCGGACATTGAGGCATGGCAATCTGAAGGACGGTCGAGGGCTCCAAATGGAAGCGGATGAACTGGAGTGGGCCGCTTGGTTGGACATGGGCTTGTCGACAGGAGAGAAGTGACGCTCCGCGTTAGCATGAGTTGAAAGTAGAACATAAACGCCTAGTAAAACATGTTGGGGGAGGGTCAAGAATAGGGGGGTTCAAAACTGGGGGATAAAAGTGAAGCTGGAACGAGACCATCAAGGAGGAAAGTGTAAAAGGGGGAATAAGAAGACGGGAAGGCTTGAGCAGTAGCATCCAAAGCGCTATCCACCCTGCTCGATGCAGTAGATAGGGCGTCAATGATTATCCTCTGCGGTGGCCAGAGCATCAATAAACTGTTTGAATAGGAATTCATAGCATTGCATGGGCAGGATACTGTCAGGCTGCCCACGCCTAGACAGGAGAACGATTAGGGTCCTCAACCAAAGCCTTTGGTTCAAAAACCTGATCGCAAGGCAGCGGGTTCGGCGTTGGGCTACAGGAAGTCCGTTTTAAGGAATAAGGTGCCACGCTCATTCCAACCCCCACCTGGAGGACCAGGAAACTGAGTTTGTCTGGCCTCTAACCATTAACGAATTTAGTATGAGTGGCTCTGAAGGTGCAAAAGCACCACCCAGCATAGCTCAATGGATTACTGAGGCACAAAAAACCACGGTAAGGTACAGCCTCATCGCGATGGTACTATGGCGCTGCCTGCTGAGGAATGGTGTCCCCGAGAAGTTCGTCTCCATACTGCGCGCTCTCTATGGTCTGACCTCGGGCAGCGTTATGGCTTATGGCAAGCGTTCGCCTTCCTTTGTGGTCCCCAGTGGAGTTCGACAAGGATGCCCTATCGCTCCGTTCTTATTCAACTTTGCCATTGAGGATGTCCTGAAGAACGCTCTGGGCGATTCGTTGAACGTTGGCGTTGAGCTCCTCCCAGGTACTCGAGTTGTTGATTTGGATTATGTTGATGATATCGTCTTGCTGGGTGATGACTCACACGCCGTCCAAATTGCACTAAACCGCTTGACGACTGAAGCATCAAAGTATATATTATTATTACTTATTCAGTCTATTAACGGACATGGCCATCAGAACCATGACAGAAGAAAAAAGTGCAGAAGGTGGGAACACGAACTGTGATTTAAAAAATGGGAAACGACTTTTCTGATTTTACACACGCCATTTTGAATTGTTTTGTTTTGTTTTGTAAGTTTTAGTGTGCATCAAAGGGATGGTAAAATGACAGTACAACGTTGGCGCCACTGATGTCTGTTGCGAGCCATGACGTCTGTTTCCAACCAGTGCGATTGAGTATCTCGTGGTCCCCAACCTGGAAGACGGACTGGTCCAACTGCCGCCAAACTTGAGGTTGCCTTCTTCCTGCTTCTTCTCTACGTCATTGGCTGTCAACCTCGGCACTTTTTCCAATCGCTCCTTGGGAGTGTAAATAGCGCGCGACGTGGAAGGCGATGGGCTGGCATGCGCAGAACGTGCCCGAGCCAATGCATGCGATGTCGGAGAATAACGTCCTGAAGACTGGCCCTATTCGCTCCAAGTACGCGGTCTCGCACCTCTGCGTTGCTTACGTGGTGTTGCCCCCACACCCGAGCAATCCTTCGTAGACAGCGATTGTCGAAGACTGACAGCTGCTTCATGTCTTCCGAGCGAATAGGCCGTTTCACAACCGTACAAGAGTACTGCCCTAACCTATGACAGCTCACAAACGTGTCAAGCGGCACTGGACAGATTAGCACCAGCTGTCCGTCACTTCGGGCTTTGCTTTGCACCATCGAAGTGCAAAGCGTTCCTCCAAGATTGGTCTGGACCGCCTCCTACACTGACCGTTGGTGGGGATAAGCTAGAAGTCGTTCAAAAAGTCAACTACCTGAGAAGTTGTATCAGCGCCCGTGGGATTGAAAATGAGATCACGAACCGAATATTAAAAGCTCGAAGTGATTTTGCTAGTCTTCGCCACCTATGGCGGCGGCGCGACATCACTCTCGCCTTGAAGGATAGGGTGTATAATGCAGCGGTACATTCCACCTTACTGTACGGTTGCGAAACCTGGCCACTTAAAGCAGCGGACCTGAAGAGGCTAGTTACGTTCGACCACCGGTACCTTCACAATTTAGCTCACATCTGGTGGGAACACCGCGTGAGCAACGAGCGTGTTCGACGCCTTGTTTACGGCACAGAAAAAGGAAATGAACCGCTCAGCACCGTCATTTCACTCACCAGGCTTCGATGGCTCGGCCATGTGTTACGCATGCCAGCCCACCGACTCCCGCGACGTGTGTTGTTTGCGCGCCGGGGGTGTGGATGGAAGAAGAGGAGGGGTGACCAAGCGATGACTTGGTCGAGAGGAATGAAGGCCCTCACTTCTGAGCTGGCCTCGGTTGGAACGTCTCGGCTCCCTGGTTGGGGTCCGAAAGACGATGAACACGTTTGGTTGGACATACTTGCTGATATGGCTAGGAGCCGACCTCAGTGGCGTTCGTGCTGTGAGTTTCTTTGTCCCACCCCACCCCTCTTAGCCTCCCCCTCCAACCACGATCTCATTATCTAGACTTATATAATTCTGCATAGTATTTTTTCTTGATGCACAGTAGCCGGCTGGTAGCTTACCGGAACGATGCCCATCCGTTGCCGGTAGCTCAGCCGGCTTGCAGCAGTTGTATTTTTTCTCTCCTTTTTTCTGTGTATTGCGGCACAGTAGCTGAGGTGTTCCCCACCTCTAGGTAACGTGTATGATGATGATGACTGCACGGACGAAAGCATTGTACACCCTGTCCTTGAAATTGATATCACGACAACGCCATAGTTGTCTCAGTTTGATGAATGCAAGGCGGGCCTTTGCAATCCGTTGTGAGACTTCATCTCCAACACCGCCACCAGCCGTGATGCAACTCCTTAGATAAGTAAAGCAAGGGACTTGCTCCAGAACATGTCTAGCAATGGTGAGCGCGGGTTCAGGCACCTGCCAGTCCTGGAGCTGCGTCTTACATTTTCTCGGAGTGAAGCATAAACCGTACTTAGACGCCTCCATCGCCAAGCGGTCCAAAGTGCTCTGGACGGTTTGTGGGTCGTCCAACAGCAAGGCGATATCATCGGCGTAGTCCAAGTCCGTGACTCTGTCTCCAGAGAGGAGCTCAACATTGCAGTCCTGGACACCTTTCAATGCTCTTTGGACAATATCTTCGGTGGCGAAATTGAAGAGGAAAGGTGAAATAGGGCAACCTTGGCGAACGCCGCTGGTCACAGCAAATTAAGAAGATAGCGTGCCGTAAGCCCTGACTTTGCCCGACGTGTGACTGTAAAGTTCGTTCAGGATGGTTACAAACTTGTAGGGCACGCCTTTCTTCAGTTAGAAGTTCCACAACGCAGATCTATCTACTGAATCAAATGCCGTTCGGACGTCCAAAAACACTACGATTGTTGGACGCTGATGGATGGGACGAAGTTTGAGAACTTGGCGGAGCATGAAGACTTGGTCAATGCAGCCGCGGCCTAGACGAAATCCGGCTTGTTCTTCTCGGGAAAACTCCTCTCTAGTCGTTTAAACCCTGCTAAGTAGGACCGACACGAAGATTTTGGATGCGACAGAGATTAAGGAGATTCCGCCATAGTTGCAGCAATCGTCGCGGGAGCGCTTCTTATGAATCGGAACAATGACCGATTCTCCGCATGAGTTCGGAACCTTCTCCTCAGTCCAAACTTTCGTGAACAGCGATAGGATTGCGCTGACAAGTACACTCCCGCCATCTTTGGATAGAGCTGGTAGTAGGCTGTCGGGACCCAGAGCCTTGCGGCGTTTCAAAGACTGGACTGCATTTTGAAGCTCTGCTTCATTTGGGGGGGGGGGCTGTGGAGACAGGCCAAGCATTATACATTGGGGCTGGCGGTGTCACATGGAACTGTGTTGCCAGATGATGCAGCGGCTTCCATCTCATCAGCTTGTTTTGACCACCAACATTAACGATCAGAGGGAAGGCTTGCTATCAGCTGTTGCGTAATAGACCAGCACTGTTCGTAGTACTCTGCGCCAGCAGGCACCGCCCGTCGGTGATCCAGCAATTCTGAGGATCTTCCAGAGATCCAGCTTTTGGGAGTGGAGCGAGCGAGGCCACAGCTGGACAAATGGGCCGATAGCATGGCTTTTTGCAGACTTGACCAGTGTTGACCAACATTTAGAGTGTGAGAGAGAGCGAGATTTTCACGAAGCCTTTGTTGATACCCCTTCTTCACCATTGGGTCCCCCAACTTGTAGGCGTTCAGTCGGGGTGTTTTGACCTAGGCGAACCACCGAAACGCATGCAAAACGGTCGCCTATGCCAGTGCATGATCAGTATCGACGCATGTTGACCAAAATAATCGGCAGTCGCGTACGCTGCCGCGTCACCTGCGACTTACAGCTATGTGGTCAATCTGTGACCAGCGCTGGGTTGGTGACGGGGGGGGGGGGCGCGGAGTGGCGTACTGGCGTCCAGGATGACGAAAACTGATGCTAAAGAAGAGTAGTGGATCATCACACAGACTGAGCAGTTCCTCTCCATTGTCTGAGCGAACATCATCATATCCATGCGGTCCTCCTAGGTGGCGCTCACATGGCAGCAGATGAGCGATACGCGCGTTGAAGTCACCTGCCAAAACAATGATGTCTGTTTTAGGAGCCCTTAGGAGCAGCTCATGAAGGTTCTGATAGAACTGGTCTTTGACGGTGTTCGAGATACAGTCAGTGGGCGCGTAGGCAGAGATCACGAAGAAAGCACGCTTTTCGATTCGACGTCTGCTAGCTTTACAAGAGCCATGGCGCCTCATCGCACAAAGGCGGCTATTGATCGGAATCCAATCAATCAAAGCAGTCTCGGCTCTAGCACTGAGGGCGATTCCAACACCAGCTTGTCCAGATGCTGCAGACTCGGCGTCACCAGAGAGACGTAGATGGAAGCGGGTGCGTGGGTGGAGCGGTGACACCAGCTGGTAGACCGAGTTAGAGTCCTGGAGTCGTGTTTCATTCAGGCATCATCATCATCATCAACAGCAGTACATCAGCCATTTGAACTGATGCTTCGCTGCCATACAACCATGAGGACCTATGAAATAAAGAATAAGAAGACGAAGAGAAGGGGACTTACCTGAAAACCTTAAGGCCCTAAGCAAACATTCAGGGTCAAGGCGCCTACACCTTGTGTAGACAACATACCGTCACAAACAGCTGGCTATCGTGCAAAGATAAGGCGACATCGGCGAGACAGCTTCCTTGCGGCTTTCACTGCCACGCGTCATAATCAGCCATTACCCCGCAGATAACTCAGCATCAAACACACTTTAAACAGACAATCCGATTAGAAGACGGCAGCAGACGCGCCACTGGTGTCGGTTGCGAGCCATGTCCTGCAAAGTCTCGAGCCAAGCACAAGGTGAGTCACGTGGACTCCAACCCGGAAGGCGAGACGGACCAACGGCACCCAGTTTGGTCGTCAGTGACTTCATTTCCCGCTGCCAAGTCGACTTCTGTCCACCTCGAGCCTTGCGCCATCCGACACCTGGTAGACTGAACAAGGCCCTCCTAGGTAAGCGGTGACCAGGCATGCGTAGCACGTGCCCGAGCCAACGTAACTTATTCAGTGATATCTGTTGTTCTAGGGAGCTAGCATGATCATCGCCACCTAGTACTCGCCTACGCACATCATCGTTGCGGACACGCTGGTGCCATCCGACACCAGCAATGCTTCGCAAACAACGATGAGCAAAGACTTGAAGACGCCTCAGATCTTCAGACCGAAGGGGCCAAGTTTCACTACCATAGAGCAGAACGGCCCTCACTGTGGCCTTGTATACACGGCCTTTCAGACGGAGGGAAACTCCCTTCTGTCGCCAAAGATGACGCAGGTTCAAGAAGGCAGCTCTGGCTTTTGCAATGCGTGAGCTCACGTCAGTTTCTATGCGCCCATCATTGCTGATGCAGCTGCCAAGGTAAGTGAATTGATCAACCACATCGAGTTCCTCGTTAGCAAGCGTCAAGGGGTCATCAAGTGGCTGGTGGTCCTGCAGCAACACTTTGCACTTTGAAGGTGCGAAGTGCATACCAAATAATGGGACCACTCTGGATAGGCTATTCAGGGTTGATTGTGCCGCCTCAACATTGTCGAAAAGCAAGACGATATCGTCCGCATAATCTAGATCAACTAACCGTTCACTAGGCAGCACTTCAACACCTACATCGTGAGATTCCGCAAGGGAACACTCCATGATAGAATCCACGACGAAATTGAACAAAAATGGGGAAATCGGGCAACCCTGTCGAACGCCACTTGTAGTCGAAAAGCTATCCGATAGGGCACCATAGACCCTGACGCGGCCTCTAGTGTTCGAGTATAGAGCACGAAGCATGTTCACATATTTCGTGGGAACATATTTCCGCGCAAGTATTTCGAACAGAATCGATCGATCGACTGAATCGAACGCACTCTTGAAATCGAGGAACACAGCTATTGTCGATCTGCGGTATGCGTGGCGCTGCTCTAGCACCTGCCGCAAAGTAAATATATGATCTATACAGCCACGTCCTGGGCGAAAACCGGCCTGCTCTTCTCTAATCCGAGATTCCCGTTCTGCAGTGAGGCGACGAACGATAATCGAGACCAGTAGTTTTGTCACAACTGGCGTTAGACTAATACCCCTGTGGTTCGCACAGTCTGTGCGACTGCCCTTCTTGTATATTGCCACTATAATCGATTCACTCCAATTAGCCGAGACGCTCTCTTCTTTCCGGACACATTCGAATTAGGGGGTCAGTGCTTTGCAGAGGACCTCACCTCCATCCTTAAATAGTGCAGGTGGCAGGGAATCCGGGCCAGCGGCACGAAAACGATTGAGGGCTGTGATCGCGTTTCGGACCTCGGCCTCCGACAGAGGCTCTAAACTAACCGTCCATGGCTCGTCCTGCATCACCTGAGTAGGAAGAGGTCCGGGAGCAGGAGGCCAGCTGAACTGATCTTGAAAGTGTTCCGCCCAACGAGCCATACGGCGCTCCTTATTGTGTATCAGCGCACCCGCGCTATCCCTGATAGTCTCACTGACGCCTGGTTTTTCGGACCAGTGGTGCGTATTAGCTGGAAGAGCTTCCGATAATTGCCTACTGCTCCTGCCTCCTCCATTTCTTGAGCCCGACTGGTCCACCAGGCTCCCTTGTCAGCACGTAGGCTCCGCTTTAGTTCACGCCTAATAGCCCGTCTGGTCACATTGTGTTCAGAACCAGCCGGGAGGTGCCTTCTAGCTTCCAAAAGGTTCACGGACCTCTCGGATATCCAGTGACTGGTGCGATGACGACTGATAGTGCCACAAGCAGATGCTCCTGCGTCGTGCATAGTGGCCGAGATCCTATTCCACTGAAGTTCAGTATCATTAGGACAAGACAGCGAGAGTTCGCTATGCAGTGCTTCTTGATAGGCTTGCCTGACAGAGGGCTGGGACAATTTCTCCGTTGCCAATCGGGGGAGACGCTTTGTGCGCCTTCCGGTAAAGTTCATGGAGAAACGACAGCGCACCAAGGCATGGTCAGAGTCGACACAGGTACTCCAGTACGAACGGCAATCCAGAATGGAACCGCGCCACCTGTAACTTAGGGCTATGTGGTCAATTTGGGTCCATCGCTGACCAGCTACAGGAGGACCCCAAGTGGCACTTCGGCGCCCACTGTGTCTAAAAGCAGTGCTAGTAGGAAACAACTGGTGCTCCGCACGCAGTTGCAGCAGACGCTCGCCGTTGTCAGTCCGTTCGGCGTTAAGTCCATACTTACCACCCAGCTGAGCTTCTGAAGAGCTCAGACGCCCTACTTGTGCGTTCATATCCCCTGCAAGTACTATAATATCTGAACTAGTAGCACTGCGTAGCAGCGTGTTCAGTTCGTGATAGAAAGTGTCCTTGACTGCATTAGAACTGCAGTCGGTGGGAGCATAAGCAGAAATCACAAACAAACAGCGTTTTGTTTTACTTCGCGAATTCACCTTAGCTGATGTCGTCAAACGGGCTGCACATAAACGGCTGTTCACCGGAATCCAATCAACCAACGATGGCTCAGCCTTGGAGCTGAGAATGATACCTATACCAGCTTGATCCGTGAGTGCCGCATCGGCGTCTCCGGATGCGTGCAACCAATAACGAGAGGATAAGCCGGGTGCAGTCAATTCAATAACCCCGTTAGGGTCATTAATCCTAGTTTCGGACACACAGCACACATCAATACCCAGTGTGTCCAATGTGCGTGCGAGTGCGGCCTGCTGACCTGTTTGTCTTAGAGTGCGGACGTTGAATGTCGCCATGGAAACGGGACAGCGTGGTCTTATAAGGGACATTTGCCGATAGGCGTCCGATAGGTGCTGTTGGATGGTGGCTGCAGATGGTTCTAATCCAGTCGCACTTCGGTTGCTGTCAATTAAGCTGGGAATTATAGGAGGAAGGTTAGTAATGGGGGCCGGGATGGGAGTAAGAGAAAAAGGTGGAAAAGAAAGAAGGAAGGCGCCAGCAGTAGCATGCTTTCGCTTATCCGCCCTGCTGTATGCAGCAGATAAGGCGACCCTTGATAATCTGCGCGACGGCCGATGCAGGATGAAGTTTATGTTTGAAGAAACTGTCATGGTTGTATGTGGGCTGGGATACTGCCAGGGCGCCAGACAGGAGAACGATTAGGGTCCTCATCCAAAGCCTTTGTCTCAAAAGCCTGTCCGCAAGGCAGCGGGGTGGCAGTGATTTAGTTTTACAGAAATGGACGCCATCCCATTTCAAACCCCCAACCTGGAGGACCAGGAGACTGAGTTTGTCTGACCTCTCACCATTGACCAACCTGGTAGGAGTAGCTCTCAAGATGCTCGGAGGCATCACCCAGTATAGCTCAATGGGTCAATGAGGTACGCAAACCGTCGCACCACGTTAAGGTCCAGTCTCGTTGCGACGGATATCAATTCCAAGGGTCTCTAGCGTGCGCGCAAATCTAGCTTGCTGACCGATCTGAAGTAATGTGCATAGGTTGAAGGCTGCAAGTTTGTACTACGTTCCGGGTTGCAGGAGCGAAGATGGGAGACTTTGGGACTGGCAGCTATCTGTTGAGCACTGTGTGGTGGAGTTCGCAGATGTCACGGGAACAGATACATCGGTGTAGGTGGGGTTGATCGCCATAGAGGAATCAGGTAAACATGGGTGTGAATGGTACAAGGGAAGGGTAGGTAAAATGGTAGCGTGTGCTTGTGCAGTTGGCATAGTAATATGAGTGAATAAAATGATAGCAGTAAGAGAGCGGGTGAATGGTTGTGGTTGTAAGTCCAGGGTTCCTCAGTGGCCGATATACCACCTGGTTGCCCAGGCGGAAGTAGAGGGTTGTCTTAGGGGGCCCCACCCCGAGCCTTTGATCAAGGATCTAACCTACAAGGCAGCAGGACGATTTGATGGTATCGCAACCCGTTGGGAGCCGATGACCAAGGTGACCAAAGTGGTTCATACGTTTTTAGGACCGCACAGGACCAGGGGCTCGCCTTATCTTTGCATGATAGCCAGCTGTTTGTGACGGTATGTTGTCAACACAAGATGTAGACGCCTTGACCCTGAATGTTTGTTTAGAGCATTAAAGTTTTCAGGTAAGTCCCCCTTCTCTTCGTCTTCTTATTCTTTATTTCATAGGTCCTCATGGTTGTATGGCAGCGAAGCATCAGTTCTAAGGGCTAATGTACTGCTGTTGATGATGATGACGGGCCCAACACACCCTTGAATTACAATGCCACTCAGAGAGAGGCAAGGGGCAGTGAGTTTGTTTAGTGACGAGTCAAATCCGCCACGTCACAGTGTTGTTAAACGGACATATGTGGCTTTTCATAGGGAGAAGGCTTGCCAGGCGAAAACCCACCACGTCCTGAAACACTGCCGCCGAACCACTCGCTAGAACGGGATAATCCCGAACCACCCAGCTGGCACCACGAGGAGGTTGTTCGGCAAGACAGTATGTATTTTTCGCCATTCAAATTCAAGGCTCCCTTTCAAGACTGGCAGGTGCCTCTGCCAGCACTCACCCTTGGTGGTGACACTGGAGAGCTTTGTCTACTGGTGAAGTTGCATCACTGCTGACGGGGCTGTTGGAAACGAGATTTCGATACGCATCTCGAGAGCAGGCCTCGCTTTTTCTAGGCTGAGGCACTTGTGGCGTCGCCACGACATTCGTCTCTCCATCAAACGGCGAGTCTATGGTGCAACTGTTCGTGCTGTACTCGTGTACGGATGCGAGACCTGGCCATTCGTAAAAATGACTTGCGCAGGCTATCCGTCTTCGAGCACCGCTGTCTGCGGTCCATTGCCCGTGTGTGGTGGCAGCACCACGTAAGCAATGTGGAAGTTAGACAGCATGTCTTGGGACGTGGAAGCCACTCGCTCGAGGAGCTCGTCTCACTGCATCAACTGCGGTGGGTGAGACACGTATTGCGCATGCCTGTCTAATGTTACCCGCGTCGTGCGTTGTTTGCGGTTGCTGGACAGGGCTGGAAGGGACGGTCTGGTGGACAACCTGCAACTTGGAGAAGCCGCAAGAAAAAGCTGACGAAACAGTTGGACTCAGCCGGTTGTTGTCGACTGTGAGTGAGTGATCTCAGCAGTCTAACAACAAGACAAAGAGGCAACAGAAAACCATGGAGATCAAAGGCTAAGGGAAGGTTATCGCGTCATACTAATCGTGGTACAGTAGTTGAAGGTGAGCAACACACTTCAGCTAATATGCCGAGGGAAGAAAGGAACATCTTGACAAAAATTGTAACAGAACATTTTTAGTTCGTTTTTTACACGCCGATTTTTCTTTTTGTCTTGTTTTCAGAATTGAAGTATTAAACATGTGAATCAATACAATACTGTACACAATTCTTCTACTGATTCCGGTTGCGGGCCATGTCTGCAGGCGTGTTAAGCCATTGGCACTTCTCATCTTCGAGACCCCATCCTGGAAGACGTACGGATCCAATGGTGGTTAGACACGATATCAGCGATTTGATGTGCTGCCGCTATGCAGAAAGCTGACCACCACACGGTCGCCTCCAGCCAGATCCTTGACGAGTGAATATAGAGTGACGCGGTAGACGCTCAGGTGCCATGCGTAGGACGTGACCGAGCCATCTCAACTGGCGCAAAAAAAGCAGCTTGTTGAAGGAAATACTCGCATTCCCCAAGGTGCGATGTCAAACGTCATTACTATCAACTCGATGTTGCCACCAAACACGAGCAATCCTCCTTAAGAAACCGTCATCGAAGGCAGAAAGACGACGCATGTCTTCCACGCGAATCGGCCAGGACTCGTACCCATACAACAATATTGAGCGAACTAATGCGCTGTAAACGCGGCCCTTTAGCGGGAATAAGACGTCGCGACGACGCCACAGGTACATCAGATTGACAAATGCTGATCGAGCTTTAGTGATGCGAAGAGAAACTTCTTTGTTACTAGTGCCGTCAGCAGAAACAGATCCCAAGGTAGACGAAACTATCTACCTGTTCAAGTTGTGCACCTTCGAGAGTGAGCACGGGAGCAGGTGAAAGCCAATCCTTGAGCAGTACCTTACACTTCGATGGGGCGAAGCTCATGCCATACTTAGATGCTTCAACCGCCAAACGATCCAGGCTGAGTTGCATACCCTGAGGATCGTCACCAAGTAAGGCGATATCATCAGCATAATCTAAGTCGGTCGCGCGCTCACTCGGTAGAAGCTCTAGGCCAAAATGTTGGAAACCTTCTAGAGCATTCGACAGAACGTCTTCGATTGCGAAGTTGAAGAGGAATGGGGACATAGGCAGCCCTGTCGCACACCGCTATTGACAGCGAATTGCGAGGAAAGCTTGCCATAGACCCTCACTCTGCCGGATGTATGAAGGTGAAGTGCTCGTAAGATGGCGGTATAATTCTCTGGCACCCCGTTCTTTCGCAAGCAACGCCATAAAGCAGGTCGATCAACGAAGTCAAAAGCGGCACGTATGTCTAGGAATGCAATGATAGTGAACCTGTGATAAATGTGGCGATGTTCAAGTAGCTGGCGAAGCGTGATTATTTGATCCGCGGCCAGGACGGAAACCAGATTGTTCTTCATGGTAGTATGATTCACGTACTGGGGATAGTCTGCGAAGCAGAATAAATGCCAATAGCTTGGAGGCAACCAAAATAAGACTGATCCCACGATGATTTACACATGAAGTGCGAGCGCCTTTCTTGAAAATCGGGACAATAACTGATTCGCCCCAAGAGGAAGGCACTTTCTCTTCATGCCAGATTTTCGCGAACAGCGCGGTCAGCTGGTTAATGATCGCCACACCGCCGTACTTGAACAACTCCAGAGGAAGTCCGTCTGAGCCGGCAGCCTTGAACCGCTTCAAGCGTCGAATCTCAAGGCAGACTTCCGCTTCGCTGGGTGGATTCAGTGGGACGAGCCAGGGTGGACAACAAGGTGTACTGCATGTACTGATGGATGGTGGAGGCCAGTTGAACTGCGAGTGAAAGTGTTCGCCCCAGCGGTCTATACGCCTCTGTTGGTTGGTAATCGGAGACTCATCCACCTCACAAATGACCTCACTGACACCAGGCTTCCTGAGGCCAGTGGACCGAATGAGTTGGAAAAGTCTGCGAGTGTTGCCAGAGAGGACAGCGGTCTCCATCTCTAAAGCACGCTCAGACCACCATGTCTCGCGATCCTTGCGTAGGCTTTGCTTGAGCAGCCGGTTGGCAGAACGGCGCCGCTCGTTGCAATCTGATTCCGCCGGGATATCTTTGCGGCGTTCGAACAGCTCCAGAGAAGGAGTAGAGATCCAAGGCTTTAGGGGGCGTCGAGTTAGGCCGCAGCATGACTGTCCGGAAATGGTCATCGCTTTATGTATACAAGTCCAGTGTTGCTCCACGTCTTGCGATGGAGTGCAACTGAGTGCATATGCCAGTGAAGAATGATAGCTCGCCTAAACAGAGGAATCAGTTAATCTGTTTACATCAACCATGCGCTGCTTCGTGTTTCGGGACCCCCCAAAACACATACGGATCTTCGCGCAGACTAGTGCATGATCTGAGTCACCGAAGGTGGACCAAAAGAACCTGCAGTCCAGTACACTGCCGCGCCATATGAAGCTAATTGTAATGTGAACAACTGGAGACTACGGTTGTGTTGGCGAAGGGGGACGCCACGTTGCGGAACGATGCTTCGTACACCTGAAGTTAGTGCTCGAGTGAAACAGATGGTTGTCTTCGCACAATGTAAGAAGTCGTTCTCCGTTATCACAGCGGTTCTCATCGAGCGCGTGGTGACCACCAAGGTCGGCTAACCCGTGCATTAAAATCCTCAGCAAGGACAAGGACATCCGACTTTGTAGCATTAGTCAAGGGCTGTTGTAGATCCCGGTAGAATTAGTCCTTAATGGAGTCGCCACTGCAGTCAGTTGGAGTGTACACGAAGATCCCAAACAAGTTGCGTCTCTCTTCGCGGCGCTTGTTGTTGTTGTTGTCGACTACCTGGTTGGGGTCCGAGAGATGCGGATAATTGCTGGTTGTAGACCTTGGAAGCCATGGCTCAAGATCGATGTCAGTGGCGGACGTGTGCATCGGTGTGTTGCGGTGTCCCTCCTTCCTCCCTTAAAAAACAAACTGAAAAAAATCAAAATCTGTCAGTGGCAAACTGGATAAAAATGCTTTTGTGGTTGTTGTTGTCGTTGTCGTCGTTGTTACTTTCTTGTTAGTCATACTGTTTTCCTACTCACACATGATTTTGACGGCACGATATCTGCAGTTCAAGTTCCAGTTCGGGTGGGAATGGAACGATGGGGGAATTTCGTGAGTGTTCCATCATGAGTGGATCATTGAGCCAGGAATTGATGAAGTGGTCGGAGTTCTTGATGGATCTAAAACGGAACATCCGTATCGCACCCTGGCCAACTAGTTAGCGACAAAGTTTCCTGCCCTAGCAGTCCCAGTTGTAGCAGTCAGGTGAAGTAAGCAAAGGATAGGAAGAGAAATCGAAGGTACAAAATAAGGAAGTTCACTTGAAATAAAAAATAATACCAATACATGAAGTAAAGAAAATCGAAGTATGAAGATGCGAATTACTCAGGAAAAGGGAAAGTTTTCGTGTTGCCACCCAAGAGCGCCAAGTTGCCGCTCAAACAACTTAACCGAGGATCCACTGGTAACACTTTCTGGAAGCATGTTCCAGCGCTCGATGTATCGGTGACAGCCAGATTTCCGCCCTAATCCGATAGGACCGCGGTTTGTCCAGCCTCATGGAATGACCGCGTAGAACAGACATTCTAGCGAGACAGAACAGCTAAGATAAATCGAGATCAATCCTCCCAGTTAAGATACAGTAGGTTAGGATTAGATCTCCTCTAAGCCTTCGGTAGTGCATTGAATGCATTCCCAAACTAAGTAGACGCTCGGGGTACGTCCGTCCTTGTGCGCCCCCAACTAACCTAGTGCCCACCCGTAAAACCCTCTGTAGCTCCATTTTGTTCCGGACGAGGCAGAGCGGACAAGCCTGGACGCAGCATTCCAGATGAGGCCGAACGAAAGGCGAGAACAGCCTCGCAAAAGATGACACCCATCAAGATTACCAAAGAACGTTGTAATAACTACAAGACTTAGAAACCATTGCTTGCGGCCTTCTACCGGTTGTCGCCGGAGTGCAAAATCGAGAATGTTCGACGTCCATAGCATTTCTCGCAAAGTTGCATAAAACGTCCAAAATTTTGCAAAGAATGAGCAAAACTGTGCAAAGGAAGTCCAAAACTTTGCAAAAAAAAGTCCAAAATGTTGCAATACTCTGTGCGATTCGCCAGGCGCTCAGAGTCAATCCTCTAACCTTAGTGTGTTCTCATGGGCCGGATGCCAAGGTTCGGTGCGTTAGTATGGGGAGGTGAGCGCACTGCCCGTTGACTGGGTGAGACTTCGACGGTACAACGGGCTTGTATGCGCCCCCTTCATCTCCGAAATAATGGATCACAAGTGGCCTGAGAGCAATGAACACCTGGAACATAAGCGCACGACCGAAACCATGTCTATGATACTAAGGTCGTCGGTATGCCTTCTCGCGTTCGACAGGATATCTCATCAGACATTCGTGACCGAGTTTTGGGCGCTTTCGTCAACGGTGATGACTGACAGCTGGTGGCAACTGTGAACAACGTCAAATATCAAACAGCCTACTCCTGGCCGGGCTAAGCTGAGTTCAAATGTTGCAATCGCAATAACGATGTTGAGCGAAGTAACGTTCCAAGTTGGAGTATTGTAGTGAAATCCCCCCCATGTTGAGCCAGTCCAGACTAAAACTCAGTCAACTTGTCCACCGCTGGCCGAGTTAAACTACGGTCAAATGTTGCAACCGAAATAACGACAAAACTGCACACCTCGCTAGTGGAGACACTGTGTCCTGTGTGCAGTGTAGGCAATTGTTGTTACTCGTGTAAATGCAACAACATATTCACCGTGAACCCAAGGATCAAAGGTGCAAGCTAGGGAATGCACCATATAGTGAATGTGAACGGCAGTAGTATTATTTACGTAGCCTTGTGCGTCGAAGATAACTTCAGAGTGGGTAGTTTATAGCGTTCCGATGTTCGCGCGGCTGCGGTTTGAAAACCCTGATTGTAAGAAATTTGCGGTTTCGCAAGCTACATTTCCTGAGCTGAGATAGATGGTAATGACTAAAATTTCAATTGTCTGTATCTGATGTTCTGTCAGTGCCACGTTTAACAACGTAGAATCATTCCGATAAGCGTGATAAAAGTTGAAGTAACGGATTCTTGCGCACCCAAGTCCTGTTGAGAGATATATGTGCCGTACATAATCCGACTGCTTGGCAGTATTTCACACTTGCACGACAGGCATTGACGTTTGTGACAAATGGCACTAGAGTTCAAGCGCTCATCAGTTATCGTGACATTTGATCATCCTGTCCACGGTATCGGATCAGTGTAACACCGACCACGGGTTATTTTTTGGACGGGGGTTTCAGACACTGGGTGAGCACCGAGAAAACATCCAAGATGACAAAACAGGCCAGGAAAATAGATTCGAACCAGTGGTCTTATGATTGCAAACCAGGCGTGCAGACCACTCGGCCACCAGGCTTCCCGGTCTCTTTTCAGGTTAACAACAAGTTTCGCCCTGACATCTTTGCGAGTCTGCTTGTGTTCGCTATCAGCCGGAACACGTTGGCAAGCATCTATAAGTTCCTGAGACTGCGTACTGACCCAATGTCCAGGTTGGCGATTTGATTTGTCACATTAAGACATACCCGCTGCTAGCAAAGTCTGCTGAATTTTCGACCGGTGATGTTCAATTGCGTTCGATGAGCGCTTATTCACCTCGGATGCCAGCGTCTTCAAGTAGTGCACGAAAAGTGCGCCTGTACATTTTGAACACGAGTATTTTAACAATTCAAATAGCTGCATCTAAGACAGCACTCTAAAGTTAAATCTGTGACTGTTGTTATGTGAAACGAAATATTGAATGGCAATTTTAATCGCGGACTTTACAACTATGAGAGGGGCAGCAATTGTACGTCCGCTACGGACAGCAAAAGGAGTTGTTACGCCACTGTATCCACGCCAACTACACATCCATCTGTTTTTGCACGTTATTAGGTCAAACGAGGTATCAGATTCAGATTCAGATGGACTGGAACGATAGGAATATCCCTTGAGTGTTCCTTCTTGAGCAAATCGTTGAGCCAGGAAATGGTAAGGTGCTAGTTCTTGATAGATCTAAAACGAAACACCCGAAACACGCCCAATTACTGCCCACGTTCCCTGCACTAGCAGTCCGCGCTGTGTAGGTTACGTGAAGTAAGAAAGAAGTAGAAAGTAAGTGGAAGATAAAGGGGAATGAAAGTCATGAAAATGAAGGATAACACCAAAGACTGAAGAGAATGACAGAATAAAAACTAAAAGTTTGAAGATGGATATGGTCAGGAGAAGGGAAAGGTTTCGTATTGCCACCCAAGAGCGTCTAACTGACGTTCGAAACCCTTAACCGTAGGTTCACTGACTACACTTTCTGGAAGCGAGTTCCAGCGCTTGACAACTCTACGCGATAACCGAGTTTCCGCCCTGATCCGGTCAGATCGCGGCTTGTGTAGCTTCATGGGATGACCGCGAAGACAAGGCAACCTAGCCGGGCTAAATAGCCAGCTCAAGTCCGGTCCAACCTTCCCTGTTAAAATGCGGTAAGTAAGGATTATGTCGCCTCGAAGCCGTCGGTAGTGCATTGAATACATACCCAAGCTAAGTAGACGCTCGGGGTACGATTGCCCCCGTAACCCCTCGACCAATTTGGTACCTACTCTCAAAACCCACTCAAGCTCCATTTTGTCCCGAACAAGGCAGGGCGGGCAAGCCTGCACGCAGTATTCCAGATGGGTCCGGACGAAAGCTAAAAACAGCTTCACAAATATGTCGGCAGTTAAGACCCCGAAAGAACGGCGTATTAACCACAACATTCTGAAACCCCTACTAGCGACCTTCTTCCAGTTGTCACCAGAATGCAAAGCCGAGGAATGGACGACGCCTAGGTCTACCTGGTTGGAGACAAGGGGGAGTTCGACCCCACCGAGCACGTAGCTCGAAGGCGGGAAAGTTGCTCCTATGCGAAGGACGGAACACTTAGCCTGATTTATGGGCAGTAGCCACAAAGTAGACCAGTGCCAGAGTCTGTCCAGTGCATGCTGTATGGCCTCAGAACCCCCAGGAACATTTACAACATTCCATAGCTTAAGGTCATCAGCAAACAATAGGGATGATATCCCAAGCTCTCCAGGGAGATAATTTACGTAGATGGAGAACAGCATCGGTCTAAGGACCGAGCCCTGTGGGACACCGCTAAGGACGGCTTGCTTAAAGGATAAGCTGCGACCCACACGTACACACTGTTCTCTTCCCTGCAAGAACGCAGATACCCAGTGAAGGTCGCGGCCAGATACACCGTAGGACCTCAGCTTTTGTGATAGCCTCAAGTGGGGTACCTTATCAAATGCTTTCGAGAAGTCTACGAAAAGCACATCCACCACGTGGCCATTGCCTACTGCCTCGGCCCAAGCTTCACGAGCAACCAACAAATTCGTCAGACACGAAACCCCTTCCGGAATCCATGCTGTGCACTACTGAGTAGGTTAAATCCATTCAGGTGACATTCCAACGAATCTCTCATCAGCTTTTCAAGCAGTGTGACCACGACGCTAGTCAGACTAACTGGCCTATAATTGGCTGACAGACTCCTGTCGCCATTTTTGAAGATAGGACAGATGACAGCCTCCTTCCATTCGGAAGGTAATGTACAGCTGTCAAGTGATTCCTGAAACACCATCGTCAGCGGTCCACTCAGTTCCACCGCCAACTCATGCAGAAGCTTAGGGTGAATGGAATCAGGTCCAGCCGCTTTGGAAGGGTTTAGTTCTTGCAGCAGTTTAAGGACTTGCGTTTCCACCACAGTAAACTCAGCTAAATAAGAACCCTCACATACTCTGGGGACAAGTTCAACGCTAGCCAACGCGGCCTCACGTACAAAAGCCTCTGGATACTGTTCCCCAAGTACTCGAGCCTTATCTGAGTCCGCATACGCACGAGTTCCATCGGCCCGCATCAAAGTTGGGATTACCGAAGTTGGACCACAGCGTCTCTTAACATAAGCGAAGAACTTCTTCGGATTTTCCGAAGCTCCATCAGCCAATTCCTTTTCGTACACCAGCCAAGCTTTCCTTAAGTGTTCTTTACACATATTTCTAGCCTCGCGGTATCTATCATAGGTGCTAGTTGATGGAGCCGCACGGTAGGTCCTCCAGCATCTAGAACGCTTCTGGAGCAGGTGCTTGCCAGTGGTATCTATCCACGGCGGCCGCGCCCGTGTCTCCTTTCTCCTCGCAAGCGGGATGTAGGGAGTCGACACTTCCGTGAGATAAGATTTAAATTTATCCCAGGCCGCCTGAACCGTAGCAACCACCGAGATTTCGCAACGCATCCCAGCAGCCTTGGTACGCACTGCCTGATAGTTAGCACGCCATATGTTTGGAAATGGCTTAGCAATGCTCTGGTGACGCCTGATCAGACTACACTTGAACGATAAACCAACGTGATCACTAGCACCTAATGGAGGGCTGTAAGTGATGTCCCCTACGAAGTCTAGTGACTTGGCAAACACTAGATCCAAAATAGACGGGAGTTGGGCGTCCATGTACCTAGTGGGGAGGTCCATGAACTGATGCAACGGTACTTGTAGCATAAGCTCAAGTAGATCTGCCCCGAAAGTACCTTCTGCCGAGTTGCAAGAAAGATCCGCCCAGCAAATTTCTGGTAGATTGAAATCCCCGAGTATCAAACACCTGCTTGCGGATTGGGAGCGAACAAAGTCAGGCACTGCTTTGGACGCACTCCCAGAGCTTCTATACACAAGTACGACTGTAAGTTGAGCTGAGGAAGTGCTAATCACTACCGACAGAGCTTCGACAGTTTTATCTGCCGACTGAAACATGTAGGTACGTAAAACGTCAAGTTCACATCTAACGTAAATGGCAACGCCCCCGCCTTGTCGGCCAACGAAGTGATCACATCTAAATAGTGCGTAGCCAGACAGATGTAATTCACCGTCCGTGATGTCCCGAGACAGCCACGTTTCAGTGAATGTAATTATATCGGAATGAGACCCATCTACAATCAGACCTATCTAGCACATCTTATTCCTTAGGCTTCGCACATCGCTTAGCACTATCTGAAGGTAGTCGTAATGTCCATCCCTGGGTCTTGCGCTACCAGTACTGGCACTGGTAGGGCGGAAACAGACCGCCGGCTGACCACCCGAAAACCCACCAACTGGAGACCTTGTTCACCGGCCGCTCGCCTGGTTTTGAGGTCCTTAATGGCCTCTTTTAGCTTCAGCCTATCCGCTAATGGGAGGTCTGGCTGAACGCTAACATTAGTACCCTTCAATTTGAAGGCAAAGCGCAACAGCGCGCTGAGTTTCTCCGGGGTGGATAGGACTAACCGAAGTAAGCGCGGTCGAGGGTTTGGGGCGTTAACTCGGACGTTACCCAATCTAGTCAGTTTCCTGACAGTAACACCAGGAAACCCAGACGGACAACCAAGACAGTATCCAAATCGTACTGGACAGCTATTCCGGCCTTTTTGGCACGCAAACTAAATTATGCTTGTTGTAAGAACGTTTACTTTTAGATCGAAAGTACGGCTTCCGAAGCGGTTGATGTGGGTTCCGAACTTGACAGACCAACTTCAAAAGTGGATAATATGTGACAAGAAAAATTGGCCTGGAGGGGCTTTGTTTTTCGGTACAAGTTCAAGTTCAAGTGGGACTGGGACGATAGGATGAATCCCGTAAGTGTTCCTTCTTGAGCGCGTCGTCGATCCAGGAGTTGATAGGGGTGCTCCGACTTCTTGATGGGCCTAAAACGAAAACACCCGAAAAACACCCTGGTCCGCCAATTTAATGCCCACGTTCCTTACATTAGCTGTCCCAGCTATGTCAGTTACGTGAAGTAAGTAAGAGGAAGAAGAATCGAAGGTAAGAGAGTAGGGGAAATCAGTTAAAAGGAGAGAATAATACCAACGGCGAGGAAAAGTAAAGAAAATAGAATCTAAGTAGGAAGATGGGAATTTGTCAGGAAAACGGAAAGGTTTCGTGTTGCCACCCAAGAGCATCTAGTTGACGCTCAAACCCCTTAACCGTAACTTCCTTGACAACATTTTCTGGAAGCAGGTTCCAGCGCTCGATGACTCGACGCGATAAGCGTGTCTCCACTCCAACTCGATCGGACCGCGGTTTGTCCAGCTTCATACAATGCCCGCGAAGACCAGATAATCTAGCAGGACTAAATAGCATGGACAAATCAGGACCAACCTTCCCAGTCAAAATACGGTAGGTTAAGATTAGGTCCCCTCTAATTCTTCGACAGTGCATTGACTGCATCCCCAAACTAAGTAGGCGCTCGGGGTACGTTTGCCCTCGTAATCCCTTGACCAACCTAGTACCGACATGCAACACCCATTCTAGTGCCATTTTATCCCGGACAAGGCATGGTGGACAGGCGTGGACGCAATATTCTAAGTGGGGTCGCACAAACGCTGAGAAAAGCTTCACAAACACATCAGCGGTTAGGGTCCCAAAAGAACGACGGATAAACCACAACATCCGGAACCCTTTACTAGCCACCTTCTTCCAGTTGTCTGCAGAGTGTAATGTGGAACAGTGGACGACACCTAGATCAACCTGATGAGTCACGTGAGGAAGTACAGTCCCATCGAGCACATAACTTGTGGAGGAATCAGACGCTCCGATACGCAGCACTGAACACTTTGCCCGGTTTATAGGCAGCAACCACAAGACAGACCATTCCCAGAGTCTATCCAGAGCCCGTTGAAGAGCCATAGGACCTCCAGGGATATCAACAATATTCCAGAGCTTTAGGTCATCAGCACATAAGAGCGATGGTACCTCAAGCTCATCCGGCAAGTCATTCACGAAGACTGAGAACAGCAACGGACCTAGGACAGAGCCTTGCGGAACGCCGCTAAGTACAGCCTGTCGAAACGAAAGACTGCTTCCCACACGAATACACTGTTCCCGTCCAGCCAGAAAAGCTGACACCCACTGGAGAGCGCGACCAGCTATTCCATACGACCTCAACTTCAGTGAGAGTCGAGAATGGGGGACAGTGTCAAAGGCCATGGCGAAGTCAATGAACACCACATCCACCGCATGTCCACTGTCTACGGCTTCAGCCCAGCACTCACGAGCTACCAGCGAGTTCGTCTGACACGAAAATCGTTTGCGAAAACCATGTTGCTCGACGCTAAGCAGGTTAAACCTATTTAAATGGTTCTCCACTGTATCTCGTACTAATTTTTCAAGTAACTTAACGACCACGCTAGTCAAGCTGACAGGCCTGTAATTAGCCGGTAGGTCTTTGTCACCGCACTTGAAAATCGGGCAGACAACAGCCTCCTTCCATTCGGTAGGCAAGATACAGCTGTTGAGTGACTTCTGAAACACACAAGTCAGAGGTCCACTGAGTTCCCCTGCCAATTCGTGCAACAATTTTGGATGAACAGAATCTGGCCCAGAAGCCTTAGTTGGGTTCACCTCTTTTAGCAACCGGAGAACTTGGGACTCCGTTACAGGAATTTCATCCAGACAACAGTCCTCAGGGACTCTTGGAGCTAACTCTTTACATGGCGTATTTGTCTCGCGGACAAAGATGCTTGAGTACTGCTTACCAAGCACGCATGCCTTGTCATAGTCGCTATAGGCATGGGTCCCATCTCCTCGAAGCAATGGTGGAATGGGCGAGTTTGCACCACAGCGTCGTTTAACGTAAGCGAAGGAATCTCTTGGGATTTTTCGAAGCAGTATTAGCTAAGCCCTTTTCATACTGAAGCCGGGCCAATCTAAGATGTAGCTTGCATTCATTTCGAACCAACCGATACTTGTCAAACGTGCTGTTCGACGGAGCTGTTCGGTAAGCTCGCCAGCATCTAGACCGCTTCTTTAGCAGGCCCTTCCCCGCGGAATCTATCCACGGAGGCTGAGCTCTCGATTCCCTTCTTTTTACCAGTGGGACGTGAGAGGCAGAAATGTCGACGAGGTGAGCCTTAAGCTTTTCCCAGGCTATGTGAACAGTGTCGGTCTCAGATATCACACAAGGCGATGACCTAGCTCTATCCCGCATCGCTTGGAAGTCCGCGGCCCAAATGTTCGGATACCAACTGGTAGTAGCTTGGCAAAGCCTCATAAGGGTACACTGGAAAGACAAGCAAACGTGATCGCTAGCGCCAAGAGGCTAGTCGTATTTAATGTCATTTACAAAGTCGTGACTTAGCAAAAACAAGATCTAAAATGGACGGCTGCTGATTGCTCATGTACCTAGTGGGAAGGTCCACGAACTGGTGTAGTGGTACCTGCAGCGTTAAGTCCAGCAGTTCTGTACCGAACGATCCCAGCGCAGAACTGCAAGATAGATCATCCCAACAGACCTCTGGGAGGTTGAAGTCTCCCAGCACCAGATACTTGATCGCAGAGTGAGTGCGTATAAACTCAATGATTCCATTGGAGGTACTCATAGGGCTTCTATACACTAACACGACCGTAACCTGAACCGCGGAAGCGCAAATCAATACTGCGAGTGCCTCAACAGATTTGTCGAGAGACTGAAAAACGCTGGTCCTCAGTACGTCGATGTGATAACTCACATAAAGAGCTACACCACCCCATTGACGGCCAATAGAGCGGTCAGCGCGGAGCAATGCGTAGCCAGGCAGATAAATCAGAATCAATTTATTAGGAGAATAAGATAGGAATCTATGTGATCTCCATCATAAGTAAAGCAAAAATGACCCATGCCGAATATGGGTCTGTGTGAATGCACATCAATAATCATTTAGTAATAAGCAAACAAAATACCGATATATAAGCACAAAGAAAGCACTATTTGTCTTGGTCTTTTAGGGTTGCTAGTGTAGCCGTGACATAACCACGCGACGAAAGGAGGTCAAACATGGCGTCTGCATCGAAACACAAGTCTGAAAAATGTTTGTCAATGCTTCGTTTGAAACACTGCACTGAATCAGAAAGAACAACGGAACTGGGCAACCAGTTCCAGAAATGTATCACACGTCGCGCGAAACAGTGAATATGAGTGACATTGTCCATACGTGGAACTTCCAGCTTGTAAGAATGCCCTCGGGTAATAGGTGCATCCACAATACAGAACATATGTCTCAGGTGAGGAAAATGTCTCAAGTGAAGGATTCTAAACGTTGTAATGAGGTCAATTCGTAATCTCCTGTATACTAGTGTATGGAGACGTAACTTGTGGCACCTCTGATGGTAAGATAAGCCTCGGAGCGTGGGGATCAGGCGGGTGACTAGGTGCTGGACTTTTTCCAGTTTTCTCATCTCACCTTTTGTACTTGGATAATAGGCCGGTGCCCCGTACTCTAAAAGCGGGCGCACCATGGAGACGTATAGCCTGACAGCAATTTCCTCCGACCAAACGTGGAAGGTCCGCTTTACTGACCAAAACATGCGAAGGCTGGAACAGTAGACCTTGTGCGTATTGTCTGACGATTTTAAGTCCCATCGGGATAGTACTCCTAGATCTCTAACCGTCGCAGCCGAGCACAGTAGACGTCCACCGACACTGTAAGTTCTGTCCCAACAGCACTTGCCAATGCGGAGCAATTCGGACTTTTCAGCATTCAGTGGAAGGCAGTTTGTTGATGCCCATGAGGAGATTGTATCGAGATCACTTTGCAGTATATCTTCATCGATGGGGGTCGATATTTCCCTCCAAACTTTCAAATCATCTGCGAACAGCGCGCAAGTAGATGTCAAACGTCCTGGTAAGTCGTTGATATGAAACAGAAAAAGCGTTGGGCCAAGTACTGTGCCCTGTGGCACACCACTAGAGGCAGTACACCATTTCGTTCGGTAGTCATTGACCTGGACGCACCACTGCCGCTTGTCCAGAAAAGACTGAATCCATTTCAGCAATTTTCCACCCACGCCATAACTGTTGAGTTTAGATAGCAAGATAAAGTGATTCACTCTATCAAATGCTTTGCTAAAGTCAATCAGCAAGGCATCAACGCTCCTACCCTCATTAACTGCTTCAATCCAACTGTGTCGGGAAGTCAGAAGATTCGTGGTACAAGACCGTCTTCTTAGGAAACCATGTTGAACTGATGTAAGCACACCGTGTGATTCTGCGAACTCAAGCAGCGCCTTCTTGACCACTTTCTCCAGCAATTTGGCCAGCACTGGTGTCAGGCAAATCGGTCCATTTGGAGCCCGGAGGCCGGTGCGGTCCAGTAGGTTTAAGAGTGCGTGCCGCAGTAGGAAAGTGGATCAAATGTGGTCTTGTATGTTTGTGCTGACGCTGTGGGAACCTAAACCACCATTGAACCGATGCCGATGTTTGAATGAGAGAGGCCCTTGATTTGAGACCGATGGGTATTAGGAGCCTGAGAGGCCGGAAAATTCCAGTAGGTTTAAGAATGAGTGTCACAGTAGCAAAGAGAATCAAACGAGCGCCAGTAAGTTGCGCTGCGTTAGAGGTACCTATACCGTCATTGAACGGTGTAGTGGACCATGACATGTTACTCCATCAAACATCACATTCAGACTTGTACACATTTTGTTTTACTTTGCACCCGTCCAAATCCTATAAGGGACGGCGTGAGTCCTAAGGCAACCATGGCGTTGCGTCCAAGTAAGGGACGGTTATTTCCGCAGGTAACGTATACAGCAACTGAAGATTTCAGGCCCAAGGTTGCAATACAATCACCACAAATCCCGTATTTCCACCGGGGCCTTTGTAGAACTGTCAAATCGATAGGCTGAAGGCTGAATAGGCATGCCATGTATGTGAATGTCATAAAAACCACTCGGTACTATAGAGAGATGAGGCTGAATCAAGTTCCATGGCACCATGTGTTGTTCTATTGTGTGAATAACTGTAACCGTACTAATGTTAGGCAAAGGTAGTTTAGACTGGACAATTGGAACGATAGTTAGACACATTACCTGTGTTAGCAATGGTGGAGAGTAACTGCTGACTATAAGCGGAATCTGTAGGATGCAAATGAGCAATGCGCATTGAACGACAACAACGAGCAAAAGGTCCACGCTTAGCGACCTTTTGTAATCCATTTGAAAGGTAGGGCACTTGGTAAAATTGGCTTAATGCTGTAGGCTACCGCAGCGGAAACATTTATGTGGGAGCGGAAGTCGGTTGACGAGCGATGGATCTTGGCACCCCTGTATGTCTGCGTGGGTGGCGAAACATCGCAAATGTTTGGCCGTACGTCTGTTGCGGCGAGCTAATTCCACTACCTTATCCAAAGTCAAGTTGGAAGCGTCTTAGGAAAGTAGACCGTCCCGAACTCGGTTGTTGGTGATTCCGCTACTCAAATGCTGCACTAGCATTACGCCGTCTATTCTATTTTGCAATATGGTTGGATACTAGCAGGGTCGTACACCGCGAATGAGGCGCTCAACGAACCTGTCTAGACTTTCCAATGGTTCCTGTGTAAGTCTGCAGAATTTGAGGCGAGCCATGAAGAGGTTTGTACGTTGTCCCCATGACTTGTCCAGCACTTCTAGTGCTTTCGTTAAGGTTGGTTGTGAATGGATCTCCAAAGTATCAAATTGACGTTGTTCCTGATCACCGAGTGGGTGTCTGAGAACCTTCAGTTACTGGCCTTCAGTGTAGTTAGAAGCCGCAGGTCAGGATAGTTTGTAAAGGAGGTTATCCACTGGGCCCATGCATTTTCGGTAGGACGTAAGGTCGGAGCAGACCAGTAAAATGCAGGCGGATGTACTTCCATGGAGTGGGTTCGTATGCCGCGACGCCAGTGTTGTATACGAAAGTGCAGATGCACCAGCAGTGGTAAAATGGTCACTCTCGTAAACGAACTGCTTTACACTGATCTAGATCTAACTGGGTGAGTACCCATAGGTGTCACAAGGAGAAGGATAAACCACTAAGAAAGCAGAGATTAGACGCTTTGTGTGTGTGTCTGGGGTTGTGTACACGTGTCTGTTTAGACTAGCCGTCAAGAATGCTGACGGAATACACAACAAGCACCAAGTCTCCAGCTGCCTAGTTCCCCAACCTGGCGGAATAACGTGTAATGAGGATTAACGACAGCGGCTGCTCGCAGTTCCGATGCACAACGAAGCCGCCAGACTTAGCGGTGGTTATCAGGCTATGGTGCAATTTTTCCCTACAATTTCTGCGAATAATTGTGCACTTTCAACCGGAATGCGTCGGCGAGCAACCATAAGTACTAGAGACTTTGTGTAGAAACCCAATGTCTACGTTTGCAATTTGACCTGCCACCTGAAGCTACGGCCGATGATAGTAAAGTTTGACGAATACGCGACAAGTGACCGTCGAAGGTGTGTAGTGGACGCTCAATCAGCCCGGCTGCCAGAGTAGTTTGATACGCACTTAAAACATCTGGTGTCGCTAGCTGGCTGGTGTCACTGCGCTCACAGCGGCGTTACGGATCACCGCAGATTAGCACACCCAACAGCGTGCTCGGTGTCCAAGCTGTTGCTCCAACTCGGACGACAGTTTTGGACGCAGCCACTCCAGCGGCTACTACTCGCGATGCGGGCGATTTGTGTCCATGGCTGGTCCAAGGCTAGTGGGGGCCAAGTCACTATGCTGCGGATGCTATGCCTAAGCTAGCGTACGCGAGAAAGAGACGAGCAGCTTCACACAGGTGTAGCAACCGTTCACCGTTCTCATTACGGGAGCCTGCACTATCAAAACCGTCTCGAGCTCCATTGTGTCCAGAACAACGCAGGGCGGGCAAGCCTGAATGCAGTGATCCAGATGAGGCCGAACAAAAGCTGAGAGCAGCTTCACAAATATGTCGGCAGTTGACTCCCAAAAGAACGGGGTATTAGGCAAAACATTCTGAAACCCTTACTTGTGGTCTTTTGGTGGTCACCAGCATGCAAGGACGAGTAATAGGCGACCCCTAGGTCTACCTGGTTGGAGACAAGGGAATTTCGACCCCACAGCGTACGTATCAGGCAGGTGAGAAAGTCGTTCTTATATGAAGAGCGGAACAGCCTGCTTAATGGGCAGCAGCCAAAAGTTGACCAGTTTCAGAGTCTGTCCAGAGCATGATGAATGTCCTCAGGACCCTATGGAAACTTACAACCTTCCACAGCTTAGCGACCTCAGCAAGCAATAGGGATGATACTCCAAGCTCTCCAGGGAGACTGTTTACGTAGATGGCGAACGGCATCTGTCCAACGACCGGGCCACGTGGGACACCGCTAAAGACCGCTTGCCTAAAGGGCAAGTTGCGAACCACGCGTACACACTGCTCTCTTCCCTACAAGCGTGCAGATACCCAGTGAAGGGCGGGCCAGGAACAACTTAGAAGCTCAGGTTTTGGGATAGCCTTAAGTGGGGTACCTTATCAAATACTTACGAGAAGGAGACTAAAAGCATGTCTACTATACGGCCATAGTCCACTACCTCGGCCCAAGATTCACGAGCAACCACCAGATTCGCCAGACACGAAAACCCTTCAGGAATCAGTGCTGTGCACTGCGGCGTATATTAAATCTTTTCAGGAGAATTAGCAACAGACCTACCACCATCTTTTTAAGGCGTTTGGTTACAACGCTAGTCAGACTGATTTGCCTATAATGGGTTGACAGAATCCTGTCAACCTTTGTGAATCCAGGAAATATGACGGTCACCTTCCATTCAGAAGGCAATGTTCAGTGCTCAAATGAATCCTGAAACACCATGGTCAGCGGTCCACTTAGTTCCACCGCCAAATCATGCTGAAGTATCGGGTAGATGGAATCAGGTCCGGCTGCTTCAGTAGGTTTCAGCACTTGCGGTCTTTCCAATAAGGTCAATTCAGCTAAATAAGACCCTTCGGTTCCTCCATTGACAAGTTTAACGCTAGTCAATGTTGCCTCACGTACAAATGCTTGCATACTGCTCACAAAGTACACGAGTCTTGACAGCATCCGCATGCGCATGAATTTTATCGGCCAGCCTCAAAGATAAAAGTAACGAATTCGAACCACAACATAAGAGACACACTTCTACAGATTTTCCTGCGCTCCATCCGCCCATCCCCAAGAGTAGTTGGGTTCCAATATTTGTCTTTTTGATTTTGTTCATATCAGCTTAAGCTTAAGTTCATTTATGATTTGAGGTATAGCTAACCCGATTAGTGCACCCTCCTAAGCGTTGCCCCAGAAAAGGATGCGGTGCTCTTAGTTCCAAAAAGCTCTGAAACGAAACACCCGAACCATGCACTAGTCTACAAAACACTACCCACGTTCATTGCAGTAGCATTCAAGCCGTTTCCGTCCCGTGCATGCAGCAATATGTAAGCAGAGAATGGAGGATAAAGAAGAAGTAAATTCCCCGAAAGAAAGCACAGTACAAATGTGAATAATATTAACCGCCCGGAGAACAGTGTGTTTAACCACACAGAATAGAAAGCATATTTGTATAAATAGACAAACTGAAGCATTGTAAGCTAAGCGTTGCAGCTGTTGAAATATTTTACATGACATTTCCTTTTTATTTATAACTAGACCGGTTGTACTGTTGCACCAATAAATAATGTTTGCTTTTTCCTCATCCCGAATGTGTGCCTGACAGACTCCGACAGCCCATTACAGAGCGCTCGCTGTATAATATGTAGCGCCTAAAGGAGCCTGCTTACTGTGGCAGTATGTGGGAAACCATCAGCTCCGGTGTGTATCAGCGCTCCGCGATATTGTGGCCATACTCAAACGATTTTTGACCTTCAATCCACAACCTAGACATTGGCGGCCTGGCCCTCAGTCAAGAATCATGGTTGTATATCAGAGGAGGGTCTTTGCCCGTTTACATATTACCAAAACATTCATGTCTTTCTTGCGCACACACACCAATACCAAACACCAGCCTAGATTCTATGAACCTCTACCTTTCTAGCACCATAAACCATAGGTTGGGTTTACTCAGGTCGAAGCACATTTTACTCTTCGCAATATCACGCGAACACGCAACGTTTCACCGTGTGCTAGCCGCACCGTCACCAGAGATTGCTGCTGACTTATGATACCTTTCGTCGTCACCGGATGACATGTAGCTTTACTCGCAGCTTAAGCATGTAGACATCTAACAAACCGCCAATTCTGTGCGCAAGCACCTTGAACGGTTGGATTGCGCCGAAGCACCAGACGGACGTACTTCTTCCCGGTTCCTAAGACTACTTCACTATGTACCAGGGGATCGCATAATGGACGTTTCGTTATTTAGGCGACTAGTTCTGAGGCGCTTACCTCTGCGAGCCCAGCCCACTGCTATCGGCAACGCTCCCTTGGCTGATAAGCGGTTAAAACCCAGTCTAGCAAAACTGACGTTTACATAATTTAAGCGCATAATAAAACACACTCGAGTAACGACGTCTGGGCGGTTTGGGTATGCTGATAGCCGAACTTCGGTAAAATTGAGTAGGCGAACAAGTACTACAATACTTGGTCCCCGTACTCGAACAAACAGCAATTCTTCACGTACTACCACTGCTTATTAGCTCCGTAGTCGCTTTGGGCATTCAGCGCGTAAAGCCATTCCACGTTCCCATTGCATGAAACGCAGCCGCCAGAGTTTCCGATGTCGGTAAATAAATAACTTAATTAATTAATAGTCTTATTCTCGATGAAACATGCCATCGTCTTCGGTCATTAGTTGTACAACTCGCGGGCTCATTGTTCTTTCTGAGACCGCGGTTTCCACTTGCTTGTCCAAACGCGTGCTTACAACAGCCTCCTGCCACCAACTGGCTCTTCTGTTAACCGCAATCCATCCCTGAGGTACTTTACAGCAGCTAATGAGACGTTCGATGAAGGTAACTTACTAAGCAGCCATGACGGGCGGCGACCATCCAGTTAGATGCTTATCACTTCAAGCGTACATAAACCCATGTTAAGTGCGACTTTCCTGAAGCAGTTCAACTCACTACTGGACCTAGGACGCCAGCATTTGTTAGGTGTCCATATCCGGGAGAAAGTAAGAATTGCCTTGGAAATTACCTATTTTAGCGATTAATTAATTATTAACCATTATTGCATCGATTTCGAACGTTCCTGAATGTTCTTCTTCTACACGCGATCAAAATCCACCTGACCTCTCGGGAAAAGATATGGGGAGCCACTAACCTTGGCAGCTGACCTTCCAATTCTATAAGTCGAAGGTCAGTAGAGACCTATAAATACGGTCAAGGTCCGCAGTCGTTGTACAGTGTTCGTTGGCGGCGATTAATACGTTGTTTAGTCAAGGTCGATGGCGTGTTGCTTTTTTCCTTCGGTTGGGCTAGAAGTTTTGTGGAGCAGTAAATTGTTATTTTTGGAGTTGCGTCTAGTGAGAAGATTATAACAGTCAACATGCAGCTTACCGTTTATGGTAACATGTTGTGTACACCAGACACAGGCCCCTACTAATTTGCCAAAGCGCCGTTCTTTATACTATAACCACAATATACTTTAGATCCACTTAAACCAAATTTTCCGCAGTCGAAAGCCACAGGTACTCTGTGTCCCCACAGTACCACCGGCGGTATTCCAGTTTTCTCCCGTCTGCCACGGCTACAGCAGGGAGGACTGAAAATAACTAAGGATGAGTTTCAACATACGTTCGGGCTTACACTAATTAGACTGTAGCAAAACATGTAGGCATTGCCGCTGAAGATGACAGCAAAGAAATTAGGATCCCATTGTTGATCCAGTGGCGGCCACAGAGCACCAAACCACCTCAGCATTCCTGATATATAACCCACTACACACCCTCACGATGTTTCACCTCATCTCCTTGGATGTATTAATTTTTCACATTTTGGCGTCATGTGCGCTTATCAACACATCTCTCTTCATTCTCAGGTTATCCCTAAAACGGCAATCACAACTTCCTTCGGGCTGTAATGTTTTACGCACGTAAGTTGGTTTACGTTACGCTGCACAACCTTTTCAAGGATTTACTTACGGGAAAAACTGCGGCATTCCGCTTTTCTTTTCTTATCGTAATGAAGTTTGATTGCAAATGCTAACAAAAGTGCATAGTTGTCAGGTTCATACATCGTATTCCCACGTCGCGCCAAGTACGGAGTGAGCAACAACAACCGAACAACCTCCTCGTGGTGCCAGCTGGGTGGCTCAGGTAAATCCCGTTACGGCAAATAGTTCGGCGGCAGTGTTCCAGGATATGGTGGGATTTCGCCTGGCAAGCGTACTCCCTATAAAAAGCCACAAGTATCCGTTTAGCAACACTGTGACGTGGCGGATGTGACTCGCCACTAAATAAAGTCCCTGCCTCTTCCCTTTTCCGGAGGAGCCTTCACACATCACGGACGTCAACTGATTCAAAGCGTTCCATTGATTCCACCCTTTGATGGCAAACACAACGAACAAAAGCATACACAGTCAAATTTACCTACTTATATAACATGTCCCTTTACAAATATAGAGTTAAACATAGTTTTGCATCGCAACACACGCATAAATTCCTATGCTATTGGTCAAAATGTACTACTTTGTGCAATTGCAGATCATACATGTCTGTAATCCCATGACCACGCCATTGATGGTGTGCCTCGCAGTAAAGAGAATAAAATATTTATTTATTTATCTATTTATTTATTTATTTATAAGTGTGCCATTGTTTCGTCTTGAAATGTTCTCGGTCAAAGCATGGATTGCACGGGTATTTCGACACCCACTTATATGGCTAATGCTTCTATAGGATACTCAAAAGACATTTTCAGCATACTTATTTTTGCACAGTGTAAATGCTTTTGTCTCAAGCCCAAATGTTATAACACAAGGCATTAACAATATTCAACTCCATGCCTGTTCTTGCGGTCTTCTCTCGGTTGTCTCTCACTTTCCCTTTTCTCTGAGGTCCGGGACATCTTGGAGATCTGGGATTGGACTGAGGAACAGTTTTGGATCAAGACATACGCAACAACCCACAAGGACTGACATGGAGGATGGTAAAACTCCGCAAGGACCGACCTACAATCACCATAACCCTTGTCCAGTATGGAGAACTGGACATACCCTCATACTCCCATACATTATACATCTGAAAAATCTGGAGAGCGAAAAAATTGAAACTTTTGCTCACCTGGACATACAACAAGAAGAAAAATCGCGATGTCCCTCTCCTCCACTGACCTCAAAAATCATGGCGACCCAGATCAAAATACCCGTCCAACTAACAGAGGATATTAGAAGCCATTACCCCGCGAAAAACCGAAGGTGAAACCAGTCGTCAAGCGGCCTTGCCAGTTCAACATTAATGTTCAAAATGCTTTACGGCAGTGTTGCAGGACGTGGTGGGATTTTGCCTGGCAAGCGTTCTCCCTATAAAAAGCCACAAATGTCTGTTTAACAACACTGCGACGTGGCGGATGTGACTTGCCACCGAATAAAGTCACAGCCCACAACTACATACTGGCAAGTCGACTAGATTCACATTTCAACTCTTCTTGACACCGTTTCAACTACACACGATTGAATCCGGAGTATCATCGTGATACACAACAGTTTTTAAACCTTGATCATGCCTCAGTTGGTGCGTCTCTATGAAACTGAGAATAAACTATCTATTTATTTATTTTACCATGGACATACAACCATTTTTCTACTATTACTGCCACAGTTGCTATAAAATGTTTGTACAGTTGTACATATCGGATCATGCCTCCATGGGCGTGCCTCGCATAGTCGAGAATAAAGTATTTATTTATTTATTTATTTAAGCAACGTACACCCCCCAGTTCCGTCAAACAGCTGCATCGTTTCTTAGGCATGCTTAACACTTTCGAGCGTTTCAGTGCAAAGGCGGCATGCGCTTTAGTCCCATGTACAAACTTGTTGGTTGGTGCTCCGAAGCACTTCCATTTCTCTGACACTACTGCACGAGCTTAGGATGAAGTCAAGTCTTCTCCGGTTAATACCATGAAGGATTTCTACCGGTACCCCGAGGCTTTGCCGTCGTTATACTACGCTGCACCAATTACTGCTACCGGAGCTGGATGGCAGCAGATGGATAATAAAATCCAACAGTTACTTGCATTCTTTCCCGCAAGCTCACACCTACCGAAGTTTATTACAATAGTTTCTGTCTTGAATTACTCGGCATTCTTTCCAACCACCACAACATTCGACACATTCCAAAAAGGAAAAGCGTATGTTGTGTTTATGGAGCACAAGCCTTTGCTATTCGCTGTACATGCTAGGACGGGTAAGTACACACATCGTAAAGTGGGTCAAATAGACATTATTACGCGGTACACCATTGACATCAGCCATATTCCTGGGCAAGATAGCCTGACAGGTAATACACTTTGACGCTCGAAAGTTGAGTTGGTGAACTTTTCCCATTTACCTAAAACGCATAGCTCAGCGGTAAAATGTCGAACTACAATTTTTTGACGTGCTATACTTTGTGGTTTTTAGATTAAAGGTATTTCAAAATAGTGGTTCTGGAACACGAAATATGAAACTGCTATTCCGTAATGGCGACGAGAAACGGGACGAAAGATAAAGCCTACCGGGCGAACAGTTTGGACAAAAGTTTGAGCGCTCTTTCGAATGCCACAATTTTTGGCGATAATGGCTCTGCCTCGAGCACCACAAACGCGGTTAAAAACGCGGCGACTTGCTGTAAAAGCCGTCTTGATTGCAATGCATCCTTGCAGTGCCGTTCTATTAGATCCACCGCAAGTTGCATTTGACACATTCAGCGCACGTTCAACCGAGATAGTTGCTCTTATTTATTTCTATTAAGTAGGCACTGGCCGTTACCCAAGCCAATATTGCAAAGCCCATGCCATGCTCTCAACTCGCTGGCATATGAAAATATAGCAACGTCGACCAGCTCAAAGACGCCCGGTGCTCTTCTTATTACCTTCGCCACGGTGATACACCATAGCGCAGGTCGTGTCCGTAACTAGAGCACCTTCAACCTTCGAAGAGAACTCCTTTGGAGAAAGTCACCCGTTTACTGACGACCATGTGTGACATCCCTCTTGATAAGTGCGTGAGTAAACGGTTTAGAATATTGAAGATCAGTGGTAACTGCCCAATTTTATCACCTTCAAAACGCGAGAATTGGCTACAAGCTTTCAACAAAGGGACGTTCCTTACGACCAAAGGCAAACCTTTGGCCTATTCTCAGCAAGCCTGCGCAAACGCCGCTGCAAAAAGCTCTACTACCTGATTCCAATGCCAATGTAAGACAACCGCTACGCGATTCTTCTCCAATCGTCGGAGTTACGGCTTATTCTACGTCAAGCACTAACGTTAACCTGGACCTTACCCCCTTGTGTCAAACGTCCACAATAGCGGTACATGCTGATTAAGTCCTATAGCCCTGATAGATGAAAGTCAACAAACCGTACCGATTCGTCCCAACAAAAGATACTAGAAGTTGAGACAATAGGCACCTAATTGCATGACGTCTCCGTTATGAGTAACAGATTCCGAACCCACCAATGCAGACTTTCCGCTGCTGAACCTGCTTTTCTCTCACCCGCGCAAAGCGGAAACCGCACTCGCTGCACCACCAAATTCGTTAATATGCCCACAACTAAAGCAAGATACGTCTGGTAGTACGAAACGCTCCGCGTTAGTGCAGCACCGTAACAGTAACTAAATAAACTTTTCATGCTCGAAAACGCGTGAGATATGTTCACAGGCATGATCATTTTAACATAACAGAGGGTACTCAAAAATATACAAACTACAAGCTTTTGCACCTAATTACGTCGATTTCGTTTACTTCGAACTGCCCAGTACTCTTTCTCCGCCGCACTTGCTACTACGATCTAGTTCGTATGCCCAAGCACGACATACTTCTGGTCCAGCTAAGTGTAGTGTTATTCTTGAGGTACTCTCAATGACCGGAAATGCTGCATAATGACTAGGACGCTCCGACTCTGTGTATTGTGCGTCGTGACGGATGAAGGAAAGGAATCAAGTTATGCCCAGTTGCGTGGACCCAAAACGGCGCCAATGGTAAGCCAGAAGGAAAGCAGGTATTGTTCGAGATTGTCAGTAAGGCGTTATGTATTGCAACATTAACTATTCGGTGCGCACCTGCTCATAGCAGGAAAACTTTGGCTGTTATTCTTACCTCCAGGCCGAAGTCATGCATGCTCGCATTATTACGGACCACGAGGACCTGCCGCAGTTGTTAATGGCTCAGACGGCTCACAGCCTCCACAACCAGACGCAGGGGTTTCCATCCCTAGGTGTCAGTATTCACACAGTGACCGGAGCTCAAAAGCATGGAGACACGTTCGTTCGTGTAGTAGTTGCAGGCTCAATCACTGGAGCTTCACAATCCACGCAGACCTAGTTTTCGACCAGAGTGCAACTCGTACTGCGAACTCGAATTGTCTTCAAACGTCTAGGCCTGAGTGTTGCTCATTGTGAATGTCAGCAATTCATAAGCCCTCCAATTAGTTCTCCTAGGTACGCACAGTTAAAAGGCCACAACTGCTTGGGTGTGTGTGGGCCGGATTCGAAGGAACAGAAACAAAGCCTTTAGATAGGTCGCTTACCCTCAAGCATTCACAACTTAAAGACAGCGGTAGTGTTGACGCCGCTAGCGTGAATGGGCTGCGTTCACTCCTGACTACCAAGCGCTTTCTTTTTACAATATTCCACATTCGCTCGTGCATTCGGTGGAACAAATGGGGTGTAGTGAACGACAATTATACCTGGAGCCCAATGATGCTGCAACGCTTCCTCGCTTTGGAATGCCGTTTGGAAGTTCGGTGTTCGAATTCCAACAATTTTTGTTGCAAGCACCCGCACGTTGGCTCGTCCGTGTGGTTTGCCCCGATTCCACTAGGACTGAGGTATGCACACATCCACTTGCTTTGTATTTTTGTTGATTGTAATTTAGTTAGCGTCTTGGTTGGACCATGGCGTTTGTACGTGTCACTCGAGAATCACAATAAGCCTGTCGTTTGCCTAAATAGCTTACCGCCACAGTTGAGTATACAGACACATCTGCCGACCGTTGGATATTTGGATGTTATGCAGACTACTTCACGTAAATTGGCTAAAACGGTTCGAGCACGTATTCGAAAGCCGAATGTAGGACAGGAGGCAGTGGGAGTTGCTAGGTATATTCTTTCTGTGTTCACATCGCGGTTATTAGCTAATCTGTTATAGTACCGTTTTTTAACGCATATAGCAGACGGCACCTGCAGCACACACACACACCAACGATAAGACAACACTGTTTTATTGTACCTCTTATTGGTGTATAATTCCACTTGCATCCATTTATCTGAAGCTATCTATTATTTATAGCTGCCACTTTTGAGTGAACGCTTCAATGTTAACTAACCAGCGACATTCGTATTAGTTGCTTAGATAATTATACGTGAGATTTTCCAACACTAGTGGAATATGGCTGTTTTTCTTACATTCCATCCAGACTCGCACACGTTCGTAGTGGTATTGCTGATGGGGGTTGTTGTTACTCCATCTAGGTTGTGGCAGTCCATACACAATTGTGAACAAATGCCCGTTCGCAACACTGTAGTACTGCAGCTCGAACCAGGGACCTTTTGGTATGTCAACTTATATCGCATGCTGAATGACTAAGTGGAAGCGATGTAGCAACAATAGTAAGCGCCACACCTCAACCTGCCAGCCTGATGGCATTTTCACTCGCGCGGCACCATTAGCTGCTGGCTGGTTGTCAAAATTGGACTCGACTAAGTTACAAGTCCCACCAACATCTGTACGTATCTCTATACATTCCCACTTGACAGATGGATCTTAGTACATTTCTTCTCGTGTGACACCGTGACTTATTGCGGTTTGCAATAAGACGTAAATCTATCCCATCGCAAGTGTCGCTGTACGCACGCCCCATTGTACCTCTGCCGCCTTCAGGTAAACGTACTGAAGTTCAGACAAGTCATCAAGGTTGATTCCGGAACAGCGACAACCCGTCGTGGCGCCCAAATCGAAATGCTTGGGTACAGGTAGCATTCTTGACACTGAGGAATTGGCGTACATATGCTACCTGTCAGAACAAATGGCCAGGTGGGAATGAATGGTAACACACGACGGACGACTGCCTGGTGGTTCTACCTCCCTGTTGATCCTTGCTCATCTAGGACAATAGACGAATATAACCGGCTCTGGTTTTACCCTACGACACGGATATCCTGCAATGGACATAATCGCACCATTTCCCTGCAAAAGTGAGAAGTTGCTTACTCCATCTCCGTCATTTTCTTTGTGTCATCCGTACTCTATATCTTACACGTAAGTCACGTTTGGGTACAGTTTCACTCTAGAATGATTAACTACTGACTTGGTGCAATGTGCTATCCTTATTGCACGTGCCCAAAACTAATGAGCCCCAGCTAACCTAACTTTATTAGGCCGACGTACCTCGGTTGTATTTCGCCATGAGTTCACATGTTCCCCATTGCAATGTTGTACTCAGCATGACTTATGTTAGGCTACGCCTTTTACCCTCTCAAGCGGAGTGTAGTATGGGGACATACCGAGACGGTGAGTCACGGCATTTTCCTTTTCGTATTATTATTCGGTTACGACCCACCTCACTATGTAAGTTCCGTGGTATTACTCACCAACTATGCGATCTACATTCTGCTCCTTGAAGTCGATTTGTAGAATACATGACTGTAGCTTGACCAGCTGCTCAGTACTAGCTAGTATGACCCTTAGAGAGCCGGTGCATTGCAGAATAATGGTTCAGTCCATCCATGAGCTCATTCGTAATTGACGTGCGCGGTTTCCGAGCGATTTGTGTGCTTGGTGCGGATCATTGCTTGGGTAGCAAATTATTGTGTATGTTTCTAGTTCGATGGACAGGTTTGAATTAAAGGGTTATCATTGACTAACCGCTTACAGTACACCTAGTGTCAAGTTTGACATTTGGAACACAACGCTCAAGGGTTTTCCCTCGCGTGACCACATTGGATTATACATTCGAAGAGAAATTTCCCTGCAAATTCTGTAGCAAGTCAACAATCCCGACAAATAACCGACTAACGATGCTCACCATGTCGCTACTTCATGTTCCTCTCCGCAGGCTAGTGCTGAGTGTGAGCGTGGTTATAGTTCTGGTTGTCCCTCAGCCATACTGAATTTACCGCGGCTTATGAAAACCCGCGTACCGAACGGATGGAAAGCAGACGCATAGAGACGCCTACCAGAAGTTGCATTGCACATGGACAATATTTTGGAGGGAAGAAGTAAAATTCGGAACCAAACGGGTACGGTACGTCAGGGTGTTAGCATATTACATCGGAACGGAAGCGACGCACAGTGACAATAGGTTTATGCGCACCGAATGTCCGAATCGTTCGCAAATCCCATAGGGCCACAATAGAGTATACGTCAGTAGGTACAAACGGTTGAGTACTTGTATATTTGCACAAAACTTTTGAAGACTTTTTAGAAAGTCGCATGTTTGGCAGGGCTCAGCTGGACTTAGTCGATGTCACCTGTCAATACCAAAGGGTGCGCCGCAATCGTTCATGAGTAGGTGCACATACATCGAACAGCAGATGACCGAACCGGTCGGAGACACAGAAATCCAGAAGTGGAGGCTGCATCGCATTCGCATGCTGGGTGACCATCTCCCCCATCAGCTATGCAAACCAGATTGTACGTGCAGAGGGCAACACCCAAGTGCGCAGTATTTCCCTGTACCAGTAGTTAAGTTGGCATTCTACCCAGCAGTTGCTTCACTGTTGCTATATCGGCTTCCTTTAAATATGGATGCACAGGATTTAAGGCTGGCACGTCCAAATATTGATGAAAACCTCGACATTTCTTATTGTGTAATTATTGGAAGGCCTGCGAACGTGGTCGTTAGTCTGACTTCCAAACGAAATCTATACACTTTTGTCGTACCATTGATCATGATGTCTAATGTGTCTATCCAGTTGGTGACAGCTCACACGCAAGTTGGGATAAACGCGGGTGCATATGTTGTATTCGAACTGCCATTAGACACGGGTGACGCCAATCTATGTATATATGTCCACCGAATGAATTCGACGTGGATACCCGTACCGCTTTTGTACAGCTTACTAAGTGCATGGAAACGGTACCCGAGCAAACCGAAAATAACCTTACCGGAACATGAAGAATAAATAAATGAATAAACAGTACATTCTCGAATTTGTCGAGACATACCAAACCAGGCATGATCAACATTTACATGCAATTATGTTTCACAACAAACACGTTGCTAGGTATGCAATCGGCAGTAAGCCGAAAGTTGTACAGACCTTGGAAATTACAAAAGTTATCATGAGGAATAAATTCGTCAATGCATGACGACACGTTGGGTTCTAGCGTGCGTAGTGTAAACAGTCTGGGCATTACGTGTGTAGTGAAAACGATACATGTAAGTAGGGAGTATCTTACACTTGAACGTGTCAGAAAAATATTAAATTGTGCTTCTAGTGAACTTGCCAGTATGTAGTTGTGGGCAGTGCCTTTATTCAGTGGCGAGTAACATCAGCCACGTTGCAGTGTTGTTAAGCGGAAAATTGTATCCGTGCAAGATAACGAATGAGTTATCCGGTTAGTAACTTGTAAAAACGGTTGATAATCTTCCGCTCATGTCCAGATAAAGGAACTATGTGAATTGTATTTTTGTCGTAACGAAGAACAATTCCTTGGTTGCGTGTCGCCGTGCCTGTGACAAACTCGGGAGAAAGGGCAAAAAACAGAGACTACCACACATACAGAAGAAAGAAATGCATCTGGGATGGAGTCGATCAATTGCAGCGATAACTGAACTATTGCACCCCTATACATGAAATTGTTATTTAAATTTCGCATTACACGTGCATCATGAATGGCGAAATACGATGAGAAACGAGCAAAGCACGAATCAGTAGAGAAGGAAAGATTGTTCCAAATTAGGAACGAAGATGAAGCAGAGAGAGTTTCAAGGGTCTTAATGCGCATAGACCCAATCGGTGGGAACCAGAGAGAGGAGGGCAAGGTGTGCAGATTATGGGAGGGAATATCATACAGAAGAAGCTACGTGGAGGCCTTGCCTCAGTTCTAAATTGGTAGGAATGTAAGAAGTCAGGGAGGAAAAGCGCATGTAGGTTATCGTCGAATGAAGAAGGAATGCAACATAAAGCACGGGAAGGAAAGAAAAGAGTCGGTAAAACAGCTTCCATTCAGGAGAGGTGGAAGAGCCACCGACGTTCTTCAGGTGATGATTCATCCCTGTTAATATAGTGGGAGAAATAATGCCCAGCGATGTAGTTAAGGTAAGGGTGCAGAGCGTTGCGCCAGAATAGGTAGCTTGTATGGCGAGCAGGGCAAAAGGATGAAGGCATAGAGTGTTGGGACTACACAGCCTGACCCGTTTATGTCTCGGATGCCTGGATGCAAGCAGAATGAAGGAGACTGGGCAGTCGCGGATAGGTTTGTAGCCAAACCAAAAATGTCTCCATTCAAAAGGAAAGGAATAAATAAATAAATAAAGCTTTTATTCTCGACAAGGCGAGGCACAACTTTACAGGCATGAGCATTTTGACAAAACAATGCGTGATCAAGAATTTGCAAAAATCCGATATGTTTGCCATAACAGTGCTTGTTTGTGCAGGGGGAACGTAAGCATAGAATTGTGTGTGCGTTTATGTAGCTGTGTAATTTGCGTTTGTTACTGTGCTGCTCCATTCTTGCATGCTCGCTATTGTCAGCAATGCGCGAGAAGAAGATTGGTGTCCGTGGGTTGGAAAGGATTATACAGATATCCACGGGGCAGTGTCTTTATTTTGTGGCGGGCCACGACCGCCACGTCACAGTGTTGGTAAGCAGACATTTGTGACCTTTTATAGGGAGAACGATTGCCAGGTGAAAACCCACCACGTCCTGGAACGCTGCCGCCGAACTATTAGTTGGAACGGGTTAAACCCAAACCACCCGGCTGGCACCACGAGGAGGTTGTCCGGTTAGCCAGCCAATGTAAACAGAGGGCGCGAACCGGAAAGAATGAGGTCTGGATTGCAAAGTATCTATTGGGGAGAAGTGGAAGAGCCTACAATGGTCCCGAGTTGTCGTGAACCGACCATTGAATCCGTCGATGATTCATCGGTTAGGTCTCAGCGGTCAGAAAGGAGACAATGGAGCCGAGCCTAGAATGTCGGCTTATAGAGAGAAAACAATATTATTGTTGTCAGAAGGCTAACAGAGATAGTCGGCGGAAAGAGACATGTTAAGTTTGTGTGTGGAACAGAATAAAATGGGTAAATCACGACCAGTACTGTTCATGAGCTGAGAGCCAGAGAGCGTTACGTCGGCGGAGCTTAGAGCACTTAGTTCTCAGACGTCTGAGGGGAGTCAGAAAGCTGGAGACCATTTGGACCAGACCGGATAAGTCAGCAAGCTGAAGCTAGAACGCCATATTAAGGTGGGAATAACATTAGTGACTGTCATAAGAAAAGAAAATTGGGAGACGACAGAGGCTGTATGAAAAGCCAGTTAGCATGTCAAAAGAAGCTCTCAGGCTGAGGGACAGTGTGTTGTGAATGCACAGCCTAGAACCTAAACGCCTTGGATGAATTGAAACAGTCAGAAAGCAGAATACTGGTCAGACCAGGCTAGGGTAGAGCCAGGCCCGAAACGTTATGCGTTCAATTGCTAAAAGAATGCAAACAGAGAGCGGGAAAATGAAAGAACGTGGTCGGGAAGGAGGAGACTATTAAGGAGAAGTGGAAAGTCTACAAAGGTCTCGGTATGTTGCGAATAGACTTTTGGACCTGTTGATTGTTCTAAAATATGGCTTCAGTATTCGGGAAGCAGGAGGCCATGGATATGGGAGCAGGATATCGGCTCATGGAAAGAAAGCCGTATAATAAATGTCGGAATGCTAACAGAGCGTCAGCAGAATAGAAGCGTTTAGGATAAAAGGGGATATACTAATGATGAAGCATGAGCAGCAGTGCGCTGGAGGCGGGGGAGACAGAGCGTTGCGTCTGCAGAGACTAAATCATTTGGATCCTAAGTTTCCGAGAGAGATCAGAAGGCTGGAGACCGCACAGACAGAACCATATAAAGCAGACAGAGTACGAAAAAAGTCTCTTTGGATGAGAGAAAAGCCAACGATATACTCCAAGTGATGTGCATAGATATTTGGGTCTACCGATTCCTGATCCTTAGGATCACAGAAGTCGGAAGATGGGAGATCATTGAGACAAGACTAGAATGTCAGCTCATAGAGTGAAAGTCGTATTACTAAAGTCTGAATGCTGACGGAGAGCATCAACTGAAACGGACATGTCAATGAAGAAAGAGGACATGACAATAAGTTTGAATCATGACCAGTAATGCTCTTGCGATGAGGGTAAAGTCTTTTGCCGGCATGGCCTAGGTCATTTAGATCGCAGAAGTCCGCGAGTGGTCAGGAAGCAGGAGGCCGTTCAGACACAACCAGGTAAGTCAGCAAGCTGAAGCTAGCCCGCAGAATTAAGCTGGGAACAAAGCAATGAGTGTCATCAGGAAGGAGGCCTTTTGGAACGAAAGTGGCTATCCGAAAGGCGGTAGCATGCCGAGGAAAACTCTCAGGACGAGGGGTTACGGCGTACTGCAAACCAAGATCGTTAAAGCTTGGAATGTCGCTCTATTGATGAAGAGTGGAAAAGCCCGCGATATTTCCGAGGTAAGGTGAACAGATCGTTGGGTCCGCCAACCCCTGATCAGTAGGGTAAGAGAAGTCGGAAGGTAGCTCATTCAGACCAGACTAGAACGTTGGCTGACGGAGAGAAAGTCGTATTAGTAACCTCTGGATGCTGACGGAGAGCATCGGCAGAATTGGACACGTTAAGGAATATAGGGGACATGAGAATAAGGATGAGTCATGACCAGCAATGTTTTGGAGGTGAGGGTAACAGAGTGTTGCGTAGGCAGTGACTAGAGCAGTTGGATCTCAAAAGTCCGAGAGAGGTCAGAAAACAAGAGACCGTGCAGCCAAACCCAGGTAAGTCAGCAAGCTGACGTTAGGTCGCCAAAAAAGTTGGAAATAAAGTAATGAGTGTCATCAGAAAAGAAGCAGTTTATGACGAAAGTGGCTACATGAAAAAACAGTTATCCTCGGGGTGCTGTGAACAGACCGTTGGGTCTGTTAATCCCTGAGCATTTGGGGTCAGAGTAGTCGGAAGCAAAGAGACTATAGAGACGAGAATAAAACGTCAGTTCTTAGAAAGAAAGCAGTATAATGTAGACCTAAATACGAACAGAGAACATCGGCATAAAGCGACGTGCTAAGGTTGAAAGGGGGATATTATAATAATATGGAAGAATCATGACCAACAGTGCTTTTGAGGTGAGGGTTACAGGGCATTGCGTCGGCAGAGCCTACATAATTTAGATCTCAGAAGTCCGTTGTGGGTCATGAAGCAGGCGACCATTCAGGTGAGACCTTATAACTAGGCAAGCTGAAGCTAGGCCGCCAAATTAAGGTGTGAATAACAGCAATGAGTGTCCTAAGAAAGGAAACTTTCGAAATGAAAGGCCATATGAAAAGCCACTTAGCATGCCGAGGGGAATCAAGTGTCTGGAATGCAGAGCCTAGATCGTTAACATCTCGGATGCCTTGGAGCATTCAGCGACAGGAGACTGGTCAACCGAGACTAGGTTAGAGCCAAACCTGAAGAGATATCCGTTCAATTAACAAAGTAATGCAATCTGAGTGCGAAAAGGAAAATGCTCTATTGGGGCGAAGTGGAAAAGCAAACGATATTCTGGGGGTTAGGTGAGCAGACTGCTAAGTCTGCCCATCCCTGATCCTTAGGATCATAGTAGTCGGAAGCAAAGAGACCATTGAGAGGATATTAGCATGTCAGCTGAAAGAGAGAAAGTCGTAGAATTTAGGTCAAAGTATTAAAGGGGAGCATCAACTGAGTAGACAGGTACAGAAAGAAAGATGATATAATCATAAAGATGAATCATGGCTATCCATGCATTTGAAGTGAGGGTTATAGGATGCTACTCCGGCAGAGCCTAGGGCATTTAGATCTCAGAAGTCCGAGGTGGGTCAGAATGCAGGAGGCCGTTCAGACGGGCCAGGATAAGCCAGCAAAATTAAGCTAGGTCGCCAAATAAGGGTGAGGATAAAAGTAATGGGTGTCATCAGAAAAGAGGCAGCTTGGGATAAAAGTGACTATATGAAAAGGCAGTTAGCTTACCGATCAAAAGGTCACAGGTTGAGAAGAACAGGGTTGGGATCACAGAGCCAAAACCGTTAACGTCTCAGATGTCTGAAAGTGAGCAGTAATGGGACCTTACATATGGCTAGGATTCACTCTTGCTTCAAAAGGTAATACCGTGCTGTGTGGCCATGGACAGCACACTAACAAGGTAACAGAAGCTGGTGGTGTTTCCAAATACTGATTGGCGGCCACGATAAAGATCGCACCTCCGGTCAAGGCCGAAGGATAAAGACAGTCTGGCTTGTGTTGACGGTGAGCCCGACTTTGGCCGCTGTCGGAGCCAGAACACCAGTCATGTGCTGCAAGCCCTCCGCGCTGTGTGCAAGCAAAGCACAGTCGTCCGGAAAAAGCAGAATACTTATAGTGGTCTCACAGACTAGCGTTCTCGCACAGAACAACGGATGTTCAGCGACCCACAAGAAATACGGTGCTCCCCACGAACACCTTGGGCACAACATGCGGCGCGAGCACAAGGCGTCATGGCATGAAGATAAAGATTAGACAGGGCTGGATACAAGACACGGACTTGCTTCACCTCAGAGACAAATGCAACCTCATCCTAAGTACGTCCACACGGCTGCACCCTAGCCTGCATACCACTGTGCAGACATTAAAATTAGTTTACAACTTTAGTCGGACAACCACTTACCAAACACAAGGTGCAATGCCTCGCGGTTCACCGTATCAAATGCCTTGGTGAAATCAACCAAAAGGGGATTACAACGGCTGGTGCCATTCTCTGCACTGCTTTAGCAACTGACGAGCCGCAGGCACCATAGTGTAATGCTACGACCTGCAGGGATTCCAGACTGTTTTTTCGCCGCGTTAGGCTCCACCACCTGATTGACGAGGCTGGTAAGCAGGAATCGGACAAGCACCTTGCCCACACAATCAGCATGTTGATGCCACGGTAATTGCTACAACATCGATTGCTCCCTTGGCCCTTGTACAGTGGTAGCACCAGGGCATTCTATAGTTCCGGAAACAGCTCCTCCTCGATCCATACGCGTTGCACCAAGTGGTGCAGCGCAGCCACCCACGCGGGTCCGCCGTGTTGCAATACTTCAGGCGGGATCACGTCGGCACCGGTACAGTTGTGGTTTCGCAGCTCAGCTGGTGGTCGTTGCGTCTCATCTAGTGTCGGCGTGTCTTCCAGACTCGTCTTCACATGGTGTTGCTTGAGGCCGTTTCATGTTGGCCAGCCGATCCCAGAACGGTTGTTCAACCGACAGTCAACGTCCTTACGCCATATATGCATTATGTCCGCAGTCTGGGTAGAGGTAGTGCCGGAACTACCATCGACCATCATACTCAGCCGTTCCAACCTCGGTCTATACATCGCCCACAAAGAGTCGGTGTCGCGTTTCATCTGCTTCCACTTCGACCGCCGTGTAATTTTACCTCCATGGAACGCGCGAGTCATACCCCATCGAATTCCGCAACAGGGACGCCTCTTCCCCAAGTCACGTGGGTCTAGCAAGAATACAGTGAATGCTGCGTCGTTCGCACTCGCCAATGCGCCCATCGTCGCACAGTCCCTATCAAACCCATCAGGACGCTTACAGTTTGCGCGCCGGACGGCCCTCAACAGACGTTGATGTACGACGGCGGCATGGTAGGTAATCACACAGTATGCCATCGCCAGTCGAAAGCATGGCCTACGAATCAGGGCTGAAATCCAACCAGGTCCATTGAGAGTACCGGTTGCATACATAGCGTCGCATGACTCCCGACTCGTCCGCCACGCGCTTTAAGCAGCTTACGCGGCCGCGTACCGTATTAGGTTCGATGCTCAACGCAACTGAGGATTCATTGGCGCTCATCTTCCGTGACTACGAAAACAGCCTTTCCAAGCGTGTGACACCAGTAGCAAAAGGTAAAACCGGCAACCTGTTAACTGAAGCACAGACAACGGAAAAAATTACCGTGTAAAACCAAGTGTCAAACGAACTGAAATTTTCAAAGGACTGGTATCCAAAAGGGAAACCCCTTCCAACAGCGATACCATGTGCCCATCCATCAAGGAAAGCCTACGCCTGCCGGAGAATACGACAACATATTCCTAGAGTGTAGCGAAAATACCATCACGGAAGCTATGCAGGTTAGCCGCATGCAAACGCTTATGCCCTGTATGTAGCAAACAGGTATAAGGAACATAGGTTTACATGCCGGTCAGCCGGAAAGACCAGTGATTAGCCCGCAGAGTGGCGTCACAGAAAACAGCCCTTCGCACTCTAACAGTGCGGGTACCTTTTTCCCTAGGTAATTCCCTACCAAGAATAGGTATTCTGGTCACGCCGCGTAATGCAATACAGATTGGCCACGGAGAAATCCACGAAACATTAGCGTTGTTCACCGGCCCCGTAGGGGATGGGAACGGCAATGTTGGACGTTAAAAAAGAAACAGTAATAAGTGGGTGAGAACGGGACTTACCTTAAGACCTTAGTGCCCTAAGCCGGCATTCGGGGTCACGGCGCCTGCCCCTTTTGTAGACGATGGACTGCCACAAACGGCTGCCTGTCGTGCAAAGATAAGGGGCATCGGCGAGACAGCTTCCTTGCAGCTTTCAAGGCACCGCGTCATAATCAGTCGTCAGCCAGCAGACAAGTCAGTACCAACCACCCACTAAACAGGCCATGCGATTAGCAGACGGCAGCAGACGGGCCACTGGTGCCCACTGCAAGCCGTGTTCTGTAAACTCTAGAGCCAAGCACAAGGCGAGTCACGTAGACCCCAGCCCAGACGACCAGACGGGCCAACGACACCCCTTTGGTCGTTAATAAATTCAGGTTCCGCTTCCAAGTCCGCTTCCAAGTCCACTTCTGTCCACCTGGAGCCCTGCGAAACTCTACCCCTGCCAGAATAAACAACACCCCTTAGGTAAGCGGTGGCCAAGTATACGTAGCACTGCCCGAGCCAACGCAACTTACTCAGTACTAGTGGGTGTTCTGGGGAGCTAGCATGATTAGAACCACGTAGTACTGCCCGAGACGCATCAGCTTTGCGGACACGCTGTGGCCAACCGACACCAGCAATTGTGCGCAGACAACGATGAGCAAAGTCTTGAAGGCTCCTCAGATATTTAGACCGATTGGGCGACGTTTGGCTATCAGAGAGCAGGACAGCCGTCATTGTGGCCTTGTATACTCCGCCTTTTAGATAAAGTGACAATCACTTCTGCCGCGAAAGATGACACAGGTTGAATAAGGTAGCTGTGACCTTTGTAATGTGTGAGTTGACGTCAGTTTCCTTCGCCTATTGTCCACCTGCGGTATGCGTGGTGCTGCTTAGCACTTGAAACGCACAGAGCTTTAAATGGAAACCACATGAACCTGCGAGAAGAAAGTATTTCACAATAATATTGCATACGAAGGATTCAAGCAATATAGCGGTTGCGCGAAGAAGAAATGTAACGGTCAAACCTACCGATTGTAACGGAAATCGGAATGGGAATATGTTAGAAGCTACCTCCGGTTTACCATGGTTTGCAACTCTAAAGAAATGAAATGTAGTGTACGCCAACTTTACTCACCCGCAGCCGTGGATACATGTATATGCCGGTTCACCATGGTACGTCGCAACTTATCCAATCCACTTGCTCGGAGCTCACCGAATCGTCACCCTTCTGCTGTCACAGTGCGCAAACAGCGCTGTCCGCATCTGCATCACCTATCGCCATTCTCGTAGGCCACGTAGTTGTGCGGTGCCGAACGGACCTTCAAGTTTCAGGGTACGGAACTTCAATTCACATGACACCATGCTCGTACCCGCAACATCCACCACACGAGGTGTCAAAGGTGATTTGTGTTTGTGGCGCCTGCCGTCCTTGTCAATACGCTACGAGACACCAGCCCCTGCCTCCCCAGCGGGACTCCTAGTTTAACGTCGGGCTCCAGTGCAAACCTTCGACACGAAAAAAGGTGGCGGAACCCCACCCGGGCAGTAGCATCGGAGGATTACACATCCACCCTTTGGAACATGGGCAGATCCTCCGGCAAAGTCCGTTGCAATTGTTTGACATTGGATGATCGAGCGAAAACTTCCAATTTACTATGACTAGCCAGCAGCTCACGAAGACATTCCATAACATCCATTGTGCGGATGAACTCCTCCCTGCCCATACTCAACATAAATAAATAAATAAATATTTTATTCTCGACAAAGCGAGACACGCCTTTTAGGCATGATCAGCACATTGCATTATTGTACATGATAGCCGAATAAGCAGCACCAACAGTGGGAGTAGTAAAGTTGGAGACAGTAGTGTGGGCCCATAGAGCCCAAAGGTTGTATGTAGTCTATGTACACAGAATACGAGAGGTAAAAATAGTGATCAGATCACTTATATGGTATGTTGATGAGGAACTAGTCCGATGAGGTCCCGTAAGCAGTGTAGGTGAGTGAGTAAAGTATGAGGAAACGGGTGAAAAATACTTAAGAATAGTGGTATGTCACAAGTCAGATATGTAGGCGTGTTCATGCGAGAGCCGATATATGCACAGAACTTGTAAATGTGGTGTCAATCAACTTGCCAATGTGTTAGGGGCGGTGACTTTATTGAGTGGCGAGTCACATCCGCCACGTCGCAGTGTTGTTAAGCAGACATTTGTGGCTTTTTGTAGGGAAAACGCTTGCCAGACGAAGACCCACCACGTCCTGGAACACTGCCGGCTATTGATATACATTGGCAAGATGGTATCTGACCGATTACCCTCGCGGACATTCGCAGTCACGCAACGCCAATTTGTTTCCTATGGCTGTGTAGTCGCCTTCGGAGTCCATTACAAGTGGTTGGAGCTGTTGAAGTCGGACGACTCAGGTGACTTGTATTGAATTGATCAGTTTCCTAGGTTCTTTAGTGTGTCATGATTATGAAGGGTTTTTCTTTGTTCTGTATTGAATCCGTGTCCATGGGAGCGTCGCAGGTACGTCTTCAGCGGTGTTCGGTGCAGGTAAGGTTATCCTGTAGAACAAGGGTGAGAAGAAAAGCGGACCGAGCAAACTGCCAACAAAATTGAAGAGGACTATGTTATTGTATAAATATAAAATTTATGGTAAAGTTGTGCTGGCTGAAATCAATGGAGTGACCGATGAGCTGAGGCTAATGGTACCTATACCGCCAAAGAATAGTTGCGATATGAGCGAAGAGAGACGCCAAACAAGTGGGGAAGCCGTTACTGTGAGCTGAGATGCTTGATAGTAGAGCCGAGAGGCAAAAGTCAATCAGAGACCGGAAATTCGGATTTCGGTAGGCGTTACCAAGCATAGAGATAATGATTCAGACAAAGAAGAGTATCATGAGGTTGTAACTTATACCAATGAGAGCTTGAGTCGTTGGCAGCCGATGCTCAAAATAAGAGAGGCCTTGGCTTGAGACCTATGGGCATTTGGAGCCTCAGAGGACTGACTTGGCCAAAATGTTTTGGAATGAGACGCACAGAAGGAATGGTAACCAGAAGAGACCCGGGATGTTTCGCTGACGCTAGTGATAACTATACCGCCATTGGACTGTTGCGATATAGACCAGAAGAGAGGCAAAACACGAGAGTGGACGTAATTGTGCGCTGTGAAACATGAGAATGGAGCCGAGAAGCAAACCTCAACCAGGGACCTGAGATTGCAATTTCCATAGAACGACCAAGCATGCAGATAATGCGTCAAACGGATGCGAGCACATAAGGCAGTTAATTATACCAATGAGAAAATTAATCGGTGGCAGCCGATCCTCAAAAGAAGAGAGGCATTGGTTTGATGCCTATGGGCATTTGGGGACTGAGAGGCTGGAGTAGTCGAAGAGGTTAAAAACTGAGTACCACAGTAGCAAAGGGAATCAAAGGAAGCTTAGGATTTTGCGCTGACGCTAGTGATAACTATATCGCCACTGAACCGATGCGATATGGACCAAAAGAGAGGCCAAACAATAGAGGGGAACGTAATTGTGAGCTGAGATTCATGATGGTAAAGCCGAGAGACAAAAGTCAATCAGAGACCTGAAATTGCAATTTCGCAGGCGACCAAGCATGCAGGTAATGAGCCACTATCATGAGGCTGTTTCTTATGCCATTGAGAACTTTAATCGATGCTCAAAGGAAGAGAAGCCATTGTTTAAGGCCTATAGGCATTTGGAGCCGGAGGCCGGTGCGGTCCAGTAGGTTTAAGAGTGCGTGCCGCAGTAGGAAAGTGGATCAAATGTGGCCTAGTATGTTGTGCTGACGCTATTGGAACCTAAACCACCATTGAACCGATGCGATATGGACCAGAAAAGAGGCCAAACAAGAGGGGGACATAATTGTGATCTGAGAAGCCTGAGAGTGGAGCCGAGAGGCAAAATTCAACCAGGGACCTAAAATGTCAATTTCGGCAGAAGGACAGTTCATGCAGGTAATGTGCCAGACTGAGGCAAGTACAAAAGGCAGTTAATTATATAGATGAGAACGTTTGCCGACGGCAGCCGATGTTTGAATGAGAGAGGTCTTGTTTTGAGTCCGATGGGTATTAGGAGCCTGAGAGGCCGGACAAGTCCAGTAGGTATAATAATGAGTGTTACAGTAGCAAAGAGAATCAAACGAACGCTAGTAAGTTGCGCTGGCGTTAGAGGTACCTATACCGTCATTGAACGGATGCGATATGGACCAAAAGAGAGGGAGATGATACTTGTGAGCTGAGAAGAATGATAGTGGAACCGAGATGAAAAAGTCAAACAGAGACCTGAAATTGCAATTTGCAGGGGTCCAAGCATATTATAATGTATCAGACGGAGGCGAGTACATGAGGCTGTTTTTTATGCCAATGCGAACTTGAATCGATGTTGAAAGGAAGAGAAGATTTGGATTAAGACCCATAGGCATTTGGAGCCTGAGAGGCCGGACTATTCCAAAAGGTTTAGGAGTGAGAGCCACAGTAGCAAGAACATATAGCGACGTCTGGGATTAGGCATATAGAAAATGACTCGGACGGAGACGAGAATCATGGGGCCGTTACTTATACCGTTAACAACCTCATTCGGTGGCAGCCGATCCTTAGAGGAAAAGAGCCCTTGGCTTGAGACCTATAGTCATTTGGAGCCTGAGAGGCCGGAGTAGTCCAATGGGTTTAACGATGAGTGCCATAGTAGTAAAGAGAATCACACGGGTGCTTGTAAGTTGCGTTGACGTTAGAGGCACCTATACCACCATTGAACCGATGCGATATGGACCAAAAGAAAGGCCAAACAAGATAGAGGTACGTAATTGTGAACTGAGATTCATGATGGTGCAGCCGAGAGACAAAAGTCAATCAGAGACCTGAAATTGCATTTTCAGGCGACAAAGCATACAGGTAATGAGCCAGACGGAGGCCAGTATCATGAGGCTGTTTCTTATGCCAATGAGAACTGTAATCGATGCTCAAAAAAGAGAAGCCATTGTTTAAGACCTATAGACATTTGGAGCCGGAGGCCGGTGCGGTCCAGGAGGTTTAAGAGTGTGTGGCGCAGTAGGAAAGTGGATCAAATGTGGCCTAGTATGTTGTGCTGACGCTATAGGAACCTAAACCACCATTGAACCGATGCGATATGGACCAGAAAAGAGGCCAAACAAGAGGGGGACATAATTGTGATCTGAGAAGCCTGAGAGTGGAGCCGAGAGGCAAAATTCAACCAGGGACCTGAAATGTCAATTTCGGCAGAAGGACAAAGCATGCAGGTAATGTACAAGACGGAGGCAAGTATGTGAGGCAGTTACTTATACAAATGAGAATGTTGCCGACTGCAGCCGATGTTTGAATGAGAGAGGTCTTGTTTTGATTCCGATGGGTATTAGGAGCCTGAGAGGCCGGACAAGTCCGGTAGGTTTAATAATGGGTGTCAGAGTAGCAAAGAGAATCAAACGAACGCTAGTAAGTTGCGCTGGCGTTAGAGGTACCTATACCGTCACTGAACCGATGCGATATGGACCAAAAGAGAGGCCAAGCAAGATAGGGGAACGTAATTGTAAGCTAAGATGCATGATAGTGGAGCCGAGAGGCAAGATTAATCTAGGACATGATCTTTCGATTTAGGTAGAGGGATCAAGCGTACAGATAGTGACTCGGACGGAGACGAGAATCATGAGGCCGTTACTTATACCGTTAACAACCTCAATCGATGGCAGCCGATCCTCAGAGGGAAAGAGCCCTTGGCTTGAGACCTATAGTCATTTGGAGCCTGAGAGGCCGGAGTAGTCCAATGGGTTTAACGATGAGTGCCATAGTAGCAAAGAGAATCACACGGGTGCTAGTAAGTTGCTTTGACGTTAGAGGCGCCTATACCGCCATTGATCGAATGCGATTTGGACCAAAAGAGAGGCCACACAAGATAGGGGAACGTAATTGTAAGCTAAGATGCATGATAGTGGAGCCGAGAGGCAAAAGTCAATCAGAGACCTGCAATTGCAATTTGCAGGGGTCCAAGCATATTATAATGTATCAGACGGAGGCGAGTACATGAGGCTGTTTTTATGCCAATGAGAACTTGAATCGATATTGAAAGGAAGAGAAGCCTTGGATTGAGACCCATAGGCATTTGGAGCCTGAGAGGCCAATATGCGCCTCCAAGTTGCCAAACATGCCACGAGCTATGTGAATGTTTCCGGCGCGGTCAATGACCCCTTCACTACGGGATGGCATCCGCGTGACCGCCACCGTCCTTGCCGTGTCCTTCGAAAGAGCCGCCACTCCTACACTTTCCGTTGGCAGCACCCAACGGTAACCGCGAAGAAACACCTCATCGTCGGATGCATGCAGGTTGGCAACCTGCACAATGTGCTCACCAGGAATGCGCCACTGACGATTAAACCGACATCCGCATGTGTTGCCATTCTTTACGGAAAAATGCTTCATGACCAGGAGCTCGTCATGCACCAGCCAATACCCATTGCTCGGGTTGACGTTGCGGATGCGAACTCTTAGACTGTGCCGCACGTACTGCGACCGGACGTATTGTGACATCTACCTCAAACTCGGCTGCCCACTGCTTACACGCTTCCCAACCTCGCACACACCAAGCCTACCCTTTGTAAGGACAGCTTCCCACTCCTCTAAAATACCACTGCACCGCTGCTCTATTACTTGAAACAGGTGCAGTAGAGTAGACCGCTCCTATAAAGTTGCTTTCAAATGTTTATTCTCATTCTCAACTCGCTTGGTGTTGTCGAAATCAAATAGCACCACGTGGCCTAGCAACGGCGCCACCATGGGATCCACGTGCGGCGGAGATACTGGAAGCATTCCGCGCTGTGCACCGATGTACCCTTCACAAGCCGATGATAACGGGCGCAATCGTGCGTATACAACAAGGATTGTAGCATTTTCAACAGAGCCATTTTATCCTCCGTGTTACATGAGGGAACATGGGAACAACGCCGGTGCATGTCACGCATAATGCGTACCCGACAAAAAACTATGTTGGCAGTGGGATACGCATTGCGAAACGCATTGCGAAACGCATTCACTTGCGCCGCGCACTTGTCCATGACCAACGTACGAGCACGGGCAACCCTGGGGACTAAATCAAGCATACTTGTCCCTGCCTTTGTAAGTAGCCACCGTCGCATTGGGCAAAAGCCCATAAAAGAAGACGTCCACAGAAACGCAATATATTAGGGTGTAACCACCCTACTTGAGCTGATACATGATTTCAGCCAAAATTACCACCCCGTATGAGCTCACAATTCCAGCCTGCTTGAGGGAACGAAAACAGGTATCGAATCCCCTTTCCCTCATGCATACTTTTCGCACGACCATTTCTTCGCACTAGCTGCGTAACCTCCTCCACTTCCGTGATAAAAGCTTTACGATGACGCCGCCGTATGTCCTACAAATCGCGCTTTGGTTAACCAACGTTATTTTGAAGACGAACAAATGCAAGCGTCTCCTGCATCCGACGAAAGGTCTTCGTCAGGTCAAGCACCGTGCTTTCCTGATCGGCTGTTAGCCGCTGATTTCTGGCATTCAGCTAAGTTTCCCCAGGTGAAAACTGTGTGAATGGCGAAGACTGGCGTATCCATTCTCGTAACATTCCCCCTTCAAAACCGCTGAGAACCGAGCAGGACAAGTATAACACCGGTAGCTGTTACAGTATGTTCAGCAGGCGGATACAAAGCACTTACCGCTTTCTAGCGACATTCGGTTATTTGCTCCGCATACACATAAACTGCATACAGCGGTACTGGCATCCTTTCGGTAGTACCTGTCCAGTCTCCCTTTGGTAAGCTTTAATCGTTTTAACGGTCCGAAGCATGAACGATGTCGCCGTCGCAACCTGAAAATGTTTCAGATTCTCATTAATCGCTGAGAAGTCCAGATATGGACCCTTGAAGATACTTCGGAACGCACAAGGGTCATCCCGCATGGCTGCTTTCGCGCGAAGCGGGAAATTGATTAACCACTGTAACGCATTTAAACCGTTCCGTATATTGATATATAATCCACCGCTTGGCATATCAACAACGACGTTAACATAATAATAATTATATAC